>JAGIQG010000020.1:13770774-14283274 GCA_024679065.1 Sphyrna mokarran | reverse complement strand
AGAGACCTATGGACCTGGACCCCAATGAATGCTGGCCAACCAGTGGTGCCCATGTCCCATGAATCAATACACTACTAACCTCAGCAACAAAATTATTGTGTAGTATATGAATTGATCATGGACTCAAATCATCGCAAGCCATCAGTCATGATTACATTGCAGCTTTTATACATCCTATGTGGTTTCTATAATTCACTCTTAATGCCCCTCACATTATTGCCTATCCCTAGTTACCCTCGTGATGGTGGGTTTGTGCACTTCCCTCTCAGGGATATGGATTTACATTCAGGACAAAGCAATGAGATGGTAAGCACTTCTCTAGCTTTACAACATCTGTGTGAATCCCATTGGAAACACCTTCAATGTAATTATTCTTGGAGAACAACCCATAGTCCAAACTGCCTATTTTTCAGCAAGCTCATTCTGGAACTGACATCATACACCAGTTCAGTCAGGATGTTCTGGGATTACAAGTTAGTTGAGTGTTGTTGAGGGATCTTCAGTCCGCACACCACACTGGGACTGTTATATAACAATAAAACTACAAATGTGGGTTCACTGCTATCATTGATATCTTTCATTTTGCCAAACCCATGACAGAAAAGCTTGCTTTCTGTAATATCACTTACAGATTTATTTATGATGATAATCTGGAGGAGTTTCTTTTGTAAAAGAGAACTGCACTTTTTGATAATGATTTGGAGCAAGTACCTTGTCCAATTTGCACCATTTCTCAATTTAGTTGGATACAAATTGCAAGCAGCAGTTTTCTGGAATAAATTGAGAGTCAGCCATGCGGGGACATATCAGCAGAATGCTAATATATCATAAAGAGAGCGGCATGGGAGCACAGTAGTTAGCACTGCTGCTTTGCAGCTCCAGGGACCTGGGTTCAATTCCCACCTTAGATAACTGTATGGAGTTTGCACATTCTCCTCATGTTTGCATGGGTTTCCTCCCATAGTCCAAAGCTGTGCAGGTTAGGTTGATTGGCCATGCTAATTGACGGTAGATCCATAGGATTAGTGGGTAAAATATATATGGATTGATGGTAGGGCCTGTGAGGGATTGTGGTCAGTGCAACTCAATGGGCCGAATGACCTCATTCTGTACTGTAGGGTTTCTATGATTTTTAGAGACATAGAAAAACTACAGCACAAACAGGCCCTTCGGCCAACAAGTTGCACCAAACATGTCCCTACCTACTAGGCATACGTATAACCCTCTGTCTTACTAAGTTCCGTGTACTTATCCAAAAGTCTCTTAAAAAACCCTATTGAATCCACCTCCGTATGAACACTGAAGATACCACCCACAACATATACACAAGAAAGATCTGATTGAATGGCAAAACAGACAGGAAGGACTGAATGTATCTATTTCTGCTCCTAATTCCTATGTTCCAATGTTCTTATAAAATCCTACCTATTCCAGTGGCACTCACCTTTCCCGATAGGGCTACACAGGCACTCCAACTGCTATTACTTTGATTGGGTCAGCAGCATCAAGGGCCCACCCACCATTCTTCATTGGATGATAAGTTTGGAGGTTCCCAATGAAAAGGTCACCTCTGGGAGTATCATTGCACTGGTCTCACTACCAGACAAGAGCATTCTCGGGATCCCCAATTGGCCCTGACATTGAGATCCTAAAGCCCATGGAAAAATCCCACCCAAAACTTTTGAGATTTTTCTTTTGTAGTGAGATATTAGAATATGGAATGTCTAACAGAAATAGTGACGGAAGCAAAATTAATAACTTTTGAAGGGAATGTGGATAGATACTGGAAGATAAAGTTAAAAATGTATAAGGTGGGCAAGAAGATTGGAACCATATAACTAGTTCTTATAGGGAATCAGCACATATAGAATCCGGGAATGCTTACATTCCATTTGCACCAATGTGTCTGCACTGACTGTCTGACAGTAACTCTGTGTTCTATCAAATATATCATTTTCTCAATCAGCCAGAAGAATAAGATGATAAGGTCTCCAACAGCCCGAGTGGAAGGGTGAAAGGAGGTGTAATGGTGTAAGTTCCATCATTTCAATTTAGAAGTGGTGGTGAGAGGGCAGCATTTTGTAATTTCCAGGCACATTGTTAAAGCTGCAGCCAAAACTTCTAACCACAGTTAGAAAGCTGCCTTATTTCAAATCAGATTCCACAACAGACCCAAATACTCAACTGAAAAATAAACGCAACGCAGAATTTTAAATCATCTATTGAAACTCACCTCAAGGTGGAAGACTTTCTAATCATTGAATCATAGAATCTTACAGTATGGAAGGAGGCCGTTTGGCCCATTGGGTCTGTACCAACCACAATCCCACCCAAGGCCTACCCCTGTAATTCCATACGTTTAGCTTAGCTAGTCCCCCTGACACTAAGAGGCAATTTTAGTATGGCCAACCAACCTGACCCACACATCTTTCGGGAGGGAACTGGAGCACTCCGGGGGGAAACCCACACAGACACGAATTTGCAGAGTCTGCACAGACAATGACCCAAACCCAGAATCAAACCCAGATCCCCGGTGCTGTGAGGCAGCGGTGCTAACCACTCTGTCACCATGCCACAGGACAGCCATCGGTGTAGTTCGATGGTGATACATCTTGCATTTCTGGATTTCCGAGTATGAGGGTTATACAGTATTGGAGAATGGGAACTGAGAGCTATTGGGTATTTTGTTTCAAGTAATTTTTGCTTCAGAAGTATAATTTACTCATAAATTTCTGAAGTTACTGGCGGTACAATCCAGATTGATTAGACACAGTAAAACACATGGCCCTCGAGTGTCTCATGCAACTGACACCACAGATTATACTTACATTTATAGAATATATAGCCTTTTCCTCAGCCCTACACTCCAAACAGTTTTGCACAGGTTCCAGATCCTCAAGTTTGTTTCAAAGAAATGGTGGAGGTCATTGCCTTTGGTAGAAAGACTCCGTTTCTCCAATTAGTTCCTCATCCCTTTGCTCCTCCTATAAAGATGCCAAATAATCCTTGGTGTCCAGTTCCGCAGGCAGCAGCAATCTTTGCCATCACACATCATTGCCATTCAATCCTGTGTGAACGTTAGCAGCCAAGTACTTCGTGTCAAAGAATCAGAATTGGATAGTATCATAGAATCCCTACAGTGCAGAAGGAGGCCATTTGGCTCATCGAGTCTGCACCAAACACAATTACATCCAGATCCTATTCCCATAACCTCTCATATTAATCCCCCGAGAGTAAAGGGCAATTTAGTATTGTCAACCCACTTAACCCGCACACCTTTGGAGCGTGGGAAGAAACTCTCACTGACAAGGGGAGAACATGCATATCCCGCACAATCACCTAAAGCTGGAATCGAACCAGGTCCTTGGTGCTATGAGGCATCAATGCTAACCACTCTGCCATACCAGCCGTGCCTTTATGTCTGTGACAGCTAACTGTACAGGAAGGCCACCATTTCACAACCATTCGCACTTGCAGTGGGAGGGAAAGGATTTGTATCTTTCTCCAGTGGTGTGGATAGGAAGACAATAGGCAGGCTTTTTTCTCCCTATGCTGTGGGATTTGATTTCAGGGTCAAAGAGAGTTCTGAAGCTCACATTGTGGTCACACAGTGATCATTTTCCCCCAATTAGCAGAGGGGAGACTCGTCATCCAGTTAAGGACATTCTCCAGCACTGAAAGAGCTGCCTTTTCAGGTGAGTATGAGAGAGGTGCCTCAAGCTGCAAGTTTTCTCTCATGGACTTTTAAAGCTTTAAAATAAAGAATGGAGTTAGCATCCAGGCTGAGATTCTGAGAGAAGGCAGCCTGTAGTTGAAGCCCAGATGAGGGACAGGGCCTCAAAGCCTGCCTGGGATTCTGGTCCCCTGGGCCACGATGTAGAGATGCTGGCATTGGACTGGGGTAAACTCAATAAGAGGTCTGACAACACCAATTTTAAATCCAACCGATTTATTTGATAGTAAACTTGCAAGCTTTCGGCCTTTGTAGCCTTCGTCAGGTGAATGAGATGTTCTGGTCTGCAACTTGCTCATTCGCCTGACAAAGGCTACAAAGGCTGAAAGCCTGCAAGTTTACTATCAAATAAATTGGTTGGATTTAAAATTGGTGTTGTCAGAGCCCTAGGCCTCCACATGGAGGCTACTTCCACACAGCTGACCTACTCTCTGATACCTCAGGAGAAACATGATTCTAAAATTCAAATTTGCTACACAGAGCAGGCCTTAAATGAGCTTTGAAGTGTCTTAATCCGCTCTTGAGTGCGGTTACCCTCCTGGCCCCATCCTGCTTCTGAGAAGATGGGATAGTATCGTAGAGTCCCTACAATGCTGAAAGAGAGCACTCAGCCCAATAGGGTTGCATCGGCACTCTGAGAGAGCCTCCCACTCAGGCCCTCCCCACTGCCCCATAACCCCACACACTTACCATCACAACTCCACCCAACCCGCACATCCTTGGAAACAGAAACACCCAGAGGAAACCCACGCAGGCATGGGGAGGATGTGCAAACTCTGCACAGTGACCCATGATGGTTTCAGAACTCCAAGCAGCGATGTGAAATTCTGCACCTGTCCTCCTCCATTCTCATTCCATTTAGTTCTAAAATTTCAGTGTGCGGCAACGTATAAGAAGCAGCGAAATCTGACCACCTTCTCTGAAACCTGCATTTTGCCTTTACTGACAGATCTTCGAAAACTGTTTGACACTGTGCATCAAAGCATAAGGAAGGAGCTTGAGAAAGAAGAGATGAGTCCAAGGAACTGTGAAGAAAGGTACATGAATTTTGATGCATTATAAATGAGGGCTTTTGTTGCATTTGGCGTAAGGTACATTTTAACACAGTGAAACATCCTGAAGACTTGTAACATGGAACGAGTAATCAGGCCAGTAGGACTGGAGGGAGGGACAGAGTTGGGGACAGGGGTGGAAGTGATGCCGGAGTGTTAGTCTTTTTAGGAAAAGAAGTAGAAAAAGAGGGAAGATACTTGGGGAAAGAGTTCCACAGTGCACCACAGTGATTGGATGTGTTTCAATTATGGGAAAAGGTAGGTGTGAAGAGTACAAAGGAAAGCATTCTCATAGGAGCAGAGAGTGCAGGTAGAAACAACAAAAACGCTGGAGCAAGTGTAGAGTGGGCAATGCAATCCATCCATGTTATTCTGAAAATATGCAGTAGATTGAAAGAGAAAAATCAAAGGATTCATTCATTGATCATAGATCGTATGAGATCATTGCATCTATAGTGCAGAAAGAGGCCATTTGGCCCATCGAGTCTGCATCAGCTCTCTGCTAGAACATCTTACCTAGGCTGTATTCCCATAACCCCACATATTTACCCCAACAATCTCCCTAACCTACACATCTTGGGACACTAAGGAACAACTTAGCATTGCCAATCCTCCTAACTTGCATTGTGCGAAGAAACCGGAGCATCCAGAGGAAAACAACAGAGAACATGTAAACTCCCTATAGACAATCACCCGAGGCTGAAATTGAACCTGGGTCCCTGGCGCATGAGGCAGCAATGCTAACCACTGTGCCACCGTGCTGCCTGCATACTGGAATGGAGGTGGGGGTCAGCATTTGGATCAGAGCTGAGCTGCCCAGTGAAGTTACGTAACAATGGGTGAGATTTTCCGCCAACCTCGATCCGTACCCATGTTTTGCAGCAGCAGAGGTGGCCGATAGCAAGATCCTCTGGTCCCATCGCTGTCAATGGGGTTTCCTGTTGTTTGCATCCTCCAGTGCCAAGGGACAACCAGTGGTGGCTCAGTGTCAGTCGGACTGGGAGATTGCGCCACTGGGAATGGTCAAACAATCCCGCCCATTGAATATCCATGAAGAGAATAGTAGAATCCCCAAGGTGCGGTTTCCATTGTGGGCTAACCAGTGCAGTTTCAGTCATGGTCAGCTTGATGTCAGATGGGCAGCAGGCTGACAGTCCTGGCATTGATGTTGCCCACCTCTTGAGAAGTGTGAGGACAGTCTAGATTGAAGCCTTGAGAAAAAGAAATCCATGAACTCCCTGCCACTGCCATCGGTTATGATGTGGCTGAAAGAGAGACAGATCAATGAAGGTGGCTTGTAACGGAGAGCAAAGGATTTTCAACATAGCACATAGAAAAACTACAGCACAAACAGGCTCTTCGGCCCGCAAGTTGTGCTGATGATATCTCTACCTACTAGGCTTACGTATAATTCTCTATCTTTCTAAGTTCCGTGTACTTATTCAAAAGTCTCTTAAAAGACCCTATCTAATCTGCCTCCACCGCGACTACGGCAGCCGATTCCACCCCCCCCAACACCTCCTGAGTGAAAAAGCAAGCTACATTGGAAACTTCTAATATCTGTAGGATATCCTGAAAAATACGAGAATTTTCGCACAGTCTAGCAGAAGGCTATGGAGATATAGATTACTTTCTAAATGGGAAAATGTTTAGGAAATCAGAAACACAAAGGAAGTCATTGTTCAAGATTCTCTTAAAGTTAATGTGCAGATTCAGTCTGCCATTAGGAAGGAAAATGCAATGTTAGCATTCATGTCGAGAGGGCTAGAATACAAGAGCAGGGATGTACTCCTGAGGATGTATAAGACACTGGTCAGAGCCCATCTGGAGTATTGTGAGCAGTTTTGGGCCCCATATCTAAGGAAGGACGTGCTGGCCATGGAATGAAGAGCCTGTCGTATGAGAAATGGTTGAGGACTCTGGACCTATACTCATTGGAGTTTAGAAGGATGAGGGAAGAACATTATTGAAACTGTAAGGCCTGGATAGAGTGGACATGGAGAGAATGTTTCCACTAGTAGGAGAAACTAAAATCAGAGGACACGACCTCAGACTAAAGGGACGATACTTTAAAATAGAGATGAGCAGGAATTTGTTCAGCCAGAATGTGTGGGACTCTTTGCCACAGAAGGCTGTGGAGGCCAGGTCATGGAGTGTCTTTAAGATAGAGATAGATAGGTTCTTGATTAATAAGTGGATCAGAAGTTATGGGGAAAAGGCAGGAGAAAGGGGATGAGAAAAATATCAGCCATGATTGAATGGCAAAGCAGATTTGATGGGCTGAATGCCTAATTCTTCTTTTGTTTCTTATAGTTTTAAGACATAGAATCATGGAGATACAGAGCATGAAACAGGCTCTTTGGCTCAACTCATCCATGCCGACTAGATTTCCTAAATTGAACTAGTCCCATTTGATGTGCTTGGCTCCTATCCCTGTAAACCTTCCTCCATCCATGTACTTGTCCAAATGTCCTTTAAATGTTGTAATTGTACCCACCTCTCCCCCGTCCTCTGGCAGCTCATTCCATATTCACACCACCCTGTGTGTGAACAAGTCACCTGTTAGGTTGTCCCCTAATAGTACAGCCTCTTACTTTGAATTCTTAATTGAACAAATTACTTAATATTTGCTATTTATATTTAATGTTTTTCTTTCCTGTGCCTGGGGGATTCCTCGTCCATTTGCACAAGATCACAATTTGTGACCCTGGATTGTCTGTCAATTTCGACTGCCCCTCTTTATGCCAGTTAATGAGAGCTCCACTGCCCCATGCTAATTTTTGAACACATTTGAAATATATTTGACGTGACAGGAAATGGTGTTTCCAGTTAGCCATCTCTGGTTAAATGAGCATTTCTATTAACGGGATCATAAATTATCCATTGTGACTTTTCTGTGAAGTACCAATTCCATACAAAGATCATATTTCCTACACACAGGCCTAACTGTTAAACTCACTTTTCCTACAGATATTGCCCATGGGAAGGTTTAGTGGTGGAAACACAATCCAGTCTATTACTTGTTTTGTTTGAAGCTGGAAACATGCGATCTCGCTGGTTTTTCTCCCTCATCCACATTTTCCTGCCTTCTCCCCCATAGCCCTTCAACCCGTTACCAATTATAAATCTGTCCAACTTTTTTTTCTGCAGGACTGAATTATAGTTCTTAAATTCATAAGATACAGGAGTGGAATTAGATTCATAGACTCCTACAATGAAGAAAGAGGCCATTCAACCCATCAAGTCTGCACTGGCCACAATCCCACCCAGGCCCTATCTCCATAACCCCACGTATTTTCCCTAGCTAGTCCCCCTGACACTAAGGGGCAATTTAGCATGGCCAATCCTCTAACCTGCACAACTTTGGACTGCAGGAGAGAACCGGAGCACACAGCGCAAACCCACGCAGACACGGAGAGAATATACAATCTCCACACAGACAGTGACCTAAATCAGAGATTGAACCCCGGTCCCTGAGGCAGCAGTGCTAACCACTGTACCAATGTGTAATCCCATTTGGCCCATCGAATCTGCTCCACCAATCAATCATGGCTGATAACGCTCCTCGATAGCACTTTCCTGCTTTCTCCCCATAACCTTGCCAATTATAAATCTGTCTAATTCCTCCTTAAATTGACTCTGTCCAGCATCACCGCACTTTGGGGTAGCAAATGTACAGCATCCAAAGCTCTTGGGATGCAACTTTAATGCTAGCTGTGTGTAATGAAGATTCTCTTTCTGCTTTTAGTTCAACAGTAGCCCTGAGCGATGGGAAAAGAAACACTGTGGCCAGTTTCAGCACAGAACAACAGACCGACCTCAATAAACCACAGCAGAGGCCAAAAAGGTACTTTCCAAATTAAGGCTGGCACCTGCATAGATTAACTGCGATCTTAATTTGTATGTTGAAAGCATAAAGTCAATGTTACTGATGTCCATTTCCATTTGGTATAAAACACAGGGTGTAAACTCAGGTATTCAATTTGTGCCAAACACTTGGGAATATTCCTGCATCAATGATGAATCCTGCTGTATTCTGACATCATCTTATGCAGCGGACTGTATAGATCCAGGGTTGTGCTGTAATATCACGGTTAATGAGCTGGCTATGCATTAATCATGATTAAATATATCCACAGTAAGTTTCTAAGTATAGAATTCTGTTCACTTGTTGACAACAATTTTAAACAAAATAACTTAATTGATATTGTATTCTTGATGTAGGAAAACATCCCAAGGCGCATGACACAGATGTGAGCAGACTGTGAAACAGAAATAGAAACATTACAGCATAGATGGAGCCATTTTGTTCATCCCATTTAGAACTGTAGAAACCATTTGGCCCATTGAATCTGCACTGACCACAATTCCTCCCAGACCCTATCCCCATAACCCCATCCGAATACCCGAGCTAGTCTCCTGACACTAAGGGGCAATTTAGCATGGCCAATCCACCTAACCCACTTGCTTGCTGAGAAAGAGCTGTGTGGCCGAAACCCACATTCCAGCTCATGGTCCATAATCCTGTCAGTTAGGGCACGTCATATCCAAGTAGGGATAGGGTGGCATGGTAGCACAGTGATTAGCACTGCTGTCTCACAGCGCTAGGGACCCAGTTCAATTCCCGTCTTCGGTCACTGTCTGTTCTCCGCTCGGGTGTGTGTGGGTTTCCTTTGGGTTTCCTCCCACAGTCCGATAGGAATGCATTGGCCGTGCTAAATTCTCCCTCAGTGTACCCAAACAGGGGGCAAGTGTGGTGACTGGTGGATTGTCACAGTAACTTCATTGCAGTGTTAATGTAAGCCTACTTGTGACAGTAATAGATAAACTTTAAAAAGTTTTTAAATGCAACAAACTATTCAGCCTCCATTATTCCTTCTAGATCTCCATCACTTTCTGACTGAAGACATTTCTCCTCATTCTCTCTCAGCTACCATTTACTTTAAATCTATACCCCTGGCTATTGGTCTCATCACAAAGGAAATAGATCCTTCCTATCCATCCAACCTAGACCCTTCACACTGTATATGCATTAACTAAATCTCCCCAAGCCTATCTCTGTTTGATTGAAGATAACCACCCTTTGATTCCTCCCTGTTAAAGTTCTCCATTGCTGATAACATCTTCAAACATCTCCTCTGTATTCTCTCAAGTGTAATCACATCCTGTTTTAAAGTGGTGACAGAACTGTACACAGTATTCTTGCTGTGGTCTAACCAGTGTTTTATACAGTTCTGGAGTAAGCTTTCTGCTCTCATACTCACTACCTCTGTCAGTGAAGGAAAAATTCCCATATTCCTCCTTAACCTTATTTATCTATCCTGCTACCTTCAAGAATCTGTGGATATACACACCTAAGTTTTCTCAGTTAGAATCATAGAATTATGGAATCCTACAGTGCAGAAGGAGGCCATTCAGCCCATCGAGTCTGCATCAGCCACAATCCTACCCAGGCCCCACCCCCATAATACCATGCATTTATCTTAACCAGTCTCCCTGACACTAAGGGGCAATTTAGCATGGCCATTCCCTCTAAGCTGCACATCTTTGAACAGTGCAGGGAAACCAGAGCACCCGGAGGAAACCCACAAAAACACAGGGAAAATATGCAAACTCCAGACAGACAGATCCTTCTTTGGTCTAGAGTCTGTAGGTACCAAGCCAAAGGAGAAGACATTAAAAAGGGCACTCAGAGGTTGGCTGACATCTTGTGTTTTAACAAAGTGATAAAAGTGTGAGGTATTGAGGTTAAAAAGAGCATTGTTAATGGAGAGGCCTAGTTTCAGACACCAGTGATGGGGCAAAGAGAAACAGGTAGGGAGAAGAGGGTGGGAGAGCAGGGAATGGAGAGGAATACAGAAGGCTGGATTCAGAGTAGAGTTTGAAATATTGGAGGGGATTGTTGTATTGCTGAAAGAGATTGCAGAGATAAAGCAGGAAGAGCCAATGGAGGGATTGAAATGAAAGAAAACTTGAAATGTGAAGTGTCAGGAGACTGGGAGTCATTGAGAGTCAAGGACAGAGTGATGGATAACTGAGTTTATCAAACTAATACTCTGGCTGTGCATTCCTTGAAGTTTAGGAGATTGAGAATTGACTTTATTCAAACATATAAGATCCTGAGGGGGCTTGACAATGTAGATAGTGAGGTGTTTTCTTGAGTGGAAGAGTCTCGAACAAGGGGACATAGCTACAAGATAAAGGGTTGGTCATTTAAAACTGAGGTGCAAAGAAATTTCCTCTCACAGAGAATGGTGAATATCTGGAATTCTCTGCCCCAAACAGTAGTGGAAGCTGGATCATCAGAAATATTTCAAGTGGAGGTTAAAGTTTATTTATTAGTCACAAGTAGGCTTACATTTACACTGCAGTGAAGTTTCTATGAAAATCCGCCTAGTTGCCACACTCCAACAGCTATTCGGATATACTGAGGGAGAATTTAGCATGACCAATCTTTTGAACAGTGAGAGGAACCAGAACACCCGGAGAAAAGCCACGGAGACACGGAGAGAACGTGCAAACTCCACACAGACAGCGACCCTAGCCAGAATTGAACCCGGGTCCCTGGAGCTGTGAGGCAGCCGTACTAACCACTGTGCCACCATAGATGAATATTCAATAGATTGAGTAATAGGGGAAAATGGCACAGCGAAGGAGCTGAGGCCAGCATAGATCAGCCGTGATCAGGTTGAATGGTGGGGCAAGCTTGAAAGGCCTGGCGTCTGACTCCTGTTTTCATTTCTTGTGTTCTTGTGAGTGATGATATTGGATAGGATGTGGGCTGCAGAGCTTTAATGAGCTGAGGCTTTTAGTAAGGAGAACAGTCATTAGAGCTCTTCGTTCAGATAATCCCCATTGATATGGAACAATCAGCATGACAAGCAATGCCACTACAATGGAAGAATACTGTCATGCACAAAGCAACACTCCAGTCTAAAGAGCTGTGGACCTCTCCCCGCTTCATTCTTCTCTTTCTATGGCATTAGTTGAACAGAAGAATTGAGAGATACAGAGAATGCAAAGACTTGGGAACTTACCATACTCATTGAACCAGTGCAACCAACAAACTGCAGAATTTTCCATTCTGGTGAGTGTTAGTGAGCAGGAAAGTCAAAATGATACCTACTGAGTTGTGGGATGGCTAACCACACCCAATCTCCTGCTTTTTAGCACATTAATTATGTGAGGAGCTCTGTGAATTGTGTAGTGGGGTAAGCAGGGATTTGTCTACTCCTCCCATGAGGGCTGAATGGAGCCTGGTGTCCTGGTGCCATATGTAAATGGCATTCACTGCAGGCCAATGTTGTGTAGAAAAGCAATGGGCCAAGGAGAATCAAACATTGTGTACCATAGTTCATTTGAGACCTCCCTGAGAATTGTCCTTCAGCTTGTCCAGGAGGGGCAGGAGGTCCTCTTCCCTTTGGCTGGGAGCGGGAATTCCTCCTATCCGGCATACCAGTCTGGAAGTAGGTCAATGGGAGGATTAGCACCTCTGGCACTCAGAAAAGAATCACCGGACAGTGCAGGAAAAGAATGAATGATTTCCTCGATTTTGCCAAGGTATATAAAACTTTTATTCATTGAAAACTCACACTTTCATAAGAGCATCATGGGTTAGAATCCACAAAGACTTCACACGTGATCGAGAGATGGGACATCAGCACTGAACGCCTGTGTGGGAAACCTGAGATCACAGCACAGCACGGTGGCACAGTGGTTAGCACTGCTGCCTCACTGTGCCAGAGACCTACATTTAATTTCAGCCCTGGTTCACTGTCTGTATGGAGTTTGCACATTCTCCCTGTGTCTGCATGGGTTTACTCCCACAGTCTGAAAAATGTGCTCATTTGGTGCATTGACCATGCTCAATACTCCCTGAAAACCCCCTAGTCCCTATGCTCTAGTGCCTGTTTGGGTACACTAAGGGAGAATTTAGCACACTCAGTGCATCTAACCTTTCAGACTGTGGGAGGAAACCGGTGTACCTGGGGGAGAACAATGGAACGTTCTGGCCATTGTCTGGGAGATTAGCAAAGAAAGTTAAATATCTAGTTAGATTGTATTGTCAGAAGACAAGAGTAATGTGAACACATTGCTTTAACACCTTACCATATTTTAGCATTAAATTGAGAATCTAGCATGTTCATGTGTGTGTGTGTATGATATTGCCAGATAGAATCAACTGAGATTTTTAAAGTTTATTTTATTAATGTCACAAGTAGGCTTATATTAACACTGCAATGAAGTTACTGTGAAAATCCCTTATAGTCACCACTGTCTAGTGCCTGTTTGGGTACACTGAGGGAGAATTTAGCATGGCCAATGCACCTAACCATCACATCTTTCAGACTGTGGGAGGAAACCGGAGCACCTGGTGGAAACCCACGCAGACATGGGGAGAATGTGCAAGCTCTACACAGACAGTGACCCAAGCCGGGTCCCTAGCACTGACAGGCACTCTGCCACCCTAAAAGAATCATAAGATCATAATCATAAACTCTTTTGCACTTGGACTAAATGTATCTATGCTTAAATTCTGTTCTTTCTCTGTTTCAGTTCACCTTTAGCTCTTGCTTCAGAGACCAGCCTATTTATTGCCAGCAAATCCGCTCTCTCCCAAGAGATGCAGTCTAAGTTCATCGAGATAAATGAAGAAGCAGCTTTGTGTCTCCATGACAACCTGGAAGCCTTGGAAAAGTGAGTATTTGTTTTCTTATATGATACTGAACTAGATTTTGTTTTGTTGCTATTTGACCTTAATAAAAAGTTGGCAATCAAGTTGATAAGGTTGTTAAGAAGGCATATGGAGTCTTAGCTTTTATTGGTAGAGGGATTGAATTTTGGAGCCGCAATGTCATGTTGCAACTGTACAAAACTCTAGTGCGGCCGCACTTGGAGTATTGTGTGCAGTTCTGGTCCCCACATTATAAGAAAGATGTGGAGGCATTGGAGAGGGTACAGGGGAGGTTTACCAGGATGTTGCCTTGTATGGAGGGCAGGTCTTATGAAGAGAGGCTGAGGGATTTGAGGTTGTTTTCGTTAGAAAGAAGGTGGCTAAGAGGAGACCTTATTGAAACATATAAGATGATTAGAGGTTTAGATAGGGTGGACAGTGATAGCCTTTTTCTTAGGATGGAGAAAGCTAACACAAGGGGACGTAGCTTTAAATTAAGGGGTGGTAGTTAGGACGGATGTCAGAGGTAGGTTCTTTACCCAGAGGGTGGTAAGGGTATGGAATGCCCTGCCTGCTGCAGTTATAGATGCGCCAAGTTTGGGAGCGTTTAAGAAGTTAGTAGATAAGTTTATGGATGAAAAGGGAATGGTTTAGGTTAGAGGGTCATTGCTTTTTCTTAATTGGTCGGCGCAACATCGAAGGCCGAAGGGCCTGTTCTGCGCTGTAATGTTCTATGTTCTAAAAAAGCGCTGAAATTATTTGGCCTTTTTTTTTCAATCGGCGAACAATAAAAGTAAAATCTAGAGAGATAAATAGGTGCTATAGAATTGGTGGAATCTTCCAGTGGTGAGGGAAGGAACAGCGCTCCAAAAGTTTGTGATTCCAAATAAATCTGTTAGACTTAAACCTGGTGTTGTGAGACTTAATAGGATGTTCCTGGGAAGTAAAAGGCAAGTTAAGGGTAGGTGGACTTTACTGATAAACCATGTTAGGAAACCCATTTGCAACTGCAAGCCATGCATTCTCATTAAGGGGCCCACCCTGCTGGAATTAAGCTCCCCTTCAAATTATGTTCTCTGCCTGTGAGGAATTGAAACATTCACATTCATGACTGTACATAAATGACATGCACTGGGTGAAACCTTCTACTTCCATGATTAATGGTAAGTTGTCACTGCTCAGAGCACTTAGCTATGGAATAAGTGTTGAAAAATGGGATTAGAGTAGGTAGGCAGCTTGATAGCCAGTGCATACATGATGGGCTGAAGGGTCTCTTGCTGTGCTGTAAAACTCTGTGGGCAGACACACTCACTCCAAAGCTTGGAATATCCCATCTGATGTCAACAGACCTTCCCATTGGCTGCCCCTCGCCTGCTATAATTTCCGTGGTAGCCAGAACAGGAAAATTCACGCTCCTGACTCTATGCTTGATCCTCTTTGGGGAGTATTTGTAAAAACCAGCCGATGCTTGAAACTGAGTGGTGACAGCACTAATTAGGTGGAAGATGACCAAGGAAAAGTGGTGAGGAAAAGATGGAAAGGACAATGCAGGCTGTCAAGATGCTCTTCAAACATAGCTCCTGCCTGCCCCCACTGCAACCTCTTCGTGAATGCATCTATAATGAGCTAAACAGCGCAAGGTCGTGCATGATTGTACATTGGACATCACTCCCTCCTTGGCATCCACCACCGAATTCATCAGACTCTGGAATGGAAGATTCCAGTCAATTGATCTAAGCTTGGGATTGCTTCCATTCAATTTTAGAGTAGCAGTTTGGGTTTTGAATGAGCTGCTTGGAATTGTCTAAAATATAAAGGTGCATTTAATATTCTCTCCTTTTCCCTCTTTAAAAGACTATTTTTCCCACTGATGAGTTTGTTTTATGCTGTAAACGTATGAATAGCTACGAAGGTTTTCAGTCAGCCAGGTATGATCCCACCTCTTGTCCCTTTCAAGTTCCACCCCATCTTTTGTTTTACTGACTAAAGGTAAGCTACTCTTTATGTACAGCATTTCATGGAGGGTGGAATCTGTAGTCAGTTCCCAGTCAGGGTATTGGCAATTGCTTAGTGGAGTCTAGGTATGTCCCAAAGTGCAAGAGAGGAAAAGAAAATACCTTTCTATTCTGCTCTAACTCCAACTGGACATTTAAACAATAAATGTTGTACAAGTGCCCGTGTATCCCTGTTTCCAGCTGGGAAGTATTTATTATTAGTGTCACAAGTAAGCTTACATTAACACTGCAATGAAGTTACTGTGAAAACCCCCTAGTCACCACTCCTGTTTGGTACACTAAGGGAGAATTTAGCATGGCCAATACATCTAACCAACATGTCTTTTGGACTGTGGGAGGAAACCCATGCAGACATGGAGATAATGTGCAGACTCTGCACAGACATTGACCCAAGCCAGGATTCGAACCCACGTCCCTAGCACTGTGAGGCAGCAGTGCTTACCACTGTCCTGCCATAGTTGTGAGTGCTTTGGCAGATGGAAGTGATGATGTTTAGCTCCTTCATGTCTAAATCTTCTGTTGGAAATTTCAGGAAACGTTGGGAGACCAGCAAGTGCAAATTTCGTGCCTTAGACAATATAAGCAGCTTTTATACATATAACGAAGATATGCAGAGGTCGCTTCAGGAGTCAAAAGGAGATAAAGTACAAATAATTGCAGAGAGCTGGTGAGTGTCAGATGATGTCTCCATTATCGTCTTTCCTTCTATTGCAGTAAAGATAAAGAAGTGAAAAATGGGGAAGAAGGAGTATGATGAAAAAAAGTTGAGGTAAATTCAATTTTATATGAATGGATTGTCTCTTAGGCTTCTTCAGTGCCTGAGTTGTTAGTGTCCTCATCAATGAAGGAATGGTAATCTTGCTAGGTTATTGAACCAGAAACTCAGCTAATGTTCTGGGGACCCGGATTCAAATCCTGCCACAGCAGATAGTGGAATTTGAATTCAGTAAAAAGAAATCTGCAATTAAGAATCTACAGATGACCATGAAATCATTGTCGATTATTGGAAAAACCCACCTGGTTCATTAATGTCCTCTAAGGAAGGAAATCTGCCATTCTTACCTGGTGTGGCCCACATGTGACTCCAGAGCTACAGCAATGTATCCTCTGAAATAGCCGAGCAAGCCACTCACCACCACCTTTTCAAGGGCAACAAAGGGTGGCCAGCCAGCAACACCCATGCCCTACAAATGAATATTTAAAAAAAAGCATGGAAATTTTTGATTTCATTTCCAATCTATTTTTCACTGGATTGCAGTTGGAGTGATACTATTGACTTCTGAACCTCCTGGAAAATGGAGAAGGAGAAACCTCTCGATAATGATCATTAGTGATAGCACACTTAGTGTCCTAGCATGGTAAAGCTCCCTGGACTACAGATTGGCCTTTTGTGGTTAAAAGCCCTGCACATTAGCCAGATTCAAGAGCTAAAGATGATGCTCTGTCATGATGCATATGTTTTAAAGTTCAGACATGGTGGCTTATCATGGTTGCTCTTCCTGCTACCATCGCTGCAAAGCAGCAATCAAATGATGCAAATGACAGTTGTCAATGCATACCCTCACAAGAATCAACACCACCACCAGCAGTGACGAACAATTTGAGTTAACAGCTACTGTGGGCAATACTCAGGGCGAAATCTTATAAAAAGATATTCTAAGTGCAGAACAAGCAGGAAAACGGGAGAGAATCGCACCGGTGTTTTGGGTGACTATCTTAAAGCTCTTAGTGCAAGATGTAGAGATGCGGCATTGGACTGTGGTAAACATAGTAAGAAGTCTCACAACACCAGGTTAAAGTCCAACCAGTTTATTTGATAGTAAACCCACAAGCTTTTGAAAACAATGTTTCTTCATCAGGTGTGTAGAAGGTTCTGGTCAGAGAAAGGCATATGAAAAGGCACACAGTTTACAGAATACTGATTGTTTATTACTGCATTATAATCAGTATTCTGTAAACTGTGTCTATATGCCTTTCTCTAACCAGAATCTTCACATACCTGACAAAGGAACACCATTTCCAAAAGCTTGTGGGATTACTATCAAATAAACTGGTTGGGCTTAAACCTGGGTGTTGTGAGACTTCTTAGTGTAAGAGCCAGATGTGATTCTTACCAGTAGGGGGAGGGGCAGAGCCAGCTGCTGAGCTTTTGAGGCACCATTGTGCAGGCATCCCAATCTCTCAGTGTTACTGAGAGGTCGCCTGCCATCCCTTTGCAGATTACCCTCAAACCTCCCAGATTGCCCCATTTGCAAGTTCCCCCCACTCCCTCAGGCCCTGTCCCATAAGCACCGGCTCTGCCCCTACCCACCCAGGAGCTTCAATGGCCTCCAGTTCCACCATAAGAACATAAGAACTTGGAGCAGGAGTGGGCCATCTGGCCTCTCAAGCCTGCCATTCAATAAGATCATGGCTGATCTTTTCGTGGACTCAGCTCCACTTATCTGCCCACTCACCATAATCCTTAATTCCTTTGTTGTTCAAAAATGTATAATCCTTGCTGTAAAAACATTTAGTGAGGTAGCCTCAACTGCTTCACTGAGCAGGGAATTCACAGATTTATAACCCTTTGGGTGAAGAAGTTCCTCCTCGACGTAGTCGTAAGTCTGCTCCCCTTTGTTTTGAAGCCATGCTCCTACTTCTAATTTCACCTGCCAGTGGAAACAACTTCCCTGCTCCTGTTTTATCTATTCCCTTCAAAATCTGATATGTTTCTATAAGATCTCCCCTCATTCTTCTGAATTCCGATGAGTGTAGTCCCAGTCTACTCAGTCTCTCCTCGTAAGCCAACCCTCTCAATTCCGGAATCAACTTAGTGAATCTCTTTTGCACCTCCTCCAGTGCCAGTATATCCTTTCTCAAGCAGGGAGATCAAAACTGTACACAGTACTTGAGAAACCTAGCATGAACCTCTCGCCCTCAGCGTTGTTACCAGCGGATCACTGCAAACTGCTGTCTTTCTCTTTTTTTTCAGGTATTCCAACCTCTTGTCTCGAATTCCTGAGGCTGTAAAAGAAAATCAAAAGATCGATCGAGTGCTGAAAAGGTTGGGAAAGTTTGGGGAACGGCAGAGTTTCAGAGTTCGGCCTCACCAGTTCCTCAAAGTGCTGAACGGGTTGAGAAACTGGGAGCTCTGTTCTCCGGACATTTGTGCAGCTATCGAGGTGAGGATCCATTGACTTAACTGGTGAAACCAGTAATGGGACACTATCACTTTGATAAGGAAAATATTCAGTGGAAAGAATTGGGTCATAAGTCATGGGATTGTTTTACTGGTGAGGAAGGCAGATTTTGCTGAGTCAATGGAAGACAGCTTCTTGTGAGGGGTGGGGGAGTGGGATAAGGCTGTGTTTATTTATTGCTGATCCACTGAAGATAGCCGAGTTTCTCCTCAGTCTGCTGCTGTCATTGGGTGGAATTTTATCGGCACATCCTCCCGAGGTTTGTACGATCCTGTCTGAGGTACCCAAAACTGGGGCAGGCATGCCAGTAAAATTCCCGTCATTGTGCCCAGCTCAGATTCATCCACAGCTTGGGAGGTGAAAGTGTTTCCCATAATCTTGCTGTTCTTGTCATTTGTGAGAAATAGGTCACGGGACTAGAATTGAAGGCAGTTGGGGCAGTGTATCTGTACAGACTGCATATACTGCATTGCACTGCACCAGCAGGATATGGTGTTCAATATCAAAACTGCCAGTTGCAGAAACTGATTTGTTCTGGATTGTGTCAAGCTTCAACATGGTCAGCATTACTGCCTCACGGCGCCAGGGACCCAGGTTTGATTCCAGCCTTGCTCACTGTCTGTGTGGAGTCAGCATCTTCTCCTCGTATCTGCGTGGGTTTCCTCCAAAGAGGTGTGGGTTACGTTGATTGGGCATGCTAAAATTGTCCCTTAGTGTTAGGGGGATTAGCAAGATAAATGTTTGGGGTTATGGAAATAGGGCCTGGGTGGAATTGTGTTTGGTATACACTCAATGGGCCCAATGGCCTCCTTCAACACTGTAGGGATTCTATGGATTCTATTCTTAGTTATCACTGGAGCTGCATCTGGATGATTAGCAAGCATTTGATTGCAATTCTCTATGAAGCTTTATCAATGATGGGGAGATTTTCAGAAATTGGAAATTCAGCCATTATAAGTGTTCAACATCCTGAAAACTCAGGCCATGTTGCAAAATGAAAGTATCGAAAATATAAAAGAGGTGAAAATGATTTTATAGAATTTCTGTAGCACTAAAGTTACAAAACTGCTTATTACATACCTAGGGGTTTAATTTTCTAACACAATATGTAAATACTCATATACGCTGCATCGTTCATTATTTTAACACCATAAACCAGTCCTATTTAACTGACATTTATATAGTTGGTTTTGCTGAACCTGCAAGATGTTAATGCAAGGAAATTTAGTGATAGCAATATCTTCAGATGTCCAAGGGAGGGTAGTGGTTGGTCTCTTTTGTGCTGCCATTTGTTTGCACTTATCAGCCCTAGCCCAAGTTTTGCTATATGCAGGTAGGATCAGCTTTGTTGTATGAGGAATTGCAAATGGAGCTGAGTGCTGAGCAGTCATCAGTGCACAGTGGAGAGGGTACAGAAAAGATTTACCAGTATGTTGCCTGGTACGGAGGGCATTAGCTATGAGGAGAGGTTGGAGAAACTTTGTTCATTCTCACTGGAACAATAGAAGTTGAGGAGAGACCTGATAGAAATCTACAAGATTATGAGGAGCATGGACAGAGTGGATAGACAGAAGCTTTTTCCCAGGGTGGAAGACTCAATTACTAAGGGGGCAAAGGTTTGAGGTGCAAGGGCAAGGTTTAAAGGAGATGTACAAGACAAGTGTTTTACACAGAGGGTGGTGGTAGCTGAAACTCGCTACTGCGGGAGATAGTGGAAGCAGATATCATAGTGAGTTTTAAGGGACGTCTGGACAAATATATGAATAGAATGGGAATAGAGGGATATGGTCCATGGAAGGGTAGACAGTTTTAGATGGGCAGCATGGTCATTGTAGGCTTGGAGGGCCAAAGGGTCAAAGAACAAAACAACAAAGAACAAAACAGCATGGGAAATAGGCCTTTCGGCCCAATGAGCCCGCGCCGCCACCTCAACGTTCCCACTTCTACCCATGATCCCTGTCTATGTTTATAGAAGTCTGCATTGGAACTAAATTTGCAAGCCAATTTAGGGAGAATTTGTTTTGCCAATCAGCCGAAGAACACATCTTTGGGATGTGGGAGGAAACTGGAGCACCTGGAGAAAACCCACGCAAGCACGGGGAGAATGCGCATACTCCCACAGACATAGGCCCAAATCCATGTATCTGCACAGCACAGCGATAGACACTGAGCTGTCGTGTTGCCCATCAAATGGTCCAGGTCAAGCGTACACTAATGACGTGAAGCACTAGGATACTCTCGAAAAAAAAATCCAAGAGCAGCCCTCTCACGACCCATTGCGTGTATGCCCCTTGTTGGACAACAAGGCAGACAGAAGTATCTGTAGGATGGAACAGAAACACATCAATATCATCATCTATTTACACACTTCCCAGGGACTCCCAAGGCTCATGATCCCTATTTTAAATCACTTTTCTATACCCCTCCATTCCCATTCTGTTCATGTGCCCATCTAAGTATCTCTTAATTAACTCCAGAGTGCCTGCCTCCACCACTTTACTTGACAGCGCATTCCATACCCCCACCACACTCTGTGTGAAAAAACTCCCTCTAGCATCCAGATTATACCTTACCCCTCTCACCTTAAGCCTGTGACCCCTTGTGATATTTGATTCCAACCTAGGAAAAAGCTTACCACTATTTACTCTATCTATACCCCTCATAATCTTGTACATCTCCATTAGATCTCCTCTCACTCTACGTCTTTCTAAAGAAAACAGCCCCAGGTCTGTTCTTATGCTGTAAATTTCTTTGTTGTTTGATCTTCTTCAGGGAAGGTCAGCGATGAATCAATTGAAGAGCATTGAGCTTAAGATGCTTCTCTGAAGAATTTTTGCAGGAATGCCCTGGGAATGAGATAATTGTTTCACAATAACCACAGCCATTTTGCTGTGTGCTAGGTGTGACTGCAGCCACGAGTGTGTTTCCCCTCGTCCCCATTCAATTAGATTTTCTTAAGACTCCTTGGCACTATTTTCGCTCAGAAGAAGCTAAGTGCAATCATTCTTGCCTCAATCACTCTTGAATTCCAATCACTCTTGGAATTCACTGGTGCCTGTATTCATTTCTTTTCTACATTATAACATTTTCTTCCTCTATTTTGCCTCAGTTGATAGTTCGTAAACTAAGCCAGTGAAAGTTTAGGGAACTATTCTTCCAGGGAAGTAATACAATGGGAGCGGGAACACAGTCCAATATGAAGGCCCCTTTAGATTTGGGGCATCTCTCCTACTCCAAGACATCTGGTACTTAGCTGAAGCGTGGTCTCGGGATTCAGCCTCAGGCACGGCACTGCAGTCTTCTGGCCACTGTGTCTGGAAGAACTGTTGGCCAAGTTATTTAGTCAATAATTTGCCAAGTCGGGCTACTCTCCGAGAATGGACAAAAATTTCACCTGCTGTAATCAACACTCAAATGAATATAAAATGGCCTCAGCCCTATCGGAGTCAGCAACAACGTGTCTCATGTCAACTCTCAGGGTGATGGATATCGAGCACTTGCCATCCTGAAAATTCAGACCATGCTGTAAGATGTCAGCTACAACTCTCATCAACTTTTACAGATGCACCATAGAAAGCATTCTTTCTGTTGTATCACAAGAGCTTGGTACAGCTCCTGCTCTGTCCAAGACCGCAAAAAACTATAAAAGATCTGAACGAAGCCCAGTCCATCATACAAAACAGCCTCCCATCCAGTGACTCAGTCTACACTTCCCACTGACTCAGAAAAGCAGCCAGCATAATCAAGGACCTCACCCACCCCAGACGTTCTCTCTTCCACCTTCTTCCATCAGAAAAAAGGTACAAAAGTCTGAGGTCACATATCAACCAACTCAAAAACAGCTTCTTCCCTACTGCCATCAGACTTTTGAAAGGACCTCCCTCGCACTAAATTGATCTAATCGCCCTAGCTATGACTGTAACACTACATTCTGCACTCTCTCCTTTCCTTTGCCATGAATGGTATGCTTTGTCTGTATAGCACGCAAGAAACAATATGTTCACTGTATGTTAATACATGTGACAACAACAAATCAAATCAAGATCAATAAAGGGAAAGTGGGTGAAAAGGATTTTAAAGAATTTTAATTATACTAAAGATACAAAGCTGCTTGTTAAATACACAGGCGTTTAATTTTCTAGTCTAATACATAAATACTCATATACAGTGCATTTGTGCACTATTTTAATACTATTAGCTTTATTTGAATAGCTTATCAACTGTTTGACACCACAGAAATTGTATGCAAAGAGACCAACCACCAGAAGAAGTAATACCCTATCTGTGTAACTGTACTGTAGTACAGAGAGACAAGTGCTGAAACCATCTCTCATGTCTGTACCATTGCATTTACAGTTTATGCGGGACAAAGTGGTTCTGATGCCTGCAGAAGACTATGACAGCTGGTTACAACTGAAATTGGAATTACCAAGGAGAACACAGAGTGCACCACCCCTAAGGTGAAGATCACACTAAAGAAGGATGTGCAAGGTTGTTGCAACAATGATTTTGTGGAACCCATCAGGAGATTTTTTGGGCTTCCTTTTGATTGAACATAAATGGACTGAAATTGCCCCGTGCAATGTCAGTAATGAACACAACTGGAGTTTGTATTTAACTGACCCACTTGCACTGTAATACCAGGCAAGGGAGCTCTTCACACGTGATTAATTTTGTATAATAAGATTTCACCCACAAAGAAGGGTATAGTGATTGTTTTATAATTATGACCTAATTGTAGATTAAACTACAAGCAATAGAGAGGGAAATAGATTCACCCATCATGTCAATGGATGACTGTGTCCCTCAGGGATAGCAAACTAATAAGAGATATTAAAATGTTGTAATGGCAATCAGTTGTAAACGCATCTCATTTGAGAGTTATGCCAATAATGTAAACTGTTAGAGAGTTTGTATGTTGCACAGTTGTGTCCCTCTCTGTCTCTCTCCATTGTAACTTTTCTTGTTCCACTGTCTTATGGATATGTCTTTGGTCATTGGTTTTCTTGACTTTCTCCTCCTGGTCATTCTCAGTTCCAAATGCAGTGTCCCACACAGCTCTCCTGCTTCATCCATCTGTGCTGCATTGGAAATAGGGAAGTATGGTTCGGCAGCCTCAGGGAAGGAAGCAAGTCTCAGGAAGTGATAGTTGCGGAACCCGTGATTTCTTGTCCATTAGAACCTGTGCTTGAAAATCACAGGCTGTGGAATTCTTAAGATATCATCCCTGTCTGAATCATGGATTTGCTCCTGATATCTCATCACGCCATCTGTTCTTTTTCCATCTTATTTCTTAAAATCTTGGTCATTCTTGCCTAAACTCGTCAGCGAAATGAAACAAGTCCCTGTTGCCCTTCAAATCCCACTCTTGAATTTGTCAGTGAAAGCCCCCTATTTTAACATTTTGATTCCAAGTTCTGGTGGACTTGAACCTGGGAGTGATTCAGATCCAACTTTTTGACCTGTTCTCAGAGACCCCCATAAGCACTCTGCTTTGAAAAAATATCAGTGATTCCAAATCTCGCTGCAGAGCCTATGGGAAGGGTTTAACGCACCCAAAATCCTCCAGTTCTGATAGGTGTCTCCAACTGCGTATGCGCAGTAAAAAAAGATAGAAAAACTTCACCTTGCCACGTTCCTCACGGGGCCGGATAATGCCTCCCCCGGCTCCATAAGAAGTCTCACAGCACTCCGCCTGTGATCAGTGAGGGGGAAGCAGGGGTCTACTGCCACTCTGCCTGAGATTAGAGGGGGGAAGGGCCTGCAAGCAGTCTGGGTGGCTTCTAGAACTTTTAGAACTTTCCACTTACCTGATGAAGGAACAGCGTTCCAAAAGCTTGTGGGTTTACTATCAAATAAACTTGTTGAACTTTAACCTGGTGTTGTGAGACTTCTTACTGTGTTTACCCCAGTCCAATGCCGGCATCTCCACATCATGTGCCCCTGACTCCCTCAGACTTTACCCCAGCCCCACAACATTACTGACCCTCTATCCCCCTACCATCTCGACTACCAGGCTGCTTGCAGGCCCTCCCTGCCCCCCACTGATCTCAGGCAGAGTGGCAGTGGACCCCTGCTTCCCCCTCACTGATCTCAGACAGAGTGGCAGTGGAGCCCCTTCCCCTCACTGATTCAGGCACTCAGGCAGAGTGGCAACGGACTCCCCCATCCCCCTCACTGATCACAGGCAGAGTGCGAGTGAGCCCCTGCTTCCCCCACACTGATCTCAGACAGAGTGACAGTGGAGCCCCTTCCCCTCACTGATTCAGGCACTCGGGCAGAGTGGCAATGGACCCGTCCTTCCCCCTCACTGATCTCAGACAGAGTGGCAGCAGACCAATCTCAAGCAGACAGATGCTCAGAACTTACTTCCTCACTAACTGCATGCCTGAATCGCACTTTTGTGGAGCACATCTGTTTCAAGCTGATTCTGGATGGGTGAACACGGTGGTAAAAGAGGAAGTACTGGTAAGATTGAGCATGCAACCCATTGAGTCAGTTCAAATGCATTCAAATGACCATCGCACCCGTTTAGAGCATGGTCCCAATTGTGGCCATTTTCAGACCACGGTAAAGGGAGGACTGGTGCAGAGGTTGATGTGGATCATGCTACTTGCCTCACTCAAATTTACCAAGTTACCCATCCAAAAATGGGTGCAATTTATGGTAAAATTGGGCCTACTATTTTTAGTAGTCATTGAGCATTCCAAATGAAATGGTTTTTTGGCTGCTGGTACTTCTTTAACCCAACTGGTGTTAGTATCAACTCAACACACCTTGATGGTTAGAATTAAACACAAACTGTAAGAAGATGGCTTACCCTTAGTGTACAACAACCACCTGGTTCAAATAACCACAATTGCACTTGCCAGACATGCCTGTGATAGTAGTGTATCACAGTATAGGAAAAATCACTTAAATCATTATGGGGAGGCGATGGCCTAGTAGTATTATCACCAGACGATTAACCCAAAAACTCAGCTATTGTTCTGGGGACCTCGGTTTGAATTCAATAAAAAAATCTGCAAAACAAGAATGTACAGATATCCACAAAAAAAAACCCCATCTAATTCACTGATGTCCTTTAGGAAAAAAAATCTGCTGTCCTTACCGGGCCTGACCCACGTATAATTCCAGAGTCACACAATGTTGTTAATTCTCAACTGCCTTCTAAAATGGAATAGAAAGCAACTCAGTTCAAGGGCAATTTGGGATAGGCAATAAATGCTGGCCAGCCAGTGACGCCCTTACAAATACAAAATTACTGATATTCTCTGCCAGAAAGACAAAAATGTGGAATTATGCCTTGTATTTATGGCAAGCAGGATGAAGACATAAATTCAGCACCATTCTCTCTTCCTTTCCCTTCCAACCTGAGCCACATAACCTAGAAAAGATGCCCCATTCTAATGGTTGTCCTTTAATTAACAGTGAACTGTATTTATTTGAATTGACACATAAATCCTGCATAAGATTAGTACATGTCCACTTTCTCCAGCTTTTTTATTCTCCATCATTGCTGTTCTTCCTCTTTACAAATACTGTTAACAAGCAACTCAGAATAAATCCTTTGTGCATAATTCCTTCTCCGGTGGTGTAGCCTGCAGCGTTATTAGAAATGGAAAGAGTAAGCTGCAGCCATAAATCATCATGTCCCTGAAGGAAGGATTGAGTATGAAAGAGGTGAAATTGCACTGAGTATAGACACTAAGTAAAATCTTGTGCCCTCCTCCAAGCTGCATTTTATGGTGAGGAGGGCATTTAATTGGGTAAGAAGGTGGTAGGTGGGCATCTCCTATCTTCCCACCTCCATCCCAATTGAATCCAGAGTGAGAAAGTCTGTGGATGACCTTACAGTGCCCGACTGAGGCCCTCAGGTACGCAATTAATTCCCACTTGTGTGTCTCATCCTATCATTAACCCCATAGGGGGCAGGGGGCTCCCTATATGAGGAGAATGACAAGCAAACCCTGGCATATTTGCCCTTGGTGCCTGATCAAGGAACCGAGATTTGGGAAGGTGGGGGAGGGTATACTGAAAGCCACCCTCAGCCCTTGCTGTCAACTTTCCTCCTTCTCTAGTGGCTTTTGATGGTGTGGACTTTTTGTCCCTGGGATCCTTGGTTCTCGGGGAAGACCTGCTGCTTGTCTATTAAGTGCCTTGTGGCAGAAAATGCTGTAGGTCTTTGCAAAAAGAGGCAATCTTGGGGGTCCCCACTTCAGCCCTACACCTCCTTCTCTTCCATAAGATTGCCTCCACTGCATTAAAATCAAGCAGTCAGTTTGAAAGCATCTTCAGTGTTCCTGCTCAGCCAGTTAGGTATTAACTGCTATAAATTACCCTACATTTAAGTTTATTTATCAGTGTCACAAGTAGGCTTACATTAACACTGCAATGAAGTTATTGTGAAAATTCCCTAATTACCACACTCCAGTACCTGTTTGGGTACACTGAGGGAGAATTTCGCATAGCCAATGCACCTAACCAGCACACCTTTCAAACCATAGAAAGAAACCGGAGCACCTGGAGAAAACCCACACAGATACGGGGAGAAGATGCAGATTCTACACAGACAGTGACCTAAGTCAGGAGTTGAACCTGGGTCCCTGGTGCTGTGAGGTAGCAATGCTAACCACTTTGCCACTGTGTTGCCATTGTAAGATGGATATGGATTCCCAATGCCATAGTATCAGACAACTCGATCCCACATCTGTTAATATTTCCTTGTTTGCTAACTCGAGTTATGTGGCCTTGGATGTTTGATCAACAAACCTTAAATTCTCCCTCCCCCCCATATCTTCATTTGTTACAGCTTATCCTCTGATATCAGCTTCTCTGCTGTTTGTCTATTCACATCCTTTACTCTCTCTATCGACTGCCATTAGCAGCCTTTCCCCTGGTTTCTGTGGCTATGACTCACCTGTTGTTCCCTCACCCTGCAGTACAAATATCTCCCACTTTTTATGCCTTTTAGCTTTGTCATCTGGACTCGAAACGTCAGCTTTTTTCTCTCCTTACAGATGCTGCCAGACCTGCTGAGATTTTCCAGCATTTTCTCTTTCAGATTTAAATCTTCTCTTGGATTCCACTGTACACTCTGTGTGGCCCATGAAACCACGAGCTTGGGTATTCCTTACATGGAGACATTTCTGGGGCAAATGGAGAGATTTTGCAAGCCCACTTTATCGATAAAGATATAGTAGCCAGTGCCTCACTGTGCTTAAATAATCTGGTGATGCACTGTTGAGAATGAACAATCCCAGTGGAATCTCATCCTCATCTTCAATGGGGAAGGGAGGCAGAAAAGAAGTGTAATGAAGGGAAAATGTTTGGTACTATTTAGTCGATAAAAGACTTTTGCTCATGTGAAGAAGTAAAGGTGCTACAATTAATGTCCATTATGCCATATTAATATTCAAAGGCCACTGTGTTTTCCTGTTTTAATTGGGTGGTAATCCCTCTAACTTTTGTTAATTTTGACTTTGTCTATGACAAAATCATGATTGACTCAAATTGGCATTCACCTGTTTCTTTTCCTTAAATCAGAGTCTACAGCAGAGAAACAGGTATCTCCACCTCATCTCAAATCTGTAATATACTAACCTGCTTTATATTTCTATGCCTATGTTTAATCATTTTAGATGGAAGATAATGTTTTGCCTTACTAATTAAGTGTAAGGGTTAGAACATAGAACATAGAACATTACAGCACAGAACAGGCCCTTCGGCCTTCGATGTTGCGCCGACCAATATAAAAAGCAATGCCCCTCCGAACTAAACCATTCCCTTCTCTTCCATATACTTATCAACTAACCTCTTAAACGCCACCAAACTTGGCGCATCTACAACTGCTGCAGGCAGGGCATTCCACTCCCAAACCACCCTTTGGGTAAAGAACCTACCTCTGCTATCCGTCCTATAACTATCACCCCTTAATTTAAAGCTGTGTCCCCTCGTGCTAGCTTTCTCCATCCTAGGAAAAAGGCTATCACTGTCCACCCCATCTAAACCTCTAATCATCTTATATGTTTCGATAAGGTCCCCTCTTAGCCGCCTCCTTTCTAACAAAAACAACTTCAAATCCCTCAGCCTCTCTTCATAAGACCTGCCCTCCATACCAGGCAACATCCTGGTAAACCTCCTCTGTACCCTCTCCAATGCCTCCACATCTTTCTTATAACGTGGGGACCAGAACTGCACACAATACTCCAAGTGCGGCGCACTAGAGTTTTGTACAGTTGCAACATGACGTTGCGGCTCCGAAATTCAATCCCCCTACCAATAAAAGCTAAGACTCCATATTGCCTTCTTAACAACCTTATCGACTTGATTGCCAACTTTCAGGGATCTATGCACATATACACCAAGATCCCTTTGTTCATCAACACTATTAAGAGTTCTACCATTAGCCCTATACTCTACACATTTGTTATTCCTGCCATAGTGCATTACCTCACACTTTTCCACATTAAACTCCATTTGCCACCTCTCGGCCCAGCTCTGCAACTTGTCCAAGTCCTCTGCAAACTATAACACCCCTCTTCACTATCTACCACTCCACCAACTTTAGTGTCATCTGCAAATTTACTAATCCATCCCTCAATACCCTCATCCAGATCATTTATAAAAATTACAAACAGCAGGGGGCCCAAAACAGACCCCTGAGGTACACCACTTGTCACCGAACTCCACGATGAATATCTCCCATCAACCACCACCCTCTGTCTTCTATCTGCTAGCCAATTCCTACCCAATTAGCTAAATCACCCTCTATCCCATACATCTGCATTTTCTGCAGAAGTCTTCCATGGGCCACCTTATCAAACGCCTTACTAAAGTCCATATATACCACATCAACCGCCTTACCCCATCCACCTCTTTAGTCACTTTTTCAAAAAACTCAATGAGGTTAATAAGGCACGACCTACCCTTCACAAAACCATGCTGACTATCCCCAATCAACTCATTTCTCTCTAACTAACTATAAATCCTATCCCTAATAATTCTCTCCAATACTTTGCCCACAACAGAAGTAAGACTCACTGGCTTAATAATTCCCTGGAAGGTCTCTCTTCCCCTTTTTGAACAATGGGACCACATTCGCTATCCTCCAGTCCTCCGGAACCACACCCGTAACCAACGACGACCTGAAGATCAGAGCCAGAGGCTCTGCAATCTCCTCTCTTGCCTCCCAGAG
This sequence comes from Sphyrna mokarran, assembly GCA_024679065.1. Lineage (NCBI taxonomy): Eukaryota > Metazoa > Chordata > Chondrichthyes > Carcharhiniformes > Carcharhinidae > Sphyrna > Sphyrna mokarran. The sequence continues at coordinate 14,253,421 of JAGIQG010000020.1, read as the reverse complement.
AATCCTAGGGTAAATCCCGTCCGGCCCAGGGTACTTATCCAACTTCAAACCCTCAAGAATATCTAGCACATCCTCCCTATCTACTTCAATACTTTCCAGTTTGCAACCCTGTACCTCAGTGTTCTCCATAACTACATTTACATAACCCTGCGTGAATACCGAAGAGAAATATTTATTCAGTGCCTCTCCAATCTCTTCAGGCTCCACGCACAACTTCCCACTGCTGTCTATGACTGGCCCTAATCTTGCCCTAACCAATCTTCTATTCTTAACATATCTGAAGAAAGCTTTAGGATTCTCCTTAATCCTATCAGCCAAAGTCTTCTCGTGTCCTCTCTTAGCTCTGCTCAATTCACTCTTTAGCTCCCTCCTGGCTAATCTATAGCTATCCAAACTTCCCTCAGTTGTATGAGGTATGTCACAAACTTCAGTTCAAAATGCAATCCTGTGTTTCTCTTAAATCAGAGGAACAAGCAATTGTGAAACACGCAATATTTGTGCAATTGCAATTCGCTTTCAGGTTTCAGTTGCAAAAAAGCCAGACACATATCATTTAAAATTGGAACTTCAACTTCTAACTGTCTGTTAGCTGCTTCCCCTGTTGAAATCAAAAACTCAACAACAGCTTCTTTTCTGTTGCCACCAGACCTTTGAATGATCCTACCGCCTCACAGCACCTGGGACCTGGCCTGTTCCCCGGCTTGGGTCATTGTCTATGCGGAGCATGCACATCCTCCCCATGTCTGGGTGGGTGTCCCCGAGGTGCTCCAGTTACTTCCCTCAGTCTAAAAATATGCAGGTTAGGTGGACTGCCATGCTAAATTGGCCCAATGTGTTAGGGGGACTAGCTAGGGTAAATGCATAAGATTATGGGGATAGGGCTTGGGTGGAATTGTGGTTGGTGGCGACTCAATGGGCTGATTGGCCTCCTTCTGCACTGTAGGATTCTATGATTTATTAAGCTGATGTTTTTCTTCACACTATCCGGAATGGCAACAATATATTTTGCACCCTCTCCTTTCCTTCTTCCCTATGTATTCTATGAATGATATGTTTTGTCTACATAGTGCGCAAGAAATGATACTATTCTCTGTGTCCCAATACATGTGAATCAAATCAGCAGGCTGATGCAATATTGAGGTTAATAGTTGATGCACGATATATTGAAGTAAGAAGCAATATATGTTTCTTACTTCAATGAGTATCCTAGGATTAAAAAGGTTTATTGCAGTAAACTAGTACACTGCAACAGAGAGCAGTGATTATGAAAAGCAGACAGTAACAATGATTGAGTTCTATTACACTTCATGTGAATCTTTAAATTGATGCAATTGAGGTGACCCCAGGGGGCATCTTTTTCTGTCTGGACATTTTATTCAATGTGCTTCTACAGACTAGAGTACATTGCAGTGTTTGCAATATGTGAAAGTACGTAATTAACTGGTGCACCACATTGATTGCTTTTCTATGAACTTGTTAGATGGCTGCTTCACATTCTGTTCATACAACTGCAGCTGTCTTTTGGGACCATAGTATCCCTACAGTACAGAATAAGGCCATTCAGCCCATCAGCTCTACACTGGTAACAATACCACCCAGGCTCTATCTCCAATAACCCATGCATTTACCCTAGCTTGCCTCTCCGACACTAAGAGGCAATTTAGCATGACCAATCAACCTAACCCACACATCACTGGACTGTGGGAGGAAACCGGAGCACCTGGAGGAAAGCTACACAGGCACAGGGAGAAAGTGCAAACTCCACACATACGGTGTCCTGAGGCCGGAATTGAACCTGGGTCCCCGGCACTGTGAGGCAGCAGAGCTAACCACTGTGCCACCATCTCGCTCCTTAATTCTGGCTCTTAAAACACCAAAGGTGCTTTGCAGCCCTCAAGGTCTTGCGTTTGCTGTTTGGGTTTTGAGTTCAGAGGTTGAACACTTTGGATCGCCCTGAACACTCTGCCCCCCCATCCTTGCACATGCACTGTCACCATCCACTTTTACTTTTGTCCCCTTCTTTAAATTAGTGTTCACATTTCTAACAAAGTTTTTTTTTCCCAGACGCAACATTTCCAAGCATCAAAAGAATGGAAAAAAGCAAGTCAGTTCAGACAGTTTCCATCTGACCTGCAGCTGGCAACCCACGGGGCTCCCATGTCAACAGAAATTAATCTCTTAATTGGCCCCAGGATACTCTCTGTTGGTTGCAATGAGCCTTTGTGACCTCAAAGATGGGTCAGAATAAACTTAATTAAACCTCAGCTGCACAATGATATTACAGTCCTAAAATTACATTGAGATAGCATCAGAGAAATTCTAATATGTTTGGTGGAAATTGCTCTCATTTCGATTTACAGGTTGCTGTTGCCCAGGCATTTGGAACAGTTCAATACCTCTGGTAAAATAGAGAGAGGAATTTCAAACTAGCTAATCGTGGCTCCAAGTTCAGTCGAATTTCTTGGTCTAATTTCAGGATTGTAGATGAGCCAACACCTTATATCATAGACTCACTGAGCAACATGACAGGGGATTTGATAGAAAATAATATACAATGCATAGCATTTTCAATTATTTTGAATTATTTTTTAATAGTTCTGAATTGAGTAAATTGAAGGGCAAGTTTGACTTTATCAGTTCACTGCTTTCTGATTTAGTTCCTCACTTCCCCTACACTTCTCAGTGCGGTGGCTGGCGGGCCGGAGGAGTGGCCTGCAGGATGGAGGGAATGGCATGATAGACCGGAGGGAGTGGCCTGCTGACCAGAGGCAGTGGCCTGCAGGATGGAGGGAATGGCATGATAGACTGGAGGAAGCAGTCTGCAGACTAAGGGGAATGGCTTGTAGGCTGGAGGGAGCAATGGACCATAGAGAGCAGTCTGCTGGCCGGAGGGAGCAGTCTGCTAGCCAAAGGAAGCAGCTTGCAGACCAGAGGAAGCAGCTTGTAGACCAGAGAAAGCAACTTGCAGACCAGAGGAAGCATCTTGTAGACCAGAGGAAGCAGCTTGCGAGCTGGAGGAAGTGGCCTGTGGGCCTGAGGAAGTGGCCTGCTAGACCAGAGGGAAAGGCCTGCAGATGAAAAGGAGCGGCCTGCTGGCCAGAGGGAGCAGCCTATGGGCTGGAGGGAGTGGTTTGATGGACTGGAGGGAGTGCCCTATGAGCTGGAGAGAACAGCCTGCAGACCAGAGAGAGTGCCTGCGGGCCAGAGGGAATGGCCTGTGGGCTGGAGGGAGTGGTCTGCGAGCCGGAGAGAACGGCCTGCAAACCAGAGAGAGTGCCTGCGGGCCAGAGGGAGTGGACTGCTGGCCAGAGGAAGTGCCCCACAGGCCCTGGGAGCAGCCTGATGGACTGAATGGAGCTAGACCACTCGGACGGTCTCAGAGGCCGCTCAGAGAGAGTGGCCTGCGGGCCCTGGGAGGGGCCTGATTTACCGGAGGGAACAGCCTGATGACTGGAAGGAGCAGCCTGATGACCGGAGAGAGCAGCCTGATGACTGGAGGGAGCAGCTTGCGGGCCAGAGGGAGCCATATGTTGGACAAGGCCACTCTAACCAGCATCCTCTTTGTTCCACCTGAGCCTCCCCTTTTCACAACAGCATTAGACCCATCACATCTCCATCCCTCTTCAATTCCAAAGAAGAATCATGATGTGGAGATACCAGCATTGGACTGCGGTGGGCACAATAAGAAGTCTCACAAACACCAGGTTAAAGTCCAACAGGTTTATTTGAAATCATGAGCTTTCGGAGCACTGTTCTTTCATTTGGACTCATCTGATAAAGGGGCAGCGCTCCAAAAGCTCGTGATTCCAAATAAACCTGTTGGACTTTAACCTGGTGTTGTGAGACTTCTTACTGAAGAAGAATCATATTACATTAGAAACTTTAACTCCGTTCTCCACAGTTGTGGCCATTTAAAAAGATCAAGTGTGCGTGTGTGGATGAGAGTTGCATGTGAATGAGACTACACGTATCTGTGTGTATGTGTATGTGCATGCATGTGTGTTTATGTGTGTGTGTGTGTGTGTGTGCGCATATATGATCGGGTGTGTGATCCCAGTAGCCAGTACTTTCCGAAATGTTGCGCTGTCACCTACTTTCAGTCCTTGCACTGTTCTCTTCTTATTCACTGTTTTTCCTACTTAAAAACCTGTTTGACAAAAATAATAATAGAATTAATCTGTGAAGCAGTATTGATCTACATAGGCTCTAATTCTGCCCAACTTGCTATTCCCACCTTTGTGAACAAGAATTTACAATTGCTTCATTCTGTGTGGGCTAATTTCTGTGTTGCAATGGGGTGGTTGGATGCACCATACAAGCTGCCATCAGGGCTGTGGCTTCGATTGGATTAACCCACATTACTTAATGAGGCCACTCCCAAATATTCCAAAACAAACAGGCGGCTGGGATTCCTGTGGGGGCGGAAGCTGCAACTGGTGCCTCTCTTTTGACCTTCACAAAGGAGCCACAGGATTTCCCCACTCGACATCACCCATCCCATCAACAAGCTACCTGGCAGCGGAGACCCCACACCTCACCCATCCCATATACAGCCAGCCTGTAACTATAGCTCAAGGCTTGTCACTAGTGCCACTGTCGGACAGTGCAATCTGTCTACCCCATTGTCTTCCTGTTGTACGAAAAATCAAACCCTCCCTCTAGTCACTCAGTAACTGTGAAACTGTTAGTGGGTTTTTTCATTTGACTAAAACCGCAGCGATATGGAAGACTGACAATGAATTCCATGCTCCTTTATATTAAAATCACACCATCGATCAGATAAAACACAATTGTGCTTTGAAGTGTATGTATATCTTTACATCTCATTTGTATGTTATATTGTTCCCTGTCTACTGCTGTTAAACACAGTTGAATTGTGGCTCAGGGTGGTTCACCTGCTTTGTTGGTATCTGAAGTCAATCTGATGCAAAGCTCACAAGCTGTTAGGCATTCTGCCTTTAGACAAATACAATGGAATGGAACACGAGTCCCCCCAAGGGAAAACCAACAGTGAGTTAGCCTTTTCTCTCAGCAGTTACAAGAAGCTTACCAGTTCAGTTCAGTAATCCAAACACCAATGGCAGGATATTGGACGTAGATTGGGAGATGTGGCATTGCGGACACCCATTCTCTCTCAATGTACCCAAACAGGTGCTGGAGCATGGCGACTAGGGGCTTTTCACAGCAACTTCATTGCAGTGAGCCTACTTGTGACACTAGTAAATAAACTTTAAAAGTTTACAATTTCAGTCCATAAACATGCATTTTGTTTCATAACCAATGATTGATAAATTTCGTGACTGATAAATTATAGTTCAGAAAACATTTACTTCAGTTTCCAACTGCTTTTCCTTTACAAGAAGGAAGTCATAGAAGGAGAGAGTAATTTTGTATTGAAAAGTTGCTTGAAACATAGTGAAGCAGGTTCAATTCAATTTTGAAAGAATACAGCATGTTTTTCCAGGACAAAACCCCCATGCTGATCCACTGTGGTAATATCAAGCCCTGCTCTCCAAAACATGCTCATTGTGGGATGGATCTAATAATAGAAGACTCCCAAGGACAATATATAATGTTTAACAATTTGGCATGCATGGTAATGGGAAGTTTAAACTCCCGTTGCCTGGAGCAATCTCTGAAAATTTATTCAGTGCATTGTCACAAGTAGGCTTACAATAGCACTGCAGCGAAGTTACTGTGAAAATCTCTGAGTCACCACACTCTGGTGCTACTCAGGTGCACTGAGGGAGAATTTAGTGTGGCCAATGCACCTAACCAGCACATCTTTTGGATTGCAGGAGGAAGCCGGAGGATCTGGGAGAATGTGTAGACTCCACACAGACAGTGACTCAAGCTGAGAATTGAGCCCAGGTCCCTGCAAGATGAAGCAACAGTGCTGTGCTACCGTGCCGCTGAGTTCAGTTTTGGAGACTGGGCCAGATACACAATCAGCATAACTCAACTGAGAACCACAGCTGACCATACAGTTCTGGTGGCCGCATTATAAGAAAGACGTGGAGGCATTGGAAAGGGTGCAGAGGAGGTTTACCAGGATGGTGCCTGGTATGGTGGGAAAGTCTTATGAGGAAAGGCTGAGGGACCTGAGGTTATTTTCATTAGAGAGAAGGTTAAGAGGTGACTTGATTGAGGCTTACAAGATGATCAGGGGGTTAGATAGGGTGGACAGTGAAAACCTTTTTCCTCGGATAGTGATGGCTAACACAAGGGGACATAGCTTTAAATTAAGGGGTGGTAGTTATAAGATGGACGTCAGAGGTAGGTTCTTTACTCAGAGGGTAGTAAGGACGTGAAATGCCCTGCCTGCAGCAGTTGTGGACTCGCCAACTTTAAGGGTGTTCAAATGGTCAGTGGATAGGCATATGGATAACATTGGAATAGTTTAGGTTAGAGGGTCATTAGATTGGTTCCACTGGTCGGCGCAACATCGAGGGCCGAAGGGCCTGTACTGCGCTGTAATGTTCTATGTTCTATGTTCACCCACCAAATTAAAACCCAATGCAACCTGACTAGCCCCCACTCACCTCCCACCACCAGACTACACCCTAATGTGAGTACTTCTTCATCCAAGTAAATCCCACCCCCACTTCACCCTCAACCATTCCCCACAATATATTAGCTTGGAACAGCAACTATGTTACTAAACTAGTAATCTAGATTTTTCTTTATTCATTCATGGGATGCCAGCATCTATTGCCCATCCCAGAGGGCCGTTGAGAGTCAACCACATTGCTGTGAGTCCGGAGTTACATGTAGGCCAGACCAGGTAAAGATGGCAAATTTCCTTCCTTAAAGGGTATCAGTTAACTAGATGGATTTTTACAATCAGCAACAGTTTCATGGACATCATTAGACTTTTAAATCCAAATTTTTTTATTGAATTCAAATTTCACCATTTTCAGTGTCGGGAAAATCCATCTGGTTCCTTAGAATCATAGAATCCTACAGTGCAAGAGGCCATTCTGTCCACCGAGTCTACACTGACAACAATCGCACCCAAGCCCTAACCTCATAACTCCATTTATTTACCCTGCTAATCCCTCTGACACCAAGGGGCAATTTATCATGTACAACTGTGAGAGGAAACCCATGCAGACATGGGGAGAATGTGCATGCAGCCTGGCGCTGTGAGGCAGCAGTGCTAACCAATGTGTTACCATGCTTCCCCCTTCCTTCAGGGAAGAAAATCTGCCATCCTTACCCACACATGACCCCAGAGCAACAGCAATGTGGTTGGCTCTCAAGTTTTGGGCAACAAGGGATGGGCAATAAATGCTGGCCAGTCAGTGATGCCCGTATCCCACGAATGAATAAACATTTTTGTTCTCAGAATCCCATTCCCTACTTCATCCCTCCCTCACCTTTTCCCAAAATCTCAAACCTAGCCAGTGGACTCCAGGATGCCTGATTTTAATGACCAACTAGTCCTGGGAAGAAGGTGAAGGACATGTTCATAATTCATGTGAATGTATTGTCATCCCCAGAAGGGCCAATGACTGACTGCATTCCTGATGAAGATTAAAATTCTCCGTCTCCCAATATATCTCACTCTAATACTTTCTCACTGTCTTCTGTCAGTACTGTCATATGCTGGAATAGTTTTCACCATTGCCATCTGTTCTCCACTGCTGTACAAAGTTACATGTATCTCTCCAGCTGGGGCTGTCATTCAGCTGGTGCTGTGGACCGTCTGACTGGTTCTCTGACTCAGGAACCATCCTAGGATGTTGAACACAGATGCAAACAATTCAGAGTCTTTAATCTATGATCGGTTATCGGAGCAGTCCAATTTGTAGTAGGAGATGTCCACACTGGGTGTGCGTAGGAAGGCACATATGAACCTATATAGTAGTGATTGGTTCAGTTCAGCATTCGGCCATACATTTACCACCTGCTGTTCCGGGATAGGTGGTGATCAATGTGGAGGGTAGGGGAACTTATTAACGCCACTCATGCAAACTATTTTCAGGAAACTGCCATCAGTGCATCCCTTGAGAATGGATGCTGGAAGATTGACAGCTCCACAAAGGCATCCTCCCATTGTAGAGTGAAGAGGGACAATGCCAACAGACTTGGGAGCACCATGCCCCAAAGAAGGAGCTGTCAGGAGGAAAGGCCACCACCACAGCAGTGTCCACCTCACTTCCTGGGGTTACCATTCATCTTGTTCTGTGGGACCTCTGATTGGTTATCCCACCTCAGGAACATACCCACCATCCTTAATAGAACAATGAACATAGAGGCAACTAATTTGGAGGCTCAAATCTATGATCAATTATTACGGCTGCCCAGTTTGTACTATGGGATAACCACACTAGTGGGCACATAGAAGGTACATGGAAAAGTCAAAAAGTTAATATCATTATAAATGATTTTAAGTTTATTTATTAATATCACAAGTAGGCTTAAATTGACAGTGCAATCAAGTTACTGTGGAAATCCCCTATTCACCACATTCCAGTAACTGATCAATTATACTGAGGGAGAATTTAGTATGGTGAATGCACCTAGCCAGCATGTCTTTCAGACTGTGGGAGGAAACCAGAGCACCCAGAGAAAATGCACTCAGGCGAACAGGCAAACTCTGCACAGACAGTGACCCAAGCTAGGAATCAAACCCGGGTCTCTGGTAATGTGAGGCAGCAGTGATAACCACTGTGACACCATGCCACCCATAATTTTACAAGTTACACAATGTTAGTGTGGGACCTTTTGTGTGGTTTGCTTCAGTTAAAACTTTTCATTTTAAGGTATTTCTGCCTGTATGACTAACTGTGCCAACCTTTACAGCTAACTCGGTCACATTTTAAAACTCGGCTGGGAATTTTAAGATGAATGTAGAATTGAATGCATTTGAATATGCGATGTTAGCAGAAATGGTTCTTTTCATAAACAAGCTTTTCATGGTCACACAGCTGCATTCAATGTTTTTGAAAGTTATAGGCACAGTTTGTATTGTTTGTACCTGGTGATTTTGTAACACAGATAATAACTCATGTATTGTAGTAACAGCTATATGTATTCAGTTCTATTGAATCCTGTACAAGTTTTATTTCAAGTCTGTGTTAAGAACTGCTTTCTGCCCCCTCTCTCTCTCATTTTTCTCTCTCTCCCTCTCTCTCTGTCTCTCCAGTAAATTTGCCTCTTTCATTTTTGTCATGTTAATCAATGAAGGCAGTTTTACTTTGGACCAGTTGTGCCTAAGAGAACAGGGCCTACAGTTAGCCTAAGGAAGGAACATAATGATTCTTGGAATGACCTATCTGATTAACTAAAATGAATAGTATAGCATTTAAAGCAAAAATAAAAAGCTTCATATAGTTTTCTGCTGGCTTCATAGTAGAATTATTTTAAAACCACCAATACAGTGGTTTTGTGAAGATTGCAGTATTGGAACAGTATTGATCTGCAGAGTCATGGACATTAGCCACCTGTAGTGAGTAAGTTGTTAGAAGGTATTCTGAGAGACAGGATCTACAGGCACTTAGAAAGGCAAGAATTGATTAGAGACTACATAGCTTTATGAGTGGAAATTAATGTCTCATGAATTTGATTGAGTTTTTTGAAGGGTTAACCAAGAGGGTGAAGGCAGTGTAGTCGATGTTGTCTATACAGACTTTAGCAAGGCCTTTGACATAGTAGATTAAATCACACAGGATCCAGGGTGAGGTAGCCAATTGGATGCAAAATTGGCTTGATGATAGAAGACAGAGCATGGTTGTAGAGTGGTCTTTTTTCAAATTGGATACCTGTGATCAGCAGTGTCCCTCAGGGATTAGTGCTTCTTTCACTGTTATTTGTTATTTATATTAATGACTTGGATGGGAATTTAGGAGGCTGCTTAGTGAGTTTGCAGATGACACCAAGATAGGTAGCACAGTGGACAATGAACAGTGTTATCTAGGATTGCAATGGGATCTTTATCTATTAGGCCAGTGGGCTGATGAATGGCTGATGGAGTTTAATTTAGATAAATGTGAGATGTTGTATTTTGTTAGATCAAACAAGAGCAGTTAATGGTAGGGTGTTGGGGAGAGTTATAGAACAAAGCGATCTGGGGATACATGTTCAAAACTCCTTGAAAGTGGAGTCACACGTGGACAGGGTGGTGAAGAAGGTATTCGGCATCCTTGGTTTAATTGGTCAGAACATTGAATATAGGAGTTGGAGTGTCTTAATGAAGCTGTACAAGACAATGGTAAGGCCACACGTGGAAGACTGTGTACAGTTCTGGTCAATCTATTATAGAAAGGATATTGTTAAACTAGAAAGAGTACAGAAAAAATTTACTCGGATACTACCAGGACTTAATGTTTTGAGGTATAAGGAGAGGCTTTTATCCCTGGAGCGTAGAAGGCTGAGAGGTGACCTTACAGAGGTCTATAAAATAATGGAGAGTACAGATCAGTTTGATAGTCAATATCTTTTCCCAAATGTGGGAGAGTCTAAAACTAGAAGGCGTGGGTTTAAAGTGAGGGGGAGAGATACAAAAGTGTCCAGGGAGGCAATTTTTTCACACAGAGGGTTGTGAGTGTCTGGAACAAGCTGCTAGAGGTAGTAGTAGAGGCGAGTACAATTTTGTCTTTTAAAAAGCATTTAGACAGTTACATGGGTAAGATGGGTATAGAGGGTGGTTAAAAGAAAAGGGAGGCATGGACAAGTTGGGCTGAAGGGCCTGTTTCCCTGCTGTAAACCTCTGTGACTCTATGACTCTAACCTGTTTGTGTGACTTCCTTCAAATGATGGCGAACATTTTAAAAATGTTCATAAGAGAAGCAGGAAAATGAAAACTGGCTGTAAGATTTGGCATGGACTGGAGTTTCATTAGTAGCATTCACTTAAAGTTTAAGTTTGTTTATTAGTCACAAGTCAGCTTACATTAACATCACAATGAAGTTACTATGAATATCCCCTAGTTGCCATACTCCAGCGCCTGTTCAGGTACACCGAGGGAGAATTTAGCAGGGCCAAAGTGCCTAATTTGCATGTCTTTCGGGCTGTGGGAAGAAACCAAAGCCTCTGGAGGAAATCCATACAGACACGAGGTGAACATGCGGACTCCACACAAACAGCAACCCAAGCCGGGAATCAAACAAGGGTTCCTGGTGCTGTGAGGCAGCAGTGCTAACCATCGTGCCATCCCTTGAAGTCCACACTCAGAACAATCTGCTCTTCTGAATCTCAGTGTTGATGCTGTGGTTTAGTCTATATTTGATGATCAAAGGAATTTGGCAAATATTTATTTCATTGGTTTACAAGCATGGAATACAATGGAATGGATGTTGTACTCTTTGAACGTGTCATTGATACATAACTCTTCCAGCTCTTGTCCTCAGAAAAAGTTCAGACTGTTAAAAAAATGAGTTACCATTCAGCCTCTCAAACCTGCACCCTCTACTTAACACAATCATGATTGATTTACCTTCCCTCCATTTTCATGATATGACTTTGTGCTAAAAATAAGGACATAGTCTACTTTCACTTAAATACCTCAGTGTTACACATGGTACAATCAGCCTCACTGATCTTCATTTATTCTTCCAATTACATTGTTGAAGTTGGCGCCTCTTGACTTTTGTAAGGACATTTTGTTCTAGGGAAAAGACATCTTTGCAATGGAGTGTATTCAATGTTTAAAATAGCATTCAACAAAGGCACATAGTCAAGGAATGACTATCTATACCTACCCTACCTATAATCCCCAATTCCCTGAGTGATGAAACACCTATCGATCTCAGCCATGAATATAATCAACAATAGAGCATTCGCATCCCAGAGTAAAGAATTCCAATGATTCACAACCCTCTGAGTGAAGAGATCTCTCAGATCTAAATAATTCAGCCTTTATCCTAAGGCTGTGCCTTTGTATTCTCAATTTCCCCAGCCAGGGAAAACAACCTCTCAGTATCCATCTGTCAAGGTCCTTCTGAACCTGCTGATCAAGCAAATATATTTGAATTTAAAAAAAACTATGTCAATCAAAATTCAGTCAGTAAGGAATTCCAACAGAGATAGGAAAGTGTTGAAACTGAAGGAATTTCAGTCTTGCATCTGAAAGCTAATTCCAAGAACCTCTTGTCCTCATTCATGGCTGGGGTTCTCCCGTGCTATTGAGAGTGTCTGGAGTTTGGGTTGAACCACTCACAACAAGGTGACCAAGGATAAGATCGGAGAATCCCACCTTAAGCCTAGAACTCTCTATTTGAATACTGAGAGGTGAATATTTAAGGGGTAATCATAAAGTTTTAGCAGAGGTACTAATCCAGTTATTTTAATGAGTTAGTGTTGTAATTAGTGTGGTACTGATAGGCTAAGCATTCATACTTGAATATTAAAGGCACAAATTCCTCAACTCCTGTTCCTTGTTTATTTTCATTTTTGCCCATTACTTTATTGAGGTTATTTACTTGCTGGTGTTGCAACCCCATGACCCCTATCACTCAAACACCCCCTCATTTCCCCCAATTCTTGCCCCCCGACATGAGGCCAGATCTTTGTGAGCAGAGATAATAAGCTACTTACTTGTTTTGAGAGTCAAAAACATCACCAATTTCCCCCATTCACTTGATACAACACACATGCCCATGGCGACAAGGTGACTTATCTGGAGCAAGAAGGTTTGTTCTCCTGAACTTGAAGTCATGAGCACTCTTAATCCAATGATATGACTTTGTGCTAAACGTAAGGACACAGTCTACTTTGACTTAAGTACTTCAGTGTTACAAATGGTACAATCAGCCTCATTGATCTTTATTTGTTTTTCCACTTACATTATTGAAATTGGCACCTCTTGACTTTTATAAGGACATATTGTTCTAGGGAAAAGACACACATTTCCAATGGAGTGTATTCAATGTTTAAAGTAGTATTCAACAAAGACATATAGTCAGGGAATGATTACTTGAGCAATGAAGTCTAAGTGAACAGTTAAAGAATCTCAAATTAAAGCAGGAAGTCCTGAAAATACTCAGCAGGTCTGGCAGCCTTCGTAGGGAAGGAAACTAATAAACTGAGGGTGACTCGATGTACTGAAAGTAATTATTTATTGCAAATGCATAAGTAAGCATTTACAACAAAGAGCCAGGATCATCTACACAACTCTACAGCTCTCCTCCCAGGCTCCAACTGTGGTTCCTCCACATCCCGGGATGCGTGCCCTTGATTCTGATTGGCTACTTCGACTTTCCATATGGTCCAGCCCGATCGCATGGCCCTCAGGGAATGTCCCTTAAAGGGGCCACTCTACCACCAAAACCTTTCAATGTTTCATCAGAACTGCAAAAAGTAATAGCAAGTACAAAGGCAAGGAAGGTGCAGCAGGAGTGGGAGAATGGTAGGCTGGGAGGCAGCATGATTAAGTCATAAAAGCGTTGATGGCACAAGGCAGGAGTGGATGATGAAGGGATAAGTAAAGGAACAAAAGATGGGTCTGGAAAAGGTGTAAATGGCTAAAGCCTTAGAACTGCTGTCTGAAAGAAGGTAGGGATAAAAGATGATGTAGAGTTGGTAGCACTGTTGCAGCATAGCGCCAGGGACCTGGGTTCAGGCTGTGTGACTGCCTGTGTGGTGTTTGTATGTTCTCTTTGTGTCTGCGTGGGTTTCCTCTGGGTGCTCCAGTTTCCTCCCACAGTCCAATGATGTGCAAGTTAGTTGGATTGGCCATACTAAATTGTCCCTTCTCAGATATGTAGGTTAGGTGGATTAGGCATGGTAAATTTGCAAAGTTGCAAGAGGAGGACCTGGGTGGGATGCTCTACCAGAGAGTTGGTGAAGACACGATAGGCCGAATGGCCTCTTTCTTTGTCGGAATTCAATGGTTCTATTTTATGATGGTCTGGAATTTTTGAACTCAATATTGAGTCTGGAAGGATGTAAAGTGTTCCAATGGAAAGGTGAGATGCTGTTTCTCAAACCTGCATTGAGCTTCACTGGGATAGTGTAAGAAGCTGAGGCCAGAGAGGACCGAGTGGGAACAGAGAATGAGAATGAAAAGGAGGAACTCCACAAAGCCATCAGCCAATCTGCATTTCTTCTCCCACCAGCAGAGGGGGCTACATCATAAATAGCAGATATGGTAAACTAAATTGATCTGAGTACAATGGGAGGAGTGTTTGGGAGCTGGACAACGAGAAAGGAGAAGGTCAAAGGGCAGATGTTGCATTTCCTATGCTTGCATTGGAAGATGTCGTGCGAGATTGATGATGGAAGAGTGTAATAGGGTGTCCCAAGGGCAAGGGTCCCTTCAGAATGCCAAAAGGGGAGGGGTCAGTTGCTTAAGTCACAGTAGATAGATTTCTGACCAATAAGGGAATTAAGGGTTATGGGGAGCAGGCGGGAAAGTGGAACTGAACCACTTTCAGATCAGCCATGATCTTATTGAATGGTGGGGCAGGCTCAAGGAGCTAGATGGCCTACTCCTGTTCCTATTTCTTATGTTGTTATGTCTGGGTGTCCCTGCACAATGTATGCTGTGTACAGTTAAACTGCAAAGACCAAGTAGGAACTCTGTCTGTCACGAGTTTATTGAGTCCAAATAGACAGCAATTAGCAGGGGTGTCGGACAGATCTCTACCACCTTGCCTGCCATAGAACTGGGCAAGGGTCTGACAACAGAAACCTCCATTCACCTCGGGAGGGAATTTCCAGTCTTGTCCAAGCGAGGCCGTAAAATCCCACTCAGTGTCTCTGAACTCAAGTGATTGTGCTCTTGTTTAGACTTGCTTTTCTAATTAGCCAATTCGTTCTGTTTGAATGTTAAAGGCCTAGGGATTTGGGAAAGGTATTTTAGTCTCATTGTGGCTAAATGCTAGATCAATGACTTGAAATACTTGCAAAATGAGAATGAAATGAATCCACTGGAGTAGCATCATTCACATACCCAGGTCATCCCAAAACACTTTACAATGAATAAATTACCTTGGCAGTGTGTTACAGTTGCTTCATGGAGCAACCAATATACACACGGAAAACTCTAACAAACAGCAACGCAATAAATCATAGAATTGTGACAGTGAAGATGGAGGCTATTTAGCCTATCAAACCTTCACCAACCCTCTGGCAGAGTATCTTTTCCAGGCCTACCCGCCTCCCCATTCCCTTAACCTATATATCTTGGGACATTAAGAGGCAATTTAACATAGCCAATCCACCTAACCTGCACACCTTTGGAGTGTGGATGAAAACCGGAGAGCCAGGAGGAAATCCATATATTCACCAAAGACTAGTATTGTATCCAGACCCCTGGTGCTGTGAGGCAGTTTTGCTAACCACTGTGCCAGTGTTTAGCAATAGATGATCACCTCTGCGTAGGTGATCAGTCATTCTGTTTGAAGCATAAATACTTTTCAGCTTTCCTTTATAAAGTACTGCGTCATCATTTCCATTTACCTGAGGCATAGTTTCACCTAACGTGTCAATCAAAAAGTGACACCTTTGATAGTGCAGTATTCCCTCAGTATATTGGAAGATATGAGTACTGTCAACTAAATGAAGGTGTGCATTTATTTAAACATTGAGTTTAAAAATTGGCTAGTCATGTTGCCGCTTTATAGAACCTTAGTTAGGCTGCAGTTGGAATATAGTGTTCAATTCTGGTCGCCACACTGCTAGAAGGATGTGGAGGCTTTGGAGGGGGTACAGAAAAGATTTACCAGGATGATGCCTGATATGGAGGACATGAGCTATGACAAGAGGTTGGAGAAACCTGGTTTGTTCTCACTGGAATGATGGAGGTTAAGAGGCATGGACAGAGTGGATAGTCAGAAGCTTTTTCCCAAAAAGTCAATTACTAGGGGGCATAGGTTTAAGGTGAGCAGGGGAGCAAGGTTTAAAGGAGATGTATGAGGCAAGTTTTTTACACTGAGGGTGGTGGATGCCTGGAATTTGCTGCCAGGTAGAGCAGACACAATAATGACTTTTAAGGGGCATCTTGACAAATGCATGAATAGGATGGGAATAGAGGGATATGGTCCCGAGAAGGGTGGGATTTTAGTTCAGTCAGGCAGCATGATCGGTGTAGACTGGTAGGGATGAGGGGCCTGTTCCTGTGCTGTAATTTTTTTTGTTCTTTATTTATTCTTAATACCAAACATCTAATACCCCAATACTCCTCAGCACACTCTTGACTAAGGTAATGACTTTTGGTAGATGTTATTTGACAGTGTGCATGTATGGTAGCTAGTCAAATAGGCTGCTGATAAACACATGTACACAGTAGCCAGTTACTTGCTGCAATGGAATTACAATGTGCATGGAATTTCCCCCTCACACACTACCTTCCTTATTTAATTAATCACATTTCTAGGCCCCTATTATCCGCAGCACTGTAATTCAACTTCACAGACATCAGTTTGCTTCCTCCTCCCTGAAACCCATTCTAATTCTTCCTCCTGGGACTTACCCAAGGGGAAGTCACCTAATATTAAGATATTGTGAGGATAAACTGTTGAGATGCAGTTAGCTTGCTGCTAATGCTGAAAATACTGATGAAAGCAAAGGATCAATTTCCATTAGGCTTGAGGCTTACTGATGTGGACATACAGAGGTCACAGCGCGGGGCCTTGTACCCTAGAAGGCCCAGGTCAAAATCTACCTCATTAGCTTTCCTAATATAGAACAAAGAAAATTACACAACAGAAACAAGCCCCTTGCCCCCCCCCCCAAGGCTGCACCAACCATGCTGCCTAACTGAACTAAAACCCACAATCTTTCCAGGGACAATATCCCTCTATTCCCATCCTATTCATGTGTTTATCAAAACCTCCCTTAAAAGTCACTATCGTATCGGCTTCCACTATCTCCCCTGGCAGCGAGTTCCAGGCACTCACCACCCTCTATGTAAAAAAACTTATCTCATACATCTCCTTTAAAACTTGCCCCTCGCACCTTAAAATGTATTTATTTATTTATCACAAGTAAGATTTACATCAACGAAGTTACTGTGAAATTCCTCTAGTTGCCACACTCCGGCACCTGCTCGGGTACACTGAAGGAAAATTTAGCACGACCATTGTACCTAACCGGCACATCTTTCAGACTGCAGGAGGAAATGGAGCATCCAGAGAAATCCCACACAGACACGGGGAGAATGTGCAGACTCTGCACAGACAGTGAACCAAGCCAGGAATCAAACCTGGATCCGTGGCACTCTGAGGCAGCAATGCTAACCACTGTGCCATTGTACCACCCTTAAACCTATACTCTCTAGTAATTGATTGTTCCACCCTGGGAATCCGCTCTCTCCATGCCTCGCATAATCTTATAGACTTCCATCAGGTCACTTCTCAACCTCTGTCATTCCAGTGAGAACAAACAAAGTTCTCTAATTTCTCCTCATAGCTAATGCCCTTCTTACCAGACAACATCCTGGTAAATCATTTCTGTACCCTCTTCAAAGCCTTACATCCTTCTGGTATATTTATTTTATATTCTTGCCCCTTTTTACAAGGGACATATCCTTATTTCCCACTTATTTTGTTCATTATCATTTCACCAGCAGTTCCTTGAAGTTGCTAAAGATGAGTTTCCCCTCACATCCCTAGTGTGAGTTCCATACCACATAGTCTTGCAGAGAGCTCAGAAGTGGTTTTCAATGAACCTCACCCACAATATCAGCAAAGACAGCCTTTTAAAAATGTACACAGTGCATTTTTTACTCCCACTGACCTTGCAGCAGGAATGAATACCCTTCCTGTTCAATTTGTAAGCTCCTGAAACGATAGCTGTATTTACTCTTCTCTTAATCTAAATAGTCTCCTGGCTGTCTTGGGGCTACAGTGGGGTTTGGGACAGAATTAGATGCAATATTTCTTTCACTGTCATACGGGACATTAAACCAAGACCCTGACTGCTCGGTCAGGAGGATGTGAAAGTGCCTGAGATACTATTCCAAGCGCAGGAAGAGAATTGCTCAAAGAAGAGCAAAATCCTAGTCAACAGCCACGGTGGCACAGTGGTTAGTACTGCTGCTTCATAGTGCCAGAATCCAGGTTCAATTCCTGCCTTGGGTCTGCATGTTCTCCCTGTGTCTGCATGGGTTTTCTTCACGAGCTCTGGTTTCCTCCTACAGTCTAAAAGACATGCTGTTTAGGTGTATTCTCCCTCAGTGTGTCAGAACAGGTGCCAGACTGTGGTGACTACGGGATTTTTACAATAATTTCATTGTAGTGTTAATGTAAACCTAATTGTGATAATAATAAATAAATTTTAATGTTAGCGGAATAGATATCTGGTTGTCTATCTGTCTTTGTGATCTTGCTATGCATAGAATGGCTGATGGATTTCCTAAATTGCAACAGTGATGTTTCAGAAGTGCGCCATTGGCTGTGAAGCATTTGGAGACATCCTGATGTTGTGATAGGTGCTAAATGGTTGAAACTCTTTCTTCACTAAACCAATTTAAAACCAATATAAAAACAGATCACCCTCCCAGTTGGCATCGCTGTTAGATGTGAGTTGTAAAAGGTTTCAGTTTGCAAACTTAACATCACATATCCGGGATGGGATTCTACAGCCATTCTCGCCAGCGGGATTCTCTAGTCCCGCTGCAATGAATGGAGATTTGGCTGAAAATTAAATTCTCTGTCCTCGCGGGCAGCGGTGATGGTGGGACATGAACAGCCAGAGAATGTCAATCCTGAGGCTGTATTCAAAATGGGAAGAATAAGCTCTAAAAAAGAAACATTGAAGATTGTGTTTAAAAATTCCTCTAAACATAAGCATTTTGTCTCAAAAGACAGAATAACAGAGGGCTCACAATGTCTGAAATAAAATACCAAAATTTACTTTATTTCAAAGTAAATGAGTCCTGGCCCTAGAACACATGAAGGAATAAATCTTATGCCTGTAGGATTGGAATCTCCTCCAGCTGGACTTCTGTTAAATAGAAAACCCCAAAAGCTTCATGGACATAAATACTGCAAACAGGCCAAAGCTTAACACACAAATGAAAGGCTGTACTGTAAGGCATGATATGGAGATGCCGGTGTTGGACTATTATGAGCACAGTATGAAGTCTCACAACACCAAGTTAAAGTCCAACAAGTTTACTTGGAATCACAAGTTTTTGGAGTGCTGCTCCTTCATCAGTTGAGTGAACAGTAAGGGGTTGATCTTCAAAGCATGTCAATACCAAAACCAAGTCAATACCCGGACCTTATCATCTCAAAGACACAAAGCAGATGACCGAGACAACAGCCATTATACAAACAAACATCGGCAACAGCTAAGAAGGAATTTATCAATTGGGAGTCAGAAACATCACAACTGAATGGGATCCATTGTTTAGGTTGTAGAAACAATATTGAAATGAATAGATGAAAGCAGGAACCAGGGCTAACAAGGAGGATGTGGAAATGCCCGAGATTTAATTTACAATAACCCTTTATCCTGTTACATTTATAGTCTAACTCTTTATCCTCATGAGACTTTTTTGCCACCTCCTACAGCTGTCAACATGATATCTGTGCTCCTCCAGTTCTATTTTCTTCAGTCCTAATGGGACGTGTTTGATTTTGCTGCTGTGAAATGCCATGGGGCATTTTGCTTCACTAAAGGTACTACACAAATTTTTAAAGTTTACTTATCAGTGTCACAAGTAGGTTTACATTAACACTGCAGTAAGTTTACTGTGAAAATCCCCTAGTTGCCTCACTCCAGCGGATGTTTGGGTACTCTGAGGGACAATTTAGCATGGCCAATGCACCTAACCAGCACGTCTTTCAGAATGTGGGGGGAAATCAGAGCACTCAGAGGAAACCCAGGCTGACACAGGGTAACTGTGCAAACGCTGACCCAAACCACTGTGAGGCAGCAGTGCTAACCATTGTGTTACCATGCTATCCCTGATACAATGCGAGATGTGGTTGATATTTAGACAATGTTTGAACTGGTTTCTTTTGGAACTTTTGTATCTGCTTTTCAGAAGCTGTTGGACATATTTTTCTGATTTTCCATGTGGGCAATGTGGAAGGAAAGGGACTTTTTGTAGCCTGGCTGAGGGCCACAAGCTCAGGAGTGAAGTCTAAGTCTATCTGAAGCTCAGTGCCACATCATGAGGTGAGTTTACCCACTCGGCCATTGGAGGCTGGGGGGGGGGGGGGGGGTAGCAACTTACTGCCACAACATCAAAAGAGTAATTTTATCCTGGTGCGCCACCACTCCCTAAATTCTGCTGTGCTTATGAAACGGGCTGATTAATTCAACCCTGCTTGCGTTACCTTCCACCATTGTCTGAACGCCGAACTCTACAATGAAGCGTTTTATTCATAACAGTTTAGAAAGGCTACAGGATTCGGACAGCCTGAGCTTACTGAAATTGCCGATCAGCAAACAGCGCCAGGTTGTGTGGTGATACTGTTCCTGATCTCTACCTTTCAAAGGTAGAACGCTCCATCCTCAGGTCAGACATCAGCAGGTCATCTGAGATAAACAGGGTAGGGTTTCACTCCAGTTATTAACATTCCAGTTATTAACACTTCACTGATGTGAAGCAAAATTTTTCACTGCTTTTGCCATGTCACACCAGTTGCTCTTTGACCGGGTTTGCTGTTGTGGGGGCTCCCATTCTGTGCCCATGGTCGGATAAGCTGTGGTCCAGCATTGTGCACCATGTGATGGACACTCATGTAGATTGCTCTCCACATTATAAATAACAAAAGGCTCCAGAGCCCTAGCTCATTTACACCAGGAGGTGCAATTATCTCCTGCTGCGGCACTCTATTTAACCACATACAGGTCAGAAAAGTGCCCAATTCCATGCCCAGTCTGTGCCAAGTCAATGCTCCCAGCCAGAGATCCTTTCCTTGCTGAAGCCTGACCTGAGAGAACAGTTGGACCTTCCCTGCCCATTATTATTGAAGAAAGTGTAAAGTGGTGTAAAGAACAAAGCACAAAGAACAAAACAGCACAGAAACAAGACCTTCGGCCCAACTAAGGGGCAATTCAGCACCTACTCCAGACATTGTTAGACTGTGGGAGGAAACAGGAGCACCCAGAAAAAACCCATGCCACGAGAGAATGCAAACTCCACACAGACAGTGACCCAAGCTGAGAATTGAACCTGGGTCCCTGGTGCTATGAGGCAGCAGAGCTGGCCACTGTGCCACCATGCCATTCCTCAAAATCAGCTTCTTCCCTGCTGCCATCAGACTTTGAATGGACCTACCTTGCATTCAGTTGATCTTTCTCTATACCCTGGCTACATTCTGCACTCTCTCATTTCCTTCTCTATGAACGATACGAATACTTTTCACTGTATTAATACATGTGACAATAATAAATCAAACAAAATCCAAATCAAATCAAATCAGAACCATATTGAAGGATTCCAACTGAAAATGGCTAAGACGGTCTAAAGGCTAAAGAAAAGTAGTCCTGAAATGGCCTAAAAACATCCTGTCCCCTTTACATATATTAGACACTTCTGCTGTGGTAGCCCTGGATGCCAGCATGTGTTACTTGCCCGTTCTTGCCTAGGAAATTGCCTGTGGGGCATTCCCATGCTTAGTTGATATTCTACCTCTATTTCCTCATATAGGTGATGAGTGGATCACACCAGAGTTGGCCCCAAGACAATGGGTGAGTCAGTGAACATTGGAAGGCTACTTAGCAGCATGCCTTGCAGCGGCGAAAGTGATCCACTGTTGGCTGGGGGTGAGATTTTCCAGTCTCACCTCTGTTCACGGATTTTCACAGAATCATAGAAACCCTACGGAGCAAAAGGAGACTATTTGGATCTGCACTGACTCCCCCACCACCGTTAACACCACATGGCCAATCCACCTAACTTGCACGTCTTTGGAGTGTGGGAAGAAACTGGAGTGCCCGAGCAGACACAGAGAGAACACGCAGACTCTGCAGACTGTGTGGAATTGAACCTGGGTCCCTGGTGCTGTGAGGCAGCAGTGCTATCTCGATGTTCCTACTTCTACCCATGATCCCTGTCTATGTTTATAGATCTATGTATTGAAACCAAATTTGAGACAATTTAGGGAGAATTTGTTCTGCCAATCAGCCTAAGAGCACATCTTTGGGATGTGGGAGGAAACTGGAGCACCCGAAGAAAACCCACGCAAGCACGGGGAGAATGTGCAAACTCCCACAGACACAGGCCCAAATCCATGTATCTGCACAGCACAGCGATAGTCACTGAGCTGTCGTGTTGCCATCAAATGGTCCAGGTCAAGCGTACACTAACGACGTGAAGCACTAGGATACTCTCGAAAAAAAATCCAAGAGCAGCCCTCTCACGACCCATCGCGTGTATGCCCCTTGTTAGACAACAAGATGGACCAAAGTACCTGTAGGATAAAAACAAATATATCAATATCATTGACTATTTACACACTTCCCAGGGTCTCCCAAGGCTCATGATGTCTATTTTAAATCAGTTTTAGAACATAGAACATAGAACATAGAACAATACAGCACAGAACAGGCCCTTCGGCCTTCGATGTTGTGCCGACCAAAATAAAAAGCAATGCCCCTCCTAACTAAACCATTCACTTCTCATCCATATACTTATCAACTAACCTCTTAAACGCCACCAAACTTGGCGCATCTACAACAGCTGCAGGCAGGGCATTCTATATCTATATTTTCTATATCTCTCCATTCCCATTCTGTTCATGTGCCTATCTCAGTATCTCTTAAATAACTCCAGAGTTCCTGGCTTCACCAATTTACTTGGCAGCATTCCATACTCCCACCACCCTCTGTGTGAAAAAACTCCCTGTAGCATCCAAATTATACCTTACCCCCCTCACCCTAAGCCCATGACCCCTTGTGCTATTCGAGTCCATCCTAGGAAAAAGCTTAACCCTGTTTACTCTATCTATACCCCTCATAATCTTGTACACTTCTATTAGATCTCCTCTAAGTCTACGTCTTTCGAAGGAAAACAGTCCCAATTTGCCTAACCTCTCCTCGTAACTCAGACCTTCCATACCAGGCAGCGTCCTGGTAAACCTCCTCTGCAGTCTCTCCAGAGTCTCCACATCCTTCCGGTAGTAAGGCGACCAGAACTGGACATAGTATTCCAAATGAGGTCAAACCATCATTTTATACAACTGCAACATTAAAGGCCAGCATTAAAATGAGTATATATTGAGTTAAGGCAGAAATGGCATCACCTGCAATAAGACTGAAATTTTCTGACCATTCAAAATTTTGCCACCACCCCACTCCCACCCCACCGGCACTGTGGTTTTCCTGGAGGGTGCAAACAATGGCAGCGGTGTGGCACAGTGGTTAGCACTGCTGCCTCACAGCATCAGGGACCCAGGTTCAATTCCACACAGCCTGCGGAGTCTGCGTGTTCTCTCTGTGTCTGCTCAGGTGCTCCAGTTTCTTCCCACACACCAAAGATGTGCAGGTTAGGTGGATTGGCCATGTGGTGTTCCGGGGGTGAGTCAGTGCAGATCCGAATAGTCTCCTTTTGCTCCGTAGGGTTTCTATGATTCTGTGAAAATCCGTGCACAGAGGTGAGACTGGAAAATCTCGCCCTCAGCCAACAGTGGATCACTTCCGCCGCTGCAAGGCATGCTGCTAAGTAGCCTTCCAATGTTCACTGACTCACCCATTGTCTTGGGGCCAACTCTGGTGTGATTCACTCATCACCTATATGAGGAAATAGAGGTAGAATATCAACTAAGCATGGGAATGCCCCACAGGCAATTTCCTAGGCAAGAACGGGCAAGTAACACATGCTGGCATCCAGGGCTACCACAGCAGAAGTGTCTAATATATGTAAAGGGGACAGGATGTTTTTAGGCCATTTCAGGACTACTTTTCTTTAACCTTTAGACCTTCTTAGCCATTTTCAGTTGGAATCCTTCAATATGGTTCTGATTTGATTTGATTTGGATTTTGTTTGATTTATTATTGTCACATGTATTAATACAGTGAAAAGTATTCGTATCGTTCATAGAGAAGGAAATGAAAGAGTGCAGAATGTAGCCAGGGTATAGAGAAAGATCAACTGAATGCAAGGTAGGTCCATTCAAAGTCTGATGGCAGCAGGGAAGAAGCTGATTTTGAGGAATGGCATGGTGGCACAGTGGCCAGCTCTGCTGCCTCATAGCACCAGGGACCCAGGTTCAATTCTCAGCTTGGGTCACTGTCTGTGTGGAGTTTGCATTCTCTCGTGACATGGGTTTTTTTCTGGGTGCTCCTGTTTCCTCCCACAGTCTAAGAATGTCTGGATTAGGTGCTGAATTGCCCCTTAGTTTCAGGGAGACTAGTTAGGGTAAATGCATGGGATTATGTGAATAGGGCCTAAGTGGGATTGTGGTCAATGCAGACTCGATAGGCTGAATGTCTCCTTCTGCACTGTAGAATTCGCGTAATTCTGAGTTGGTTGGTACATGACCTCAGAGTTTTGTATCTTTTCCCCAATGGAAGAAGGTGGAAGAGAATATGTCTAGGGTGCATGGAGTTCTAAATTATGCTGCTGCTTTGACAAGCAGTGGGAAGTATAGACTAAGTATAGACAGAATATGATACATTTGGAAGATGATAAGGAACTATGATGGAATATCAGGCAGTTCAGGCAGTCTGAGCATCATTCTATGCCCTCAGCCATAAGCTGCATCTGTGGGTGAAGGTTATGTAGTCTCATTTTTCAGACACAGTGCTGATTGGGAGTGGGTGGGCTGGCCACCTCCATTCAAAGGGAAATGTATGGACGATCCTTTAACGATAACATGAAGACATACAAAACACTGACGCATCCTTGTTCATGCAGTATTACAGGGAGAAAGACAAGTCAGAGTAACCAGGAGAAGACAACTCATTTCAATAGCTTTACTTTATGTTCAAGGTTAATGGAAGCGCTAACTGATTTATTTTACATGGATTACCATCTCTGCTAAAATAGCCATGAAAGTAAAATCCTCACAATGTGATTCAAATTCATCCATGGTTGCATTGCCTAGTTACATCTGTAAACTCTTAAAGCTGTTAAAAATCCTCCAAAACCTCTGCATTCTTCCAATTCTGGAGACTTGAACATCATTGATTTGATCCCTTGCTGGCCATGCTTTCAGCTACTTGGGACCTAGGCCAGTAGTGTTAGAGACCCTGAAACCATTCCCCTCCCTGGATGCA
This sequence comes from Sphyrna mokarran, assembly GCA_024679065.1. Lineage (NCBI taxonomy): Eukaryota > Metazoa > Chordata > Chondrichthyes > Carcharhiniformes > Carcharhinidae > Sphyrna > Sphyrna mokarran. Next base: position 14,228,299 of record JAGIQG010000020.1, on the reverse strand, counting down.
TTCATCATTCTACCTCACTCTCTCATCCATTGAGACACTTATAAAAAACTATCTCTTTGACTAAACTGTGCGTCACCTCTGCTAATACAGTCAAATGTGGCAAATCTGACCACCTGCCTTTGATGTGCTTTAGGACATTTTAGGAAGTTCCTCCTCCACCTTCAGGCATCATCCCTCATAGGAAATTGGTCACCATGGATTTCCATTAGATTGGCTCATAATTAAACTTGTAAAGTACTGCTTTGGTTTGTCATTGCCTTCTGCAATATAGCTGACCAGGGAAATCCCCCACTCTTACTGTCTGCCTTCCAGTGCAGTGGAAGGACTTACAGGCTGATAATCAGTATAATGGCTCAGTGGTTAGCACCAGGGTGCCTGGTTCGATTCCTGGTTTGAGTCACCGTCTGTTTGGCATTTGTACTTTCTCCCCATGTCTGTCAGGTGTTCCTCCCACAGTCTGGAAAAAGTGTTAGTTAGGTGCATTGACCTGAAAAGACGTCAGAGTGTGGTGACTCGGGGAATTTCACAGTAACTTCATTGCAGTGTTAATGTAAGCCTTACTTGGGGCTAATAAATAAATAAACTTTATGAAAATAAACCTGTTTGGCCATGTTGCAAATGCACTTTCTGTGGTCCTCAAGTTCTGTAATGCGACTCAAACTCGGAGCTGCTGGCCTAGGCAGGGGGTCACTACCACTGCTTTTCACAAATGTAAGGATTCTAAATAAATGCAAACTGTGGCGGATGTGTCAGATGCAAATCCATGTTACTAGAATGTGAATGTCATCAATAATTATAGCTTGGCTGCTGTGGATTACTTTGATGACGGTGAAGTATTTGTTCCCAGATATATTTGTGCTTTAACTCAGCAAAATACACAAACACTCATCATTCTATTGAACTTTTCCTCTAATATTTCAACAGCTCCAATTTCATATGGAAGAGTTCCAATGCATTGGTATCACTTCCTGAAAGTCTTGACAAACACATTGTAAGTGACCACTGCAATAATCATCCCCAACAAGAGAGAATCTAACCATCACTCAATTATAGAATCCCTATAGTGCAGAAAGAGGCCATTCGGTCCATCGAGCCTGCATCGAGAACAATCCCACTCAATCATAGAACATAGAATATTACAGCGCAGAACAGGCCCTTCGGCCTTCGATGTTGCGCCGACCAATTAAGAAAAAGCAATGACCCTCTAACCTAAACCATTCCCTTTTCATCCATAAACTTATCTACTAACCTCTTAAACGCCACCAAACATGGCGCATCTACAACTGCAGCAGGCAAGGCATTCCATACCCTTACCACCCTCTGGGTAAAGAACCTACCTCTGACATCTGTCCTATAACTACCACCCCTTAATTTAAAGCTATGTCCCCTCGTGCTAGCTTTCTCCATCCTAGGAAAAAGTCTATCACTGTCCACCCTATCTAAACCTCTAATCATCTTATATGTTACGATTAGGTCCCCTCTTAGCCGCCTCCTTTCTAACGAAAACAACCTCAAATCCCTCAGCCTCTCTTCATAAGACCTGCCCTCCATACCAGGCAAATCCTGGTAAACCTCCTCTGTACCCTCTCCAATGCCTCCACATCTTTCTTATAATGTGGGGACCAGAACTGCACACAATACTCTAAGTGCGGCAGCACTAGAGTTTTGTACAGTTGCAACATGACGTTGCGGCTCCGAAATTCAATCCCCCTACCAATAAAAGCTAAGACTCCGTATGCCTTCTCAACAACCTTATCGACTTGATTGCCAACTTTCAGGGACCTATGCACACATACACCAAGATCTCTCTGTTCATCAACACTATTAAGAGTCCTACCATTAGCCCTATACTCTACACATTTGTTATTCCTGCCAAAGTGCATTACCTCACACTTTTCCACATTAAACTCCATTTGCCACCTCTCGGCCCAGCTCTGCAACTTGTCCAAGTCTCTCCGCAAACTATAACACCCCTCTTCACTATCTACCACTCCTCCGACTTTGGTGTCATCCGCAAATTTACTAATCCATCCTTCAATACCCTTATCCAGATCATTTATAAAAATTACAAACAGCAGGGGCCCCAAAACAGATCCCTGAGGTACACCACTTGTAACCGAACTCCACGATGAATAATTTCCATCAACCACCACCCTCTGTCTTCTATCAGCTAGCCAATTACTTATCCAATTAGCTAAATCACCCTCAATCCCATACATCTGCATTTTCTGCAGAAGCCTTCCATGGGGCACATTATCGAACGCCTTACTAAAGTCCATATATACCACATCAACTGCCTTACCCCCATCCACCTCTTTCATAACCCCACATATTTATCCTGCTAATCTCCCTGACACTAAGGGCAATTTAGCATGGCCAATCCACCTAATCTGCACATCTTTGGATTGTGGGGGGAAATCGCAGACACGGGGAGAACATGCAAACTCCACACAGTCAGCAATGCTGGAATTAAACCTGGCTCCTTCACACTATGAGGCAGCAGTGCTAACCACTGTGCCACCCAACTGTCAAAGTCCTGGAAGTTGTCATTGATCATAAGCTGAACTGGGCCAGCTATATGATTACTGTGACTACAAGAGGAGATCAGTGATTAGGAATACTGCAGTAAGTAACTCACCCCTGACTCCCCAAAACCTACCATCAGAAAAATGTCCCCATGCTCTGCCTATTCTACAATGACTTGCAAGCCATGATTTTCACTGACAGAATCATCACAAAACCTATCTCAGTGGAAAGCGGGGTCAAAGAAGGCTATTTCATTGCACCAACTCTCTCCTCCATTTTCCTCATTACAGTGCTACACCGTACCTCCAGAGAATTACCCACAAATTTGGAGACAATCTACAGAACAGATGGTAAACTGTTCAATCTATGAAATCAATCCAACACCAACACCACTCACACCTCATTGACGGAGCTTCTGTCTGCAGATAACATGTTGTGTGCTCCTCGCTGAGAAACTAAGTTCCAGCTCATTGTTGGCTCATTCTCTGAAGAATATGAGAACCTTACGCTAAACACTTGGAAATCTACAGTCTTCTTCCAACCACAGCAAAAAAACTTCAATGAAGATCATGACGGGAGTCTGGGAAATGTGAACCACTCCCCGCATCTTGGGACCCTCTTCTCGATGAAAGTAGGGGCGGGTGAAAAAATTGATCATAGCATCGATGTGCCAGCTGAGACTTCACCCAATTGATGAAAAGAGTATTTAAGAACTAAGATCTCAAACCTGAGACTTAAGGTCATGATTGAATAGGCAGCAGTGATCCTCAAACTCCCAACTGCTTCAGAATCTTGGACAACCTCCTGCAGGAACCTCAAAACACTGGAGAAGTATCGTCATCAGTGGCTTCGCGAGATCCTCCAAATCCAGTGGCAGTACAGGTGATCTAACAGTGACAACCTCCCAAACAGCATTTTACGGACTCACTCATTCTGAAATCCCTCCCAAGGTCAATGGACCTTTCTGTGTTCTGCCCATCTCCTACTCCAATTCCCGTGCTGGTAAAAGTCCGGCCCGCATGTCCAGCATCTAAGTGTTAAACAATCAAACCAGCTCTGCTATTAGAATAGATTGTTCAAATGCCTGTCCAGTCTCCCAAAGCAGCTGCTCTACCCAGAACTCAGTCCAGTAGGGATTGTCCAGGGGCAATGGAAATGCTTTAGGGATGTGCCAAAGCCTCCCTAAAGAGATCAATCAGTTATGATCTGATAGATGGTGGAGTAGGCTTGAAGCGCTGAATTTGCCTAGTTCTGATCCTAATTCCTATGTTCCTGCTGAGCAACCCCAGTGCCACATGGGAGACTTGCGACCAACCCAACTGTAAAAGGCTCATCCAGGAAGGAAACGAACACACAGAGGCTTCATCAGAAACATACAGAGGCAAAAATCAAAACACTGGAGGGACCCCCAAATAACTCATCTAGCCAACCCATCGAGCAAAACCTGCTCCACATGTGGCAGAGATTGCACTTTGGACTGATCCGATATTTCAGAGCCAATCAAATCAGAGTGGAAGCAAATCATCCTTTATCCCAAAGTGCTGCTTAATACCGAGATGTCTAAAATGTTGATCACAGTCCACCTGTCAATCAGGAACTAGTTTCTATTTGACCAAGCGCTTTTGATGCACCACACATTCGATGCATGAGCAAAGCCAACTTTCTGAACACTGCATATTTTCAGAGCCAGTGTATACACAGATTGTGCTTTCTGAACACTGCATATTTTCAGAGCCAGTGTATACACAGATTGTGCTTTCTGAACACTGCATATTTTCTGAGCCAGCGCATACACAATGTACACTTTCTGAACACTGCATATTTTTATAGCCAACGCATGGTGTGCTTTCAAATATGAGAGGATTATGAAACACGAAAACTAGAAATGGTTTGGTTCAGAACTAATATATGAAGGTCAACAGAAAGAAATCACTCAACAGCTTTCATTAGGTAAAATATTTAATATAGCAAATTATCTCCAGGTGCTTTACACTAATGTAGTCAGATTACCAAAGATCAAACCAAAGGAGAAAATAGCAGAAACTGTGTTGACCTAATAGGTTTCTAACAGGGTGGTGATAAGAGATATAAAAATGACCTATGTCTGTTGAGATCCCAGGTGGGGGTAGGATTGAGCGAGAGAGAGAAAGAGAAAGTTACGTTGAATTAGAAGGCCAGCCATTGAATGGCAAGGCGGGCTTTAGTAGCGTCCTTTAGAGGAGAAAATTTGCAAGAGAGTTCTGTTCTGCATTTTTATGCCTTTTAGTCCTTAGACAGGCGGCATAGGCCCACATTTTGCAACAAGTTTGAATGTCCTTCTGGGAGAGGGTGGTAATCCAGTGCTGGTAGATTTTGTTAGGATGACTTTTTGAAAATGTAAATCTCAAATCACTAAAGTCTGGGAACCCCTGGCCTCAGAGGAAAAGATTTGTAAGTGTGCATTGAGCCCACTGAGGAACCTCCTGTTGACAGAAAGTAACTTACAAGTGGGGAATATTCTCTTCCCCACCATGAGACAGATGTCGCCAGCATTGCATACTAACACTTCTCTATTAAAGAGCTAGCAGAAATGATGAACCAAATGGCCTTTTTCTCTGCTGTGTGGTTCTTTGTTCTCTTTCCGGTTGCTGTACTGTTCCTGACCCAGCTTGGCTCAAGATCACGTGACACTGAATCAAAGATCCCCAAAATGAAAGACAACTGTCGACAGGGATGATGAATACTCTGACCACAGCGCAGTCTGCAGTGTAGGAAAGTTCATCATCAAGACAACCTCTGCCGTCCATATGACTGTGCTGTTCATTGTCAAATTAGATATTGATTCGTGAGCAGAGTAGAATTTCAGCACAACTGTAGAAAGCATTTTTTTTATCTTTACACGTCAGTCTTTTTTGTTTATTTCAAGTGTCGGTGTGAAACCTCAAAAGGTATCTGCGTGGGTTTCCTCCGGGTGCTCCGGTTTCTTCCCACAGTCCAAAGATATGTAGGTTAGGTGGACTGGCCATGTTAAATTGCCATTTAGTGTCAGGGGGCTAGCTAAAGTAAGGACATTAATGACCCATTAATGTCCTTAACCCTAAACCTTCAAGTAGCTCTTTCAAACCACTTACTCAGAAGGCTGCCTTGTATCTGTGGACAGCAGGACCTGGACTCTATCCAAATCCAGTAATGGAAAAAGGCTCTCATAACACTGGTATTCTTAGAATCATATCTCAGCTTGAAAGTTCAGTGAAACGCCAAGTGCTCCAGCCGGTTTATTAGTTTTATAAGCCACGTCATTCGTAAATGCTGGAAATCCAAAACAAAAGCTGTTCTGATAATAGCTGTGGCTTGAAATGTTAACTTCCTGGTTTCTTCTGTGGCTGCTGAGTTGTTCACAGTAGTTTCCATTGGTGTTTTTGAACTGTTTTAATGAGCGGTGACTTTGGGCTGTATTTTAACTTTAGACAAACACTTGGATGGGTTTTGAGTGACTTAAAAGCTCATCGATTGTTCAAGGCTACAGAATCTTCCAGCGATTCTGACGTTTGCGTGACTGTGTGGAGTCTGCATGTTCCCCCCGTGTTTGCGTGGGTTTCGACCGGGTGCTCCAGTTTCCTCCCACAGTCCAAAGATATGTGGGTTAGTTGGATTGGCCGTGCTAAATTGCCCCTTAATGTTGGGGAGGGCTAGCTAAGGTAAAAGCATGGGGTTATGGAGATAGGGGCTGGGTGGGATTGTGGCCAGTGCATCTCAATGAGTTGAATGGCCTCCTTCTGCACTGTAGGATTCTATGATGCTATGATTTTCAAAGTGCTTTTTATTGAGATCTCAGAGGAATGTCTTCCCTCAAATTCTTTATGCATTATTATTGTTCAGGTTGTGCCCACACTCGAGGCTAAGGGAGTGTTTAGCTCTTGTTGCATGTGTTTTATTTAGCTTGATAACTATCACTTTTCTTCAACATTGCACTATTGGGTGTGGGCATTAGAGAGGAATTCCATCCTATTCAGTAAAATGGACACAGTTCATTGCAAAATTGCATTTTTACACTACATAATAACTGGTGTCACTAAATGTGGAGCAACAATGATCTGCATTTGTATCATACCTTTAATACAGTAGATCTGTATAGATACAGGAATACGGGGGATGGGAGGATGTGGGTGGAATGCCGAATTGGTGCAGATTCATTGGGCTGAATGGCCTCCTTCTGCACTGTAGGGTTTCTATTCTCTGCAACTGCAAGAAAGAGAGTAGGCCACTCAGCCATTTCACCATTCAATTAAACCATGACTAATTTTTACCTCAATTCCATTCTCTGCCTTGTCCCCATAACTCTAAAACTCTGTGCCAAAATTCTATAAATGTCATTATTGATTTTTACAGTTTATTTTAATGCACAGATAGATTGGAGAATGTGGAACTTGTTCAGGAAGGAGGTTCTGGGTTTCTGTTATGTTTCGTGAGCAGACCTTCTTCCTGACATGACTACAGAGTTACTTAGACCTAATTTTAACTTTATGCCCACCTTCTGACTGCCAGAGAAATTAGTTTCTTCCAATGTCAAACCTTTTAAGTATCTTAAATACTTCAATTTTACATGACAGCAATAGGCTAGCACATCATTTTATTACCAGCTTGGCTCAAGTGATAATCTTTTCACTTGGTCATAGAGTTAAGAACATAGTAAGGTAGGACAAGGAGTAGACCATTCAGCCCATTGAGCTTTCTCTGCTAATCAATTAGATCATGGCTGATCACCTACCTCAATGCCACTTTCCTGCACAATTTCCATATCTCTTGATGATATTATTCTCCAAGAAATCAATCGATTTCTGTCTTGAGCATACTCAATGATTGAACTTCCACAACCCAATTGTGATAGACAATCCCAAAGATTCATCACGCTCTGAATGAAGAACTTCCTCCTCATCTTAATGGTCTTCCCAATATCCTGAGGTGAACATCTTATCCATCCTGTCACGTCCCTGAAAGAGTTTTCTAAATTTCAATCAGTTCACCATTCATTCTTTAAAACTCCAGGGATCAGAGACCTAGATTCCTCAATCTCTTCTCATGAGACAACCCAGCTTTCTCAAGGATTAATCTGTTGAACCCCCATTGCAATTCCTAAATGTCAGCTTTGTCCCTCCATAAAGAAGTAGATTAAAAGTTGTAAGTTACAAATTATAATTTCAAAAGGCTCATTCCAGGGTTTGATCATGTAATCGAGCTGATGGTCATGTGCAATTTTCGAACAATATGAGATTTTCACATAGGCAGAGACAGGATAAGTGGAAAGGAATCCCTTTACAGGGATTTAAGCTCATTTTGACACCCAGGCCTCGAGCGTGCATGAAGGATCTGATGGGGAGTGCCCTTCCCACCACCAGCCAAGCCAGGTCTTGGTGCTTGTTTGAAAGTTCACCATGGTTGTCATTCATGAGAGAGAGAGCTTCCTCCATTCTGCAGCATCTTTTATCCCTCATTGGTTTTGTGCCCTCTTTAGTTATTGCCAATCAATCGATCAGACTTTGAACACCCTGATTGACAGAGTCCAATCAAGTGTTGCCACATCGATCTCTGGATGTGTACTCAATGGTCTACCCTGTAGGTGCTGGAGGCATGTAGGTCACATACCTCCCTCCCAAACAAAGGATTAAGCTGCCCCTATGTCTGGTAAACAACACTGTTTGACCAGAAAGTGTCCATTGTCTTTGAGATGGTCTACGTCCTGTGTATTCATTATCTGAGCTGCAGCCTGTTTACCTCTGTCCTTTAATCTGCAGTCTGTGTGTTTCTGTACTTGGCCAACTATTCCAACATGCTTTGTAAATCTCCATCTTAGCTGGCCCGTTTGGTGCAAGAATGCATTAGGATGAGGGTGTGTGTGAGTGTTGGTTTTCGGACTCAGGGACAGAGGAACGACACTGCAAGATGTGTTGACCCAAGGCAAGTTGCGCAGATCGAGAGTGAGAACATTTCATCCATCGATTGATATTTTAATATTCTGCCGCAGTTCAAGAACCTGATGCAATCTTTCAAAGCCATCTCGGCCTTTTGGCAAATATCAAGCATCAGATCAAATCCAAGATGGTGCAATGCCTCATCTTCTCGGTCTGGATCATATTTATCTCTCTCATATGGTGATGCATTGGATTCAATTGGAATTTAGTTTTTTGGGGATGGAATAAAAATTTGAAAAAAATCAAGCAGATTTTTTTTCCATCAGAAATGTGCAACAGCTGCTATGGCATCTATTTAGTTGTTAAAAAAAAATGCAGACTTTGCTTAAAGGTTAGAGACACTTGTTTGGAAGAATTCTCCAGAGGTCTGCATCACTTTTATGAGGAGTTCTTGGAAAGTACTGTTCAATCAAGTAACCAAGGAGACATGAAGGTTGCCAAGACAACCATCAGTCTAGCAATGAGAATAGTTGATAAAGTAGGAAAATTTGAAAAAGTCCAGTATAAAGTTTTGCAAAGAATGTTTCAGGAAGTTCAGTGCAATTTGGAGAGTGTAAGGATGGTGTTTCTGCAGGGGATCTCCTGAGCCCCCGTTTTAATGTTGGCAGGAGGCCAGAAAACACCAAACTCTGTCTCGCTTTCCCCTGTGTCCTTCCTCTTTCGATTCCTAAACATTCCGCAGTAGCTTCCTCTTTCCCTGTTTCGTCTCGCATTTTCTAGTTTCTTCACTTTTGTTCTGCTTCTTTTTTTGTGAATTCTATATCCTGCCTGTGTGAGCTCAGTAACAGGTTGAATCAGGGCTGTCGAGAGTGACTGCCACAGACTTCCAGCACTGGAAACACAAATTGGGAATTTGAGTATGCTCTGTTTGGAAACACCTCCGAATTTTTGTTACGCACTGGAGGGGCATTTAGTTTAGCTTAGTTTATTTGTTGGTGTCACAAGTAAGCTTACATTAACACTGCAATGAAGTTACTGTGAAAATCTCCTAGTTGTCACACTCTGGTGCCTGTTGGGTACACTGCAGGGGAATTTAGCATGACCATTGCACCTAGCCAGCATGCCTTTTGGACTGTGGGAGGAAACCAGAGCACCTGGAGGAAACCCGTGGAGGAAAGACATGGGGAGAATGTGCAGACTCTGCAGAGGCAATGACCCAAGCTGGGAATTGAACCCAAGTCGCTGGCACTGTAATCATAGAATACCTACAGTGCAGAAGGAGGACAATTTGGCCCATCAAGTCTGCACCAACAACAATCCCACCCAGGCCTGTTCCCATAACCCCATACATTTACCTTGCTAATCTCCCTGATATTTCCCTTACACTAAGGAACAATTTAGCACAGCCAATCAACGTAACCCACACATTTTTGGACTGTGGAAGGAAGTTGAAGCACCCAGAGGAAACCCGAGCAGACATGGGGAGAATGTGCAGACTCCATACAGACCTAAGCCAGGAATCAACCTGGGTCTCTAGTGCCACTGTGCCACAGCACACCAGGTGTGGCTGAATAAAGATCTTTGGATAGCTAATAGTGCAGTATTGAGTGACATCCCTGCCTCTGGCCCAGAAGACTCAAGTCCCACTCAAAGATTTGAGGGCCAAGGAAGTACTTCAGTTATAACCACTTGTTGCCACAGCAACACGGACTCCCTGAGCGAACTGTAACACACCTCAACAAATGGAGGTTGTTAAAACTCTGAAGAGGATGGATGGAGGAGAAGAGGAGGAGCTATTTCCATTTGGAGATAAAGTTTGATTTGCAACCAATGAAATAATACAGGTCTTGTCAACATCATTTCACACTCTGCAGTTACCAGTCCTAGTACATTATAAATAATAACAATTTGCCTTTATATAGCATTTTAACTACAGAAAGATAGATATCCCAAGGTTCTTTGTAGAGGACTAATGAGCAAGCCAAAGATTGGGAATATTAGGAGACGTGATCAAACACTTAGCCAAAGTGTTTTAACGAGTTCTTGATGGAAGTGAAGGAGGTGAAGCAGGAACAGGTTTTAGGAAGGAAATTCCAGAATATCGACTCAAGGCCATCAATGGTGGAGTAAGGGAAGAAATTCTACAAGAGTCCAGCGATTGAGGAATGTAACGATAGGATGTTGGAGTTATCGGGTTAGAAAAGATTACCAAAATCCGTGGGGCCACATTAATTGGCCTTTGAATAGACTTCCTCAACTTTGGAAGGAGATCGTGGGAGACTTCACTAAACTGTGACAGAGGGTAAAAATTGCCAACTCTTTCATTGGCTAATAAAGGCGTGAGTAAAGAAGGGTGACACATGGCAGATTTACACAGTTGTCGCTCATAAGTCCAAAGATGTGCAGAGTAGGTTGAGTCTCCATTCTAAATTACCCCTTAGTGACCAACGATGTGTGTAGGATAGGGGAATTAGTGGAGCAAATACATGGATTACAGGAACAGGATCTGGGTATGATGTTCTATGTCTAAGTATGATTCTCTATTGGAGAGATTTGGTGCAGACTCGATGGGCCGAATGGCCTGCTGCACTGTAGGAATTCTATGATTCGATGTAACTATTTTACCTCGGAAGAAGGAAAAATTATAGAAAATAGTTTGCTTTTGATATTGCAGCCAAAGAGCCAGTAGGTGGAGGTCACAGTTGTCAGTGATTGTTTATCCTTTATCTGTTGATGTCCGCCATCTCAGATGTTTTTGTAGTGGGGGAATGGATGTCCAGCAGTCTTGGCCCAGTGCCCAAATTGCAGTACAGAAGGTCTTTGGGTACATGGCAGATAAGCGTGGCTGAGCCAGTGCAGACAGCATTGGCTTAGCTGTGATGCTCCAGGGCCAAGTTGGTTAGCTTGATCTGCCAAGAGATGCTAAGAACAGGTCTGAGACAGCAAAGTGCACACAGTTCAGCCTCTTCCCCTGCCTGCAGTGGAAACTAGGAAATATGCATCTGCCTTCAACAGGAGTGGTCAGCACTGCTGCCTCACAGGTACCCAGGTTCAATTCCAGCCTCAGATCACTGTCTGAGTGGAGTTTCAATGTTCTCCCTGTGTCTGCATGGGTTTCCTCCAAATGCCCTGGTTTCCTTCCACAGATGTGTGGGTTAGGTTGATTGACCATTTGAATTGACCCAAGACTCAGAGGATCAGCAAGGTAAACATGTGGAATTGCTAGAATACAGCCTGGGTGGGATTGTTGTCGGTGCAGAGTAAATGGGCCGAATGGCCTTCTTCTACACTGTAGGGATTCTATGAATGATTATGAACTGACCATTAACCTTTTTTCTCTAGTAACTTCACATGGATTGATCAATTTTACAAAACATGCCGAAAGGAACACATGAAAATAAGATTGGTGAAGAATAGGTTTAATCTTGTGCCTATTAAATTCAGAGATGCCAATCAAAAATATATATAAACAAAGCTTGCAATATTACCAAACACAAGGTCTATAAACGTGTCCACATTCTGTCATCTCCTTGGCCAATTGGAACTTTATACCCTTAGCCAGTTCTCCCTCTTTTTGTGCTAACTGCTCTAGACACTTTAGCTTCTGCATTTAATTTCTGACTCTTTCATTGCTCCATCATCCCATTTTGTCACTGAATCATTTCCTGTCCTTTACCCCAGTCCCCTCTACACAATGTCTTATCTGACAGCTTTTTCCTGTCTCAGTATTTGCTTATCACCAACATTTTCCTGTTCTGACCTAGACTTGTATTTATATTTTTTTTTATTCATTTATGGGCCATGGACATCACTGGCAGTCCAGCATTTATTGCCCATCCCTAGTTGCCCTTGAACTGAGTGGCTTGCTCAGATGCTTCAGAGGGCAGTTGAGAGTCAATCAATTTGCCGTGTCTCTGAAATCACATGTAGGCCAGACCAGGTAAGGACGGCAGATTTCCTTCTCTGAAGGACATTAGTGAGCCAGATGGTTATTTTGAACAGTTGATAATAGTTTCATGGTTGTCAATAGATTTTTTATTCCAGGTAATTTTTATTGAATTGAAATTCCACCTTCTGCCATGGCGGGATTCAAACCCAGATCCCCAGAACATGAGCTAAGTTTTTGAATTAATAATCTAGCAATAATACCACTAAGTCATTGCTTCACCTTTTATGACCCAAAGGAATATGGCAGCCATCTTAGGCACAGCAAGCTCCCACAAACCACAATGTGATAACAATCAAATAATCTGTGATTTTGACTGAGGATAAATATTGCTCTAGGCACTGGGCGTAACTCCCTATCTTTTCTTCTAAATTGTCTCATGGGATATCCACCTGAGAGGGTACCTCGCATTAAGATGTAATCTAGAAAGTTGTACCACAGGCAATGCAGCATTTCCTCAGTATTGCACAGATGTGCCAGCCTCCATGTCTATGCTTCTGGAGTGGGGCTTGATCCCAAAAATCCCTTGACCCAAAGGTAACAAAGTGATCACCTGGGCCACCACGGAAAGATCATCAACCTGAAATGTTAACTTCTGGTCTGACCGGCTGGGTGTCCCTCTCATTTTCGATATTTATTTCACAATATACAGGAACTGAATAGCTTGGCCCATCCCCCAAACACCTAGCACAACAAGAATACCAGGTTGGATCAACAGAAGCGGGAAGCATTTTCTGTGGGTGATGGTCATTCATCTGGCAGAAGGAGTTCTTCAACTGCAGGCAATGAAATAAAACTTACTCCAACTTATAAATCAAAGAAAAATGGTTCAATAGAGAAATTTCATTGCTCTAACACTTAAAACCTCACCATTCCTCAAATCCCACAGTTTCTTATTTATACTGAGTCCACGTCATTTTGTGATTGGCATGTGGAGGATATTCCCCCACACCCACCTTTAGAATTCAGCTTTCTTGTCCATCTTTAGACCAAGGCTGTTATGTGATTTGAAGCCTAGTAACCCTAGCAGAACCCAGAACACCCCACTCGACTGACGAAGGAGCAGTGCTCCAAAAGCTAGTGGTGTTTGTTACCTGTTGGAGTTTAACGTGTAGTTGTGAGACTTCTAATTATGTTAGAACCCAAACTGACCATCAGTGAGTAACACTGCTATGCAGTCAGTAACACTAGGCAGCACAATGTATCCTTATAAAGAAGCATGTTGGAAAAGCTGATACGCATAATGTACTGCACACAAATTTGTGTAAGACTCAGAACCATCATGTTGACATGTATTAATATTACATCAGAGTGGAGATCAAAGAGCTCCACTTACTGGCATTGGTTATCAGCCTGTTCTTGACAGATGCCAAAGTTCTTTAGAGCCTGATAAAATTGATGTGGAAACAAGGACACTGAGAACATTGCCAGCTGAGGATCACATGGGAACTACAAACAGGGACACACGGAAGGTCAGATAAGAGTCTGATCCCATAGGGACAGAGTTCAGAGCCCTTGAGCCTGACTTTCTATTCAGTTAGATTGCTGCTAATCTATGCCTCAGCTCTGTTTGTCAACCACTGGGACATATGCCTTGAAGTGCTCACCTAATGCAACAATTTATCAGTTCCAATCCTGTAAGCTCAAATTGTCTCCCATTATCAACAACAGAAAACTCAAGATTTCCACTATGCCCTGCGGTACATGTCACAAAATCATGCTGCAACTCAAGAGTTGAAAATCCAGCAAAATTCACAATGGAGCCGAACTCTGGCTAATTTATTCATCCGATTAAAATTACCCCATTGCAGCAACTCAGCCAATTTAGGCATGGAGAAAGTAGTTACATCAGGCCAGACTTTCCCCACTCACAACTTGCTTTTTTGTTGTAAGTTGATCTTTCTCTACACCCTAGCTATCACTGTAACACTACATTCTGCACTCTCTCATTTTGTTCTCTATATATGATATGCTTTATACATCGCACAAGAAACAATACTTTTCACTAGGGGCACAGTGGTTAGCTTTGCTGCCTCACAGCACCAGGGTCCCGAGTCCAATTCCTGATTTGGGTCACTATCTCTGTGGAGTTTGCCTGTTTTCCCTGTGTCTGCGTTGGTTTTCTCCGTTGCTCTGGTTTGCTCCTATAGTTTGGAAGACATGCGGGTTAGGTACATTGGCCATGTTAAATTCTCCCTCAGTGTACCCAAATAGATGCCAGAATGTGGCCACTAGCAGATTTTCACAGTAACTTCATTGCACTGTTTGTATAAGCTACTTGTGACTGATAAATAATAAAATAAATAACACATGACAATAATAAATCAAATCATTCAGTGTTGATGCTGATGCCAATCAGTACCATGGTAGCCCTGAGCTGGGTGCACATCAATACAATCTGACAATGGTACAGGACTAAACAACCCATGTATAAAGTTTTCCAGCCCTTCCTGCTGGCTGTATCTCCCAGTCCCGCTAGTGGTTTCCTTGGCAACAGAGGGTTTGAGCCGTGTAAAATCCTGTAGACATTGGCCAATCCAGCCCAGTGTCTTCCCACCCAACCTGAGCATTTTAAGTACAATATCTTTTGGCCCATGATGATATATGTTTGCAAAACAAGATTTAAAAAAATAGACTAATGTTTACTGGGGACATCCAAACCAACCAGACAAAATGTATCCGCCAAAATCTTCACAAATCAAACCAATTTATCTTATATATTTAATTTACTGGCCAACAAAAATCAAAGTCAAATTGGAATGGGAAGGTCTGGCCCGAAACATTGATGTAACTGCTCTCTCTGTGACTGGTTGACTACCTGCAATTGGGGTAATTTTAACTCATCCCACCCATTGATATTAACCACAATGGTTTTACATTGCAGTGAAGTCAGTTGGGTCGATGAATGAAGTTAAAATTACCCAGAATGTTTTATATTAGTTTCTCTTTTTGTTGCAAAAACATGATAATGGCCACAATTCTCCAATCTCCTTCGCCCTGTCCCTGCAGCCAGTGACAACGGAGAACTTGTCAAAGGAAATAAAGTTTATCTGTTAGTGTCACAAATAGGCTTACATTAATACTGTAATGAAGTTACTGGAAAATCCACACTCCAATGCCTGTTCAGGTACACTGAGGGTGAATTTAGCACGGCCAATGCACCTAACCAGTAAGTCTTTGAGACTGTGGGAGGAAACCGGAGCAGCCGGAGGAAACCCGTACAGACACGGGGAGAACATGCAGACTCCACACATTCAGTGACCCGAGCCCAGGAATCAAACCCAGGTCCTTGGCGCTGTGAGACAACAGTGCTAACCACTGTGTCACCATGCTGTGCTAAAACTTCCAGGGACTGCCTCTAACCCTGATGGGATGTCCTAGCAACACTCAAACATACTACTAGGCTGGGAAAAACATAGAAATTTTGATCACAAGTAGTCGCAGGAATGAAAACTGTCAGTGTGTCACATGTAAATATATTCACACTTGCACTAAAATGCCTAGTGGTTAGATTTCAGTGTCATTACATCAGCTTCATGAGGGCTCCCACTTCCATGTCCTCCCCACCCCCCGCCCAGCCCGTCCCCTCCCCCACCACTCACAGTCCTGCAGCCATTGTGTAAGTGATCCTGGAGGAAGAGGTGTCTGTGGTAGAGTCTTTCACAGCCTCATGCTGGGCCTCCGCCATATATGCAGATCCTTCATTACACTCACTGACTATCCTGGGCTTTTGCAATGCTGCCTGCTGCTGTTATCTTCCAGTTATCCAGCTGAAGCCATTCCCATGCAGCACCTGTGTTTGCTCAACACCATCATTACTTTTGTTTTTGGAAACATAAATATTGCAATGTTCTTTATCAGCTTTTCCCTCATTTCCCCTCCACCATCCCACCTCATAGTCATTCATGTCCTTTATCCCACCACTGGCATCATCTTTAGCCTCCCCTCTTCTTACCCTTAAGTCTTGACTTTTCACCTTCAACAATATCCAGGTGACTGTGTACGTTCCTCTTTGAACAACCCACCCCCATCCACATGGACCCCCCCCCCCCCACCTACTCCTCTCCAACCCCACCAGCCGCTCGCCATTGCCCTTTCTACCACTGCCACATCCTCAGCCTACCTGCTCCCTCTGTCCCCTCCCCCTTTCACACTCATGTTCCTTCCACACGCACCCTCAGTCCACTCCCCAGGAAGAAGACATTGACTCCACAAAATCCTGCCTGGGCCTCCTGTCCCGCATCTCCACAACCCCCAGCCTCCCCGTCACCCACCACCACCACCCATACCCCTTCATCCTCCCTCACTGACACTGAGCCCTGTGTAAGTCAGCTGGCTGCTCTTCTTCATCAATGGGGATCTTATGAATTATTAAGGCTGAAGATCCTTTTCCCTAACACATCCTCTCCATGGTAAGAAGTTTCACAACACCAGTTTTAAGTCCAACTGATTTATTTGACAATAAACGCACAAGCTTTCAGCTCTATGGCCTTTGTCAGGCGAATGAGGTGTTCTGGTCTCCAATAGCACACATATCAGATATGCTATTGGAGACCAGAACACCTCATTCGCCTGATGAAGGCCATAGAGCCAAAAGCTTGCGAGTTTACTATCAAATAAATCGGTTGGATTTAAAACTGATGTTGTCATAGAACATAGAACATAGAACATTACAGCGCAGAACAGGCCCTTCGGCCTTCGATGTTGCGCCGACCAATTAAGAAAAAGCAATGACCCTCTAACCTAAACCATTCCATTTTCATCCATAAACCTATCCACTGACCACTTAAACGCCGTAAAGTTTTGCAACACCAATTTTAAATCCAACCAATTTATTTGATAGTAAATACGCGAGCTTTCGACACTATGTTGCGCCTTCGTCAGGCAAATGCAGTGTTCTGATCTGCAGAGGCACTCATATCCACACAGACAGTTACATACTGCTGATTAGAATGCGAATTCTTACATCTAACCTGCTATTCAAGTGTTAAAGTGGCTAACAATGTGTGTGAAGGAAATCCTGAGCATTGGTTAGAGAATTGTGTATTTTCTCCAGACAGCACATTAAGTGAGGTTTTTTGCTAATCCAGGCAAGTTACGGGGGTTACAGATAGTGTGACATGAAGCCAAGATCCCTGTTAAGACCGTCCTCATGTGTGTCGAACTTGGCTATCAGTCTCTGCTCAGCAACTCTGCGCCCCCAAACGCCCCCAAACGTGGCGCATCTACAACTGCAGCAGGCAGGGCATTCCATACCCTTACCACCCTTTGGGTAAAGAACCTACCTCTGACATCCGTCCTATTACTACCACCCCTTAATTTAAAGCTATGTCCCCTTGTGCTAGCTTTCTCCATACGAGGAAAAAGGCTATCACTGTCCACCCTATCTAAACCTCTAATCATCTGATATGTTTCAATAAGGTCTCCTCTTAGCCGCCTTCTTTGTAACAAAAACAACTCAAATCCCTCAGCCTCTCTTCATAAGACCTGCCCTCCATACCAGGCAACATCCTGGTAAACCTCCTCTGTACCCTCTCCAATGCCTCCACATCTTTCTTATAATGTGGGGACCAGAACTGCACACAATACTCCAAGTGCGGCCACACCAGAGTTTTGTACAGTTGCAACATGACGTTGCAGCTCCGAAATTCAATCCCCCTACCAATAAAAGCCAAGACTCCGTATGCCTTCTTAACAACCTTATCGACTTGATTGTCAGACTTCTTACTGTGTTTACCCCAGTCCAATGCTGGCATCTCTACATCATGACATCACCTCCATATCAGTCAAATGGAATGGGACACGCACCCAATCTGCTATTCCCCTACTGCTTGCTGCCACTCGCATCTGCCAATGAAGCACTGACCTGAACTTTTCACTCGTCAGCCATACGCTTTCAGCAGGTCTGAAATTGGGCACAAAATGCGCTTCCAGTCACAAATGGCTAATTACCAGGCAGCTAATGTGAGGCACGCTCTGTGAAAGCCTAAGCACTGCAGGGGAGGATGGGTGGGCACTGGGAAATGGGAGGCTGGTACAGCCACTCTGGAGCTGTCTCTGGGAGCTGCAGACATGTGAAGAATAAACAGCGATGAAAAACAGCTACGAAATGACCATCTAGGCAGCACACTCAAACACTGACCTCAGTCCCCCTGGCATATTTATTATTTTTCCTTCAGCTCTGAGCTTTTATCTCACTCTGGATCAAACTTGTAGCTTAAAGGCCGCCTTGCCAATTGCTCATCCGCCAAAGCAGACAGGCCATGTAAAATTGCGTTCAATTGGCTCCGTAAAGGGCTAAATTGCCGGCTTGATTTTCAGCAAATGTGCTCCAACTCTCACACAGAATCCCTACAGTACAGAAGGAGGCCATTCTGCCCACCAGGTCTCTACTAACATAATTCCACCCAGGGCCTATTCCTGTAACACCACACATACATCCTGCTAATTCCCTGGCACTAGGGTGAATTTATCATGGCAATCAGCCTAACCCATACATCGTTGGACTGTGAGAGGAAACCACAGCACTCAGGGTAACCCATGCAGACACAGGGAGAATGTGCAAACTCCACACAGACAGTGATCCGAGGCTGGAATTGAAGTTGGTGCTGTAAGGTAGCAGTGCTAACCACTGTGCCACCATGCTGCCTGACAAGCTCATCAATTGAAATATGACAAGTGAATGATGACATCGAGAAGTGCACCCGACATTTTAAAATCATAGCATCCCTACAGTGCAGAAGGAGGCCATTTGGCCCATTGAGTCTGTACTGGCCACCCAGGCCCTATCCCCATAACCTCATGCATTTAACATAGCTAGTCTCCCTGACACTAAGGGGCAATTTAACCCTGGCCAATTCACTTAACCAGCAAATCTTTGGAGTGTGGGAGGAAACCGGAGAACCTGGAATGAAACCCACGCAGAGATGGGGAGGATGTGCAAAATCCACACAGGGAGTGATCCAAGCCGGGAATCGAACCCGGTTTCTTGGTGCTGTGAGGCAGGGTTAACCACTTTGCCATGATGCTGCACAATTTCACAAATTTCTGGGTCAGGAGCACACCACACCACAGTGCGTGTAATATTCTCACCATTGAGTAAAAGAACAGTGAGCCAAGCTAAAAACTTAAATTCAAAATAACTGAGGAATGATTGGATCTGCTCTTTAAAGTTTTTTTTTAAATAATGAATCAAAATGAGAAGTGACTTACTTTGTATTTGATTAAGCCAATATTATGATCGTAATCTAACAACCTTGTAATTAGATCTTCTCTAATTTGCTTAGCTACACAGTAAAGCACTGTTTTCATTATTTGCTGTGGTTCTGTGGCAGTTCCTCATAACTACATACTGCAGATGCTGGAAATCTGAAATAAAAAGGTGCAACTATCCAGCAAGTCAGGCAGCAGTTAGAAAGACAAATGTAAATTACACGTCAAATAAATTATCTTTGTTTGAAACAGTACCAATGTGCCTTTCTCTTGCATATTAAGTAAAGTCATGTTGGCCCCAGACGAACATAGGCTGACTGGTTGTGACTTACCCTAAGGATTATCATACCTTAGGTAAAGTGGAACCTTCAAGAAGAATTTCAGCCAGTATAAGAATTGAACCCATGCTGTTACTTTACTTCGGGGAGCAGTAATCCAGCCTTCCGAGCTAAACTAACCTGCATGTTAAGTAAAACTAATATAATGACAGCCATTGGATAATTGTCCCACAAACAGCAATGCAATCATTAGTTTTAGTGATATCAGTTGCCTCAGAAGTCTTGGCCTGGATACTGCTAAGAACTCCTTCAAAGTAATATCATGAAAAATTTTGCATCCAATTAAATGACATTGGTAAGACCACACTTGGAATATTGTGTACAGTTCTGGTCACCCTATTATAGGAAGGGTATTATTAAACTAGAAAGAATGCAGAACAGATTACTAGGATGCTACCAGGGCTTGATGGTTTGAGTTATAAAAGTAACGGCTGGATAGACTGGGACTTTTTTTTCCTGAAGCGTAGGAGGCTCAGGGATGACCTCATAGAAGTCTATAAAATAATGAGGGGCACAGATAGGGTAGATAGTCAACGTCTAAAGTAGGGGAGTCTAAAACTAGAAGGCATAGGTTTAAGGTAAGAGGAGAGAGATACAAAAATGTGCAGAAGGGCAATTTTTAACACAAAGGGTCCAGAACGAGCTGCTGGAAGTAGCAGTAGAGGCGGGTACAATTTTGTCTTTTGGCATTTAGATAATTACATGGATAAGATTGGTACAGAGAGATATGGGCCAAATGTAGAAAGTTGGGACTAGATTTATGGTAAAAAGTGGGCAGCATGGACAAGTTGGGTCGAAGGGCCTGTTTCCGTGCTGTAAACCTCTATGACTAAGAGGACAGAGAGCGAGATGGATCCTCACTTTGACACCTTACTTCTCCAGTATTATCAGTGCATTGCCAACCTAACTTTGTGCCAAGTCTCTGATGTGATACATGAATCTAAAGTCTTCTTATACCTGCTTCTGCTTCGGTTGTGCCCGAACCATTGACCAATACCCACATTCTGCAGTAGCTCCAGTTAAACCAGGTGATTTCCAGTCATGGGACTATGACTATATTCTTGGCAGCTTATTCTATTCTGGGATTTTCCAGGGGAAAAATAATTGCTGCCACAGTGTCTTGGAAACAAATGGTCATTGTAGATTATCTCATGTTTGGTCATTGCCAGAGGGCACAAGGTATTTGTTCCTGTTAGTTCTCACCAGTCCAGTCCATATTTTACAGAACTTCATCAATCCATTTTTCTCTTTCACTGTAGTCATTCTCATTCCAAATCGGTTTACAAGAATTTGACACTGTTGTATTTGATTCAAGCAGAATTGTGCAGCACATCTTTGGATCACTTTGATCTTATTTATATACTCCCCAACACCGCCCCCCACACCCCCCCACACCCAATCAGGATCCCACACGTTTGCACACCCGAGGACTGAACGGACAAATGTTTGATCAGCTGCAATGCTGATATTTTTTTCGCAATCCCAAAGATTTCTTCCCTGTATTCCAAGAATCCTGTTTGCTTTGGATGTCAAAATTAGAATTAGAACTTTGTGTTATCAGCTGAATATGGAATCCCCACTGATTTGATTTGAGGTGAATGATTATTGTCACATGTCTTAACATACAGTGAAAAGTGTTGTTTTTCGTGTGTTGTAAAGACAAAATATACAATTCATAGAGAAGGAAAGGAGACAGTGCAGAGTGTTGTGTTATAATCATAGTTAGGGTGTTGAGAAAGACCAGCTTAATGCAAGATAAGTCCATTCAAAAGTCTGACAGCAGCAGGGAAGAAGCTGTTCTTGAGTCGGTTGGTTGGTGACCTCAGATTTTTTGTATCTTTTTCCCGAAGGAGGAAGATGGAAGAGAGAATGTCTGGGATGCGTGGGGTCCTTGATTATGCTGGTTGCTTTGCCAAGGCATTGGGAAATGTAGATAGAGTCAATGGATAGGAGGATGGTTTGCGTGATGGATTGGACTACATTCACCACCTTTTGTAGTTCTTTGCCATCTTAGGCAGAGTAGGAGCCATACTAAGCTGGGATACAACCAGAAAGAGGGCAAGTGTGAGTGTGCTATTCACTGAGTCTCAACTGCTCTCAGAAGCATGAGATCATTGAACCAAAGTTTCAAAATGTTCTACAACCTGTGGACCACAGGAGCATGAACTGCAAATCTTATCAATAATGTAAATTTCCTGTATGATATTATTGTTCAAATTCTCAATATCCTCCAGTTAAATTCCTTTGTTTAAATTCCTTATTTTACTTCAAATAAAGTTTAAGGTTAATTTATTATTGTCACAAGTATGCACTGCAATAAAGTTACTGTGAAAATCCTCTGGTCACCACACTCCAGTGCCTGTTCGGGTACAATGAGGGAAAGTTTAGCATGGCCAATGCATGTAACCAGCACATCTTTCAGACTGTGGAAAGAACCTGGAGGAAACCCCGCAGACGCAGGGAGAACATGCAAACTCCACATGGACGGTGACCCCAGCTGGGGATCAAAGCCATGCCCCTGACGCTGAGAGGCAGCAGTGCTAACCACTGCACCACACTGCACCGCCCAAGTGTTAACCTGTTTAAGATAAATACACAAATGTGTTAAAATAGCAGAAAAAAGAATGCATTAAGCACTGGTATAATATGATTGTATGGTATCATTTCCAAGTTATGCCATGTATTGACTTTCCGAGTACAGCTAAAGTTGTTAAATGGATGAATGAATAAACCAAAGAATGAGGATGTGGCTGAGAACAGCACCAGTTCTCAGCAGACAATTTCTCACCTCTCCCATCTATCTGACTACAGATCTCGTCTTTACTTATTTCCTCTTAGAATGACTTTTTTTTAAATGATCAACTCCGGAACTTTTATTGTTGAAGGTATGTTGTGAACCTCTCTCCTCTCTTTCCAAAAACTTTAACAGAGATTACAAAATTAAGAAATAAAGCAATGCAATGAAAGCCAACAGCCTAATCTAACCATCTCTGCACTGAAACTACCTGTGGACAGGTATACATGAATTGCTCCAATGGAACAAGTGCTTTTGTTTTTATCACGAACCTGTTAACAGCCACATGCTGATGTTAATTTATGGTATTATTTACTACTGGCATTATTTTTCTTCCTTTATCCTTTCCCATCCTCTTAAGATTCTAATGCTTGCTCCATGACATGTCAGTCAGTGATGTTGCCTTCCTTCCAGGGGTAAATTTTCCAGTCCTACCTGCTGAGGCACGACAGAAAGTTTGACAATTAAATGTCTGTTAACCTCATATGGAGATTTCTGGTCATGGGGTGTGCCCCCTGTGAATGCTGAAAAATCTGATATAAAAACAGAAAATGCCGGAAATACTTATCAGGTCTGGCTGTATCTGAGGGGAGAGAGCCAGAGTTGATGTTTCAGGTCAATAATCTTGCCTCTGAACTGAAGCCTGAGAATGGAGACATGGGTTGGGATTCTCCTGCCCTGCCCATGACAGGAATTGTCATGGGTGTGTCAGATAACTTGACAAAGGACTGTTAACTTTAGGTAGGGCGAATTCCTTGTCCCACAGTGCGTAGGGCCACAAAATTAGCCTCTGTTTCACGAGTAGGCTTACATTAACACTGCAGTGAAGTTACTATGAGAATCCCCTAGTTGCCACGCTTCAGCACTTGTTTGGGTACATCGAGGGAAAAATTTAGCTTGGCCAATGCAGCTAATGTGAGATAGGTTCATTCAGAAGTCTGGTGGCAATAAGGAGGAAGCTGTTCTCAAGTCGATGGGTATGTGTCCTCAGATTTTTGTATCTTTTCCTTGATGGAAGAAGGTGGAAGAGAGAATGTCTGGGCTGTGTGTGAAGTTGTTAATTATGCTGCTGCTTTTTCAAGGCAGCAGAAAGTGTAGACAGTGTCAGTGGGTGGGAGGCTGGTTAGAGTGATGGACTGGGCTTCATTCATCTTTGTAGTTTCTTGCAGTTTTGGATAGAACAAGAGCCATATCAAGCTGTGATACAACCAGAAAGAATGCTTTCTTTGGTGAGAGTCAACTTCTGTAGTCTTAAATCAAGATCAATTGATCTTTATTGTTAAATACATGACAGAAACCACAGGAACACTGACTAATTTGGTACACATCCATCTGCATGTGTTGAGAGCTCCCAGTTCTGCCATGGGATAAAGCCTACCATCGGTGGGGGGATATATTCCTTCAGTGACTAGGCCGAGGGGGATATTTCTTTGTTGTAACTTCCATTCAATGCTTTGATAAAAGGAAATTGAGACAATGAATTAATATTCCCAATTGCAGCATTCTGATCAGTATCCTGTTCTAAAGAACAGTGTTTAACTAGCTGTTTCTTGCTAAATATAAACGTTTTGCTATATGGGGTTAAACAATCTCTTAGTCATCACGGGATATCCCTCCTCTGCTAAGTGGGCGATTTGTTTTCAGTTTGCGAGGAAACTCAAATATCTCTACACTTCAAAGAAAGACTAATATTTGACATTCTTAAGGTGACCTTGCTCTGGGTCACGGTGTCTCGGCTCACACAATCACATATTGTCCACAGTCTTTACAGTCTTGTCGAAATTCCATGACAGATCTCCCTGTCCCCGCCACTTCAGCCCCATTCCAGCCATGGGTCTTGCTGGTTTTGTTTCTCAATAATTATTTATGTGGACTGATACACAAATTAGAGAACCAGAGCCTCTCAAACAAGCATTTGTTCTCTTCTGTCTGCTATTTCTCCTCAAGCATTACATTGGCTTCTCGCCTGGCTCCGCACAAAACAAATCCTCCCTGAAAAAGTTGTTTCTTAAAGTATACTTATTAATGCCACAAGTAGACTTACATTAACACTGCAGTGAAGTTACCATGAAAAATCCCCTAATTTGTCATGCCGGTTCAGATAAACTGAAGGAGAATTTAGCATGGCCAATACACGTAACTAGCACATCTTCGGATTGTGGGAGGAAACTGGGAGCACCCAGAGGAAATCCACGCAAAGACGGGAGAATGTGCAAAGTCTGCACACAGTGACCCAAGCTGGGAATTGAAGCCAGATCACTGGTGCTCTGAGGCAGCAACGCTAAGCACTGTGCTGCCCTAGCCTGTCCTTGGATGTTGTTTTCCAGCTCTAAGCAACTGCTCCGATATCTTTAGCAGTATCACTGAATTAATCTTTTACTTTTAAAATAAATCACAATCTGAACTGTTTAGAAGTTGAGTCTCTGGGAAGATCTGAACATTTATGTTTCAATTCCCTTCCCCCCCCTCCAAAAAAAATAAATTATGGATTTTTTTTAATCTTGCAAAATATACACATGTAGAAGCCCAAAGATTTGGTATTAAAACCTGTTTTTTGCATTTGGGATGCATATCACCAGGTTTTGTCATCCAATTCAAGATTTTCCATGTCTTAACTTAAATGCACAAAATCATAGATGTACACAAGGAGACCATTCAACCCATCGAGTCTGTACCAGCCACAATTCCATCCAGACCCTATTCCCGTGCATTAACCCTGCTAGTTCACTGACACTAAGGAGCAATTTAGTATTGCCTGACCCTTACATCTTTGGGCTGTTGGAGGAAACTGGAGCACCAGAGGAAACCCATGCAGACATGGGAAGAACGTGCAAACTCCACACAGACAATCACCCAAAGCTGGAATTGAAACTGTGTCCCTGGCACTCTGAGGCAGCCATGCTAACCACTGTGCCACCCTCAAAGTTGCAGAGCAGAATGTGTGATATGAGTCTATGATATAAACTCAGTGTATCCTTGGAGTGGGTCAGCTGTATCTTTACCTGGAATGCTTTGAGATTCATTATAAAAGTTGCTTCCTTGATCTTTGCACATGATACAGATTCTGGGCCTGGATATAGTCCACAGCTTGTATTGCAAAGATTGATCTAATGATACCCAGAGTGCTTGCTTCAGGAGCTATTTTTTCACTTCCTTTGTACATAGTGTCACAAGTTCTTGTAATTCCTCCTGAACAGCTCACAAGTGAACTGCAGGAATTATCCCAGGAGTAACTCCCAGGACTAACAGCTGCACCAGTTCAACAGTGAATTATCATGAGCATTCTGGGCTTTTAAAATGGAACATATTTACTGTGAGGGAGAGAGAAAGAACTTTAAATTATAAATTTAAATGGGATGGCACAGTGTTTAGCACTGCTGTCTCACAGCACCATGGATCTGCGTTCAATTCTGGCCTCGGGTGACTATCTGTATGGAGGCTGCACATTCTCCTCACATCTGCATGGGTTTCCTCCCATGTTCCAAGGGTGTGCAGGTTAGGTTGATTGGCCATGCTAAATTGTCCCTTAGTCAAGGATTAGCAGAGTGAACATATAGGTGATGGGGATAAAGTGGGATTAAGCTTAGTGCAGACTCGATGGGCTGAATGACCTCCTTCTGCGTCATAGGAATAGTATGATTCAAATGATAAGCTCCTCTTCAGGCTGGGCCAAAGTGTCTCACTGTCAGTGAAATGCAATCATTGTCATAATGTGGGAATGTGGCTCCAAACTGTGCATAGCAAGATCCCATAAATCTGCAAAACAGCAGATTATTTGTGTTTCATGGGAGGTAAATACTGGCCAGGACCTGAGAAAGTTTTGTAGAATCATATAGTGCAGAAGAGACCTTTTGACCCATCCATATTGCACTGGTACGTGAGAAACACCTGAATTCTCATCTAATGCCAGCACTTCGCTCGTAGCTCTGAATGTTACGATGTGCCAAGTGTTCATCCAGGTATTTTTTTTAAAGAATGAGAGACAACCTGCCTCTTCCAGGCAGTGCATTCCACACATACCCTCCGAGTAAAAAGCTTTTCCCCTAAGCCTTCTGCTTCTCACCTTGAATCTATGAAACCTCATGACTGAACCTTCAACTAAGTGGAACAGCTTGTTCCTTATCCACTCTGTCCATGGCCTTCATAATCTGGTTCACCGCTTAGTCTTCTCTTCTTCAGAGAACTCTAAACTCAAAATGGCCAAGTTATTTTCTCAACGAAAGAGAACTAATGAGGATAAAAACAAATTATTGTGAATGCTGGATTCTGAAACAAAACGAGAAAATGCTAGAAGCATCTGTGAGGAGAGAAAAGAACTGACATTTCAAATCCTGATGACCCTTTGTCAGAAATACGCAATTTCAAAGAACAAAGAATAAAACAGCACAGGAAACAGGCCCTTCGGCCCAACGAGCCCATGCCGCCACCCCGATGTTCCCACCTCTACCCGCGATCCCTGTCCATGTTTATAGATCCAAGGATTAAAAACCAAATTTGAGACAATTTAGGGAGAATTTGTTTTGCCAATTAGTCTAACAGCACATCTTTGGGATGTGGGAGAAACCGGAGCTCCCGGAGAAAACTCACGCAAGCACGGGGAGAATGCGCAAACTCCCACAGACATAGGCCCAAATCCATGTAGCTGCACAGCACAGCGATAGTCACTGAGCTGTTGTGTTGCCCATCAGATGGTCCAGGTCAAGCGTACACTAACAACGTGAAGCAGTAGGACAGTCTCGAAAAAGATCCAAGAGCAACGCTCTCATGACCCATCGCGTGTATGCCCCTTGTTAGACAACAAGGTGGACCAAAGCACCTGTAGGATAAAAACAAGTACATCAATATCATCGTCTATTTACACACTTCCCAGGGACTCCCAAGGCTCATGATCCCTATTTTAAATCAGTTTTATATACCCCTCCATTCCCATTCTGTTCATGTGCCCATCTAAGTATTTCTTAAATAACTCCAGAGTACCTGCCTCCACCACTTTACTTGGCAGCGCATTCCATACCCCACCACCCTCTGTGTGAAAAAACTCCCTCTAGCATCCAACTTATACCTTACCCCCCTCACCCTAAGCCCGTGACCCCTCGTGCTATTCGAGTCCATCCTAGGAAAAAGCTTAACCCTGTTTACTCTATCTATACCCCTCATAATCTTGTACACTCTATTAGATCTCCTCTAAGTCTATGTCTTTCTAAGGAAAACAGTCCCAATTTGCCTAACCTCTCCTCGTAACTCAGACCTTCCATACCAGGCAGCATCCTGGTAAACCTCCTCTGCACTCTCTCCAGACTCTCCACGTCCTTCTGGTAGTAGGGCGACCAGAACTGGACGCAGTATTCCAAATGAGGTCTAACCAGCGTTTTATACAACTGCAACATTAAAGGCCAGCTCTTGTACTCTATACCCCTTCCTATAAAGGCTAACGTACTATATGCTTTCTTCACAACCTTCTCCACTTGCTCTGCCACCTTCAGAGACTTGTTCACCTGCACCCCCAGGTCCCCCTGCGTTTCTATACTCTTAATAGGTCTACCCTTTATCATATACCTCCCCCCTACATTCTTTCTCCCGAAATGCATCACCTCACATTTATCAGGATTGAATTCCATCTGCCATCTGTCTAACCAAGCTACCAGCCTACGTCCTGTTGCATCGCCTGACAATGCTCCTCACTATCCGCAAGTCCAGCCATCTTTGTATCGTCTGCAAACTTGCTGATCACTCCACTTACTCCCTCTTCCAAGTCATTTATATACATTATAAACAGAAGAGGTCGCAGTACCGAGCCCTGTGGCACACCACTAGTGACTGACCTCCAGCTAGAGGAACACCCTTCTACTATTACTCTCTGTCTCCTATTACCAAGCCAGTTACTTATCCATCTAGCTATCTGTCCTTGTATCCCATTAGCCTTGACCTTCTCGACTAACCTCCCATGAGGGACTTTGCCAAACGCCTTATAAAATCCAAATAGACAACATCAACAGCTCGCCCTTCGTCCACTGATTTTGTCACCTCCTCAAAAAATTCTACCAGATTTGTAAGGCACGACCTCCCCTTAACAAATCCACTGCTGCGTATCCCTAATCAGATTGCAACGCTCTAAGTGCCTATGAAAAATCTTTATACCTCATCCATGCTGAACAATGATTTTCTCCAACAAGAGATAATCTAACAGTTGCTCCTTGATGTTCAATGGCTTTACCATTGCTATGTCCCAGGGGATTTGCCATTGACAAGAAACTGAACTGAACCATCATATAAATACTGGGGCTACAACAGCAGCTCATAGGTGAAAATTCTGCAGTGAGTAACTCAGCTCTCATCTCCCCAAAACACGTGCACACATCTACAAGGCATAAATCAATGTGTTGGAATACTCTCTGTTTGCGTGGACGAGTGCAGCTCCAACAATACTCAAGAAGGGGCAACAGATGCAGCAGAGAACCACATCCTATGAAGGTCATGCTCATAGGATGTAGATAACATTTTGGACTTGATGCTACAAAGTCACATGAGTTGCTGCCATGTCTTCCACCTTATCTCAGCAATGAGCGAAGAGGCTGTAGTTCTACAACCAATATTACCCACACCATCCTCCCACACACTATCTGCAGAAGAGAGTGTTGATGCCACATTCAATGTCCCCAAGCACTACCTGCACTTCCAACAACTTCAATCAGCCTTCCAAATAATAAACTAATGCATTTCATAGGAGCACTATCAAACAGAATTTGATACTTAGCCACAAAAATCAATATTAGGGCAGGTGACTAAAAAGTTGACCAGAGAAGACTAGGAGACATTTTAAAGGAGGGAAGAGAGGTAAAGAAATTTTGGAAGCCTCGCACCACCCAAAAATGTAGCTCCACGCCTTCCACCCAGACCAATCATGATCAGCCCACATCTCCCTCCACCCATCTCAGGACCCTGCCTCGTCATCCCCCCACCAATTGCAGACACTCGGCCTCCCCTCTCTCCCTCCCTAATCAGGCTGCCCAGCCTGTCTCACCCCTCCCAAGAGCCTGCCTCTATATACCCCATCCCTCCATGCCCCCACCCAGAAATGGGCGAGAGGCTGACCTTGGCGGAAACGCCTTCTGGTAAGGTTGGGAGAGCCAATAAATCAGGCGCGATTCTGATTTCATGGCTCTTGTGCGATTTTACCAGCTCACTCCATCCATCAATGAGCAGGGTGAACCAGTAAAATTCCACCCATTGTGAATGGTAAGAGGAGCTCTGTCTGCAAAATGTCTCAGCGATAACATTACTGTGAGCTAAACTTCTTGATGTGATGTCTGGCTAAGTTCCTCGATACCTCTAATCAGATGTTCCAACGTGAAAAAAAACAACATATAACAGACGGATGTGGCTAGCTGTACAGATATTTTACTTCTTATATTGATAGATTATGGAGCTATTCAGTAGAATTTACTTCCCCTCTACGGTTTCTGTGCAGTCCCTTTGTTGAAAATACTCCTGAAATAGGCATACCCAAAAGAGGAAGTTTCCTACCTGAAACTGAGCTGTTACAGAACAGAAATCTTTTCAGTTTCAATCTATCCCTCTTGAGGATGATCAGCCTACTGTAGGACTGCCTAATACTTGTTCAACAGAGCTGCAGTACCTGACCCAGGTCACTACCAGTACCAAGCTGCAAAGTGACTGGAAACTACATTTGCACCCCAACCCGGGTCTTCACCTCAAAGCAACATATGTTGTGAAGTTGATGCAGGTCCCTTCCCGACTTCTGCTCAGCCCCTACATTTTTTGGCTGTGGATGGTGTGGGGCATGTGATGTATATTAGGGTTTTGAGGTGCGGACTACCCCTTTAAAAGTACAGGTCAGGTGATCCCTGGGTTATTAGCTCCACCCAGTGTGGGACCCTATTGGAGAGTCTCAGACCATCACTGTGAATGAGTGGACACCGTCAGTAAACAGCTCCAAGTGTTGAAGTATTTAAGCCTAACTTGTGATTCTTTGTGCCCCTTAGTTTACAGGGGTAAGCATTATGAGGCAGCAGTACTAACCATCATGCTGCTCTTATTCATATTTAAAAGCAATGATGGGAATTACTCCAGACAGAGAGGGGAGTTTTCCCATGGGAATCATAGCAGACAGGACATAAACCATGTAAAGGTCCATTGACCTGGGGAAGTCATATTGGAATTATGTAGAACTTTAATGAGGCTACAGTGAGAGCACTGAGTGCTCTCTGAGTGTGTGGTTGCCACACACTGCCAGACAGCTGGAGAATAGCTAATGTGTCTGTATGTCAGGGGAATTCTCAACCACCTGACAAAGGGACAGGCTGTCCTGAAAGCTTGTGGCTTTTGCTACAAATAAACCTGCTTGGACTTTAAGCTGGTATTGTGGGATTTCTTTCTGTTTTAGCCCAGTCTATCGCTGGCACCTCCACATTAAAACATCCCACCAGAATGTCTGCTCTTATGTTGCCTTTGACCAACAGTTGAACAGGTTAATTGACAGACACAAGTAAGCAAACTCTTAACATTGAGACAATTCAGCTACTCTCTGTTTATCTCCTGTTTTAGTACCATATCCATTTTGCTTCTGGACCAGTTTTGGGAGGAGGGACCAATGAGGTGATGCTACTACCCACCCACCTGTGGCCAATCCATTGTGGCTTGTTAAAAGCCACTTAAGACCAATTAAAGGAGGTGGACTGAGCCTTTCCAATAAAGGCCTAAGTTTTCCCAGGTGGTAGAGTTCTTTCTGGTGCTCAGGAAAAGTCCCCTAGCAACAGACCAGCAAAAGGGAGTCAGTGCTCCAGGCAGGCCTTTTCTTGTGGGTAGCATGGTGGCACAGTGGTTAACGCTGCTGCCTCACAGTACCAGGAACATGGTTCAATTCTGTCCTCAGGTCACCGTGCGGAGTCTGCATGGGTTTCTTCCGGGTGCTCCATTTTCCTCTCTCAGTCCGAAAGATGTGCTGGTTAGGTACAGCGGCTAAATTTTCCCTGTGTACCCGAAATGATGTCTGTGTAGGGCAACTAGGGGATTTTCACAGTAATTTCATTGCAGTGTTAATGTAATCCTGTTTGTGACACCAGGAAATAAACTTTAGAATATGTTGGGAAACAATGAGAAGAATTGTTTTTTGTATGCTTTACAAGCAAAGCATACTGTTCATAAAGTACATAGAGAAGAAGAGAAGAGGGTGCAGAATGTAGTGCTGTACTTACAGGTAGCTATAAAGTAAGATCAGCTTAATATATGGTAAGTCTATTCAAAAATCTGAAGTTTTGGGAGTGAAAGAATGAGCTAATATTTCTGCTGGTATATGAACTGACCAAAAATGGCTTAAATTGTTTTGGGAGCGTAGTTACAGGCACCATTTGTTGTACTTCCACTGCTATACTAATGTTTGGCCAGGCACTGGCTTGATACTAATTTTGTACAAGTACAATGTCACCCTGCCCCACTGATCACAATATTATATTCCCAGCACCTGTTGGATGTAGGATAGGAAGAAACCTTCAAATACACAACTTGTGCATTACCATTACTGAGACCACTCATCACTGGGAAATGTTAACAATCTTATATCCCAAGGTGCTTGGAAGGATGATTCAAGATGAGGATTTTTAAGGAGGAATTTGAAAGCAAAGGGGAGATGGTGAGAGGAACCTAGAGATGCAAGTAGTGGGGCCAGGGATGGGAGAAGTCACAAGGGAAAGGCAAATAGTGACCCAAACAGTAACTAGTGCAGGGGATTTTTTTTATTATTCATTCATGGGACATGGGTATCGCTGGCTGGCCAGCATTCATTGCCCATCTCTAGTTGCCTGAGGGCAGTTGAGAGTCAACCACATTGCTGAGGCTCTGGAGTCACATGTAGGTCAGACCAGGTAAGGATGGCAGATTTCCTTCTCTAAAGGACATTAGTGAACAGATGGGTTTTTCTGACAATCAACAATGATTTCATGGTCATCAGTAGATTCTTAATTCTAGATATTTTTTGTTGAATTTGAACAAAATGGTGGAATTCGAACCCAGGACCCTAGAACATTAGTTGCTTTTCTGCATTAATAGTCCTGTAGTAATACCACTAGGGCATCACCTTGCCAGAGCAGAGAACTTGCAAGAGCAAGACTGGAGAAAATAGTTCCCTTATGGTGCTCATTCAATGATGTGAGACCATGGGGGGAGGAGAAGGAGACATGATTCTTAACTCCAATAACCAAGGATGGTAAGGAGGAAGCTCAAAGTTGTTAATGTGGAGAAAATGACTAGGCCAGGAATTCAGAAGTTCTGTGGAATTTTAACAACAGGACCTGATTATGTGTTAGAATACCAGATGAGAAACCCCAAGGTATATTATGAAGCCAGAGAAGACCTTAATAGTTCTCTATTTTGGTATTGGTATGAGGATAATGTGCTTCACTCCAGGTGTAATTCTGCTGACAATATAGGAAGCCATTACTGAACAAACTTTATTTAACAACATAGTTTAACAATAACAAATGAATTATATTATTTTTTAACAATTAAACAATACTTAAACATGACAAGATACAATTCTTAATGCTGGCTTATTACTGTGACTTTCAGTCAAGTAGTATTTCTCTGTTGAACCTCTCTTTAAAATTAGTTAGCAAAACACATGCACACTTGTTTTGATTCAGGTTACCAGGCTTTGAGCTTTCAGAAAGCCTCTGGGGAGAGAGAGATAGTTCTTTCTTCTGACAGCCCAGGCAGCAACTGCTTGCATTTTAAAATGAAAATGAAACTGGCTTCTCTGCAAGTTTAGTTCCTCCCACTAATCACATCTCTGCCCTCGTCAATCAACCTAATCAAAAACTCACATGACTCTGTATACTGAACCTAAATTCCCAGTAGAACCTAAATAAAAAGGTTATTAACTCCACCAAGAAACACATTCCTAGCTAAAATCAGTCATTAGCCTGTTTTCTTCACACCTAATTTATGTTTACCAGATAAATCAACAAAACATTGCCTCTTAAGCAACCCCAACTTATACTAAAATATATCAAAATAACACAGCATCATCACAACTACCCCTTAAAAATATGAAATTAACAATATGAAATTATAGCTTAATTTTTCAAAACTTCTCATTTTCATACTATTAGTACTCTATAAACATATACATCTTACTATATCTCAGCATGCAAATACAATATAGCATAGTTCAGTTCAATCTTTCTCTTCCAACAATAAACGTTCTTCCTTCTGTGTGGTTCTTCCCTCCGGGTGTGGTTCCAGAGGACTGGAGGATAGCGAATGTGGTCCCATTGCTCAAGAAGGGGAAGAGAGACCTTCCAGGGAATTATAGGCCAGTGAGTCTTACTTCTGTTGTGGGCAAAGTATTGGAGAGAATTATTAGGGATAGGATTTATAGTTATTTAGAGAGAAATGAATTGATTGGGGATAGTCAGCATGGTTTTGTGAAGGGTAGGTCGTGCCTTACTAACCTCATTGAGTTTTTTGAAAAAGTGACTAAAGAGGTGGATGGGGGTAAGGCGGTTGATGTGGTATATATGGACTTTAGTAAGGCGTTTGATAAGGTGGCCCATGGAAGA
Organism: Sphyrna mokarran; assembly: GCA_024679065.1. Lineage (NCBI taxonomy): Eukaryota > Metazoa > Chordata > Chondrichthyes > Carcharhiniformes > Carcharhinidae > Sphyrna > Sphyrna mokarran. The sequence continues at coordinate 14,194,019 of JAGIQG010000020.1, read as the reverse complement.
CTTCTGCAGAAAATGCAGATGTATGGGATAGAGGGTGATTTAGCTAATTGGGTTAGGAATTGGCTAGCAGATAGAAGACAGAGGGTGGTGGTTGATGGGAGATATTCATCGTGGAGTTCGGTGACAAGTGGTGTACCTCAGGGGTCTGTTTTGGGGCCCCTGCTGTTTGTAATTTTTATAAATGATCTGGATGAGGGTATTGAAGGATGGATTAGTAAATTTGCAGATGACACTAAAGTCGGTGGAGTGGTAGATAGTGAAGAGGGGTGTTATAGTTTGCAGAGAGACTTGGACAAGTTGCAGAGCTGGGCCGAGAGGTGGCAAATGGAGTTTAATGTGGAAAAGTGTGAGGTAATGCACTATGGCAGAAATAATAAATGTGTAGAGTATAGGGCTAATGGTAGGATTCTTAGTAGTCTTGATGAACAGAGGGATCTTGGTGTGTATGTGCATAGATCCCTGAAAGTAGGCAGTCAAGTCGAGAAGGTTGTTAAGAAGGCATATGGAGTCTTAGCTTTTATTGGTAGGGGGATTGAATTTCGGAGCCGCAACGTCATGTTGCAACTGTACAAAACTCTAGTGCGGCCGCACTTGGAGTATTGTGTGCAGTTCTGGTCCCCGCATTATAAGAAAGATGTGGAGGCATTGGAGAGGGTACAGAGGAGGTTTACCAGGATGTTGCCTGGTATGGAGGGCAGGTCTTATGAAGAGAGGCTGAGGGATTTGAGGTTGTTTTCGTTAGAAAGGAGGCGGCTAAGAGGGGACCTTATCGAAACATATAAGATGATTAGAGGTTTAGATAGGGTGGACAGTGATAGCCTTTTTCCTAGGATGGAGAAAGCTAGCACGAGGGGACACAGCTTTAAATTAAGGGGTGATAGTTATAGGACGGATATCAGAGGTAGGTTCTTTATCCAAAGGGTGGTTCAGGAGTGGAATGCCCTGCCTGCAGCAGTTGTAGATGAGCCAAGTTTGGTGGCGTTTAAGAGGTTAGTTGATAAGTATATGGAAGAGAAGGGAATGATTTAGTTTGGAGGGGCATTGCTTTTTATATTGGTCGGCGCAACATCGAAGGCCGAAGGGCCTGTTCTGTGCTGTATTGTTCTCTGTTCTTTCATGAAAGTTGCGATAAACTATCTGCAAGCATGCTCTCCCTCCTGCTTTGCTTGACATACTGTTGTGCAGCTTCTTCCTCTTTCTTTTCAGAGGCCGCCTGTTCTCAATCCTGATTTGATTCCACTTCTAAGCCCAGTTCTGTTGTCGTAAATGTAAATTAATTCTGGTGATATCCTCAGAAAGCTGGGCAGAAGCTGGGGCATTACATTGGATGCAAGTGGGTATAAACCATTTTGGATTTGTTTTGTAATTTCCATCATGGTGGGTCCAAAATGATTAGCATTTTGTAACATATGATGGAAAACTAGTTGTTGTCAAGGTTCCAGTGGAGGAACAGTCTCTGAAATTTAAGGAGCTTGGGATTAGGGGTTAATGGTGAAAGAGAGCAAGAGTCAGGATTGTAATCAGGGCTTCCTGATTTCCAGCCTGATAAGGTGCAGGGAAGATCGCTAGATATATTAGGGATAAGAGAAAGGCTGTGATTAGAAAGAATGAGGGCTTCCTTGAAGGGAGCACTATGCTTTCCTGGCCCCCAAGAAATGCTATAAAAAGGCACAGAACATTTCCAAGCTTGCAGCTCCCAAGTTCCGTCCACTGCTTGGTTTCCAACCCCCAAGAAACCTGGCAGTCAGGTTTTCATTTAAGGTAACTAAGCTGTAGGAGCCTGGCTTAAAAGTATATTCCTCTTGATAGTAGGACACTTGTAAGGAACACTTACAAGCATGGCACAGTTACATGTGTACTGAGCTGGGCTGCTCCTCTAAATCCTCCCCCCACCTACTGTACAGAGTTAATGTTGAGAACTGTGTATTTATAAACTTCAGCAGGGAACCAGATAGCAGCCTGCTGTTTTGTGTTCTCATGCTGTCAAAGGCATTTGCTCCTATCTAGACCTTTTTATGTTCGGACTAAGGCTGTAGTGAGTTTGTGTGGCTATATCCGTAGGCGGGTGTCCCTGGAGAAGGAGCATGCACTGAGGACTCCATTAACTCTTTCATGCCTGTTGGGCACCACAGGGTCTGGGACGCATTATTGACCCCTTTAATCACCTTTTGATTTGATGTTTTAGGTTGCCTTTGCTGCAGCAGTTCCCTCCTTTTGGGAGCCACCCATTTTAATTTGTCCTTTTGTTAATGTACTTGTTTGAGCAAAAGGAAAAATTGTACTGAGTTCTGGAGCTCAGTAGGTTGTGGAACCAAATAAAGCATTAGTGACTTTGTGTTGTATGATAGCACTGTCAATACCACATTGACTCACCATAAGATTAGGGTGAATGAGATATTGAGTTAACAAATCTATGTTCTAACATTGGATGAAAGAATCCTCATGGTTACAATTTCATTATGAAACTCCATCTTATCCATAAGTTATTCCACATAACACACACCAAGACCATAATTCATTGCACTTTTTTTTAATTGCACGAATTTAAATATTAAAATTGAGAAGCATCTTACAGTAACATACAGCCCATGGGAAAATCAGACAAGCATTTACATAGTAAATTTTTATTACAGAAAAATAGGCCTAGTATATAGTATGCATCCATACATATAGAAGCACTATACTTAGGGGAGTGGCTGGTCTGTATACCACAACGTTGTGATATTCCAGTACAATATATTTAATTGATAAATTAAACAAGGGTAATTGTTTCAACTTCTACTCCCAACTTCTCTACATCCAGATATACAAAAGAGCAAATGACAACCTAGGGGCACAGGCTCATGTATCAATCAAATTTCCAATGATATAGACCCACTTTGGTGCAGCAGGAGGAACCTCCAGTTCTGCTGCGGGACAAAATGTAGCAAAGATGTTGAGGTTGGTACAGTGAAAGCCACAGGCACAAGGACTCGCTAGTTACATTTTAAGCAAGTGTTCAAATAGCTGAAAGGTTCTGGGACAAACAAGGCAACTTGTTTAACATGATCTTGGTTACTGCCAGTAAGTTGCCTTGAATATACTAGACAGAATCCAGCTTTACTTGAGCCAAGCTTTGGCAGTAGCCATGACCATTTACACTGCAATTAACTGGGGAAAGAGTTCACTCGTGAAAGTGTCCTCCCAGCTGTTATCCAAAGTTAATGGGGAGGACATATCACTGAGAGGAGATGTGGATCCTTCATAATCAGAGTCACTATAGGAATCTATGGGACAGATGGGCTGTTCTTGATTTTGCCTGGATGAAAGAATGTTCGTAAGTCCCAGTTCAGTGATGAACTCATCTTCTAAGGGTTCCTGTTTGAGTTCCACTTGTAGAGGGGCTTTGGCCATTCCTTCGTCTGCGGCACTGAAAGATGCTTGCTCAACTTTGATGGCAGTTTCGCTGCTCTGTACTAGGCTGGCCTCAGCAAGAGGCTTGTGGTAGAAGTGGTCAAAATGGATCAGTTCATTAATGGCTTCCAGCTTTGTTGATGGGGCCCCCAGAGGAGCAGGGTGGGAGGCTGGTAGGGAACCATTGTCTTCACTGTAGGTGCAATCCTCCAGGTTAGCAAAGGATCGGGACTCTTCCTCGCTGAATCGGAGCAAGGCTTCTGGGTCAAAGTAGTCCAGGAAGCCCAGGAAGAGATCAGACTGAGGTGGGAGGGGAAAGAGAAACAAATAGTCAGTTAGATGTTTCCACAGCACTGACAGGTCAGATATTAAATGATGTAGAAAACGCAAGTCGAAGTGCACAATTGAGAGAATCAGAACAGTATCAATTTGGGCAATTTGGTCACATACTTAACAGTTTTAGGGCAACCAAGATGGTTAAGAGCCTCTGAAAGAATAACCTCAAGATAGGGGAAAGCGAACCCATGAACATGTTTAGGCAGTATGTTTCAGATCACCCTCTGGAAAATGTCTTGCTGTCAGTACAATCATTTGTGTATCACATCTCTACTGTTTGTGATACTGATTGCTGTACAAGAGATTGATGGCCTGTGTTTCAGTGCAGTATGGACTCTGGTTATAATTCATGGAAAAAAAATGAAAAACAAAGCAATGTGTGTTTTATACTGATTTACGAGATGATGCACCATGTTTTATTCTGGTTTACAAGACAGCGCATCAACTAAGAGAGGTATTAGTGCTAGACTATTAATCCAGAAATTCAGCAAATGTTCTGGGAATCCGAGTTCAAACCCCGCCATGGCAGCTGATGGAATCTGAATTCAATAAAGAACATCTGGAATTAAGAATCCACTGATGACTATGAAATCATTGTGGATTGTCAGAAACTCATCTGGTTCACTAGTGTTCTTTAGGAAAGGAAATTTGCTGTCCTTATCTACTCTGGCTGACTCTCAACTGCCCTCCAAGGGCAGCTACGGATGGGCAATAAATGCTGGCCAACCAGTGACACAATGTCCCACAAATGAATAAAAAAAAAACACTAGCTATCTTGAGATTTTTGTATTCCAGGATACAATTCACACCATTCCTTTTCAGGACATAGATTTAAACAGACAAGATTTTCTGAATTTACGGTAACAATGTAACTTTAATATTAATCAAAAAAATGTAAATTTGTTCAGTTCAAACAAATGGTTAGTAAAGTTTAATACATCCTGTGTATTTAAACATCAGAGTTAAAGATAATAGTTAAAAAATTGCAAAACTTAAGAGAAATGAAAGTCAAAATGACTTTCTAATTTATATCATAGTTGGGTTTAACACATTTTGCCACGAAGGGATCTAGATGTAGCCCAGAAATGTGCCATGATTTCCAGGCTGTATAGAGCTTCCTCGTTGGAGGAGAATGGGATAGACTCAAATCAAGTTTCCATCAAATATGGGTTGGGCAAGTGTTCTGACTGGGGCAAAACATCCAGTTTAGTCTGATCTGCCCCAGAGCAGGAGCTACTATAGTGTATCTGAAATCCAAGAAGATAGTGAAAATCCTGAGTGAAAGTGTGTTACTTACCCAAGAAAAACAGCCATGAAAAAATGTTAGTACAGAATGAGTATTGATGAAAAAAGTACATGCTGTCTATCAGCCAAGAAAAGCTCTGACTTGGGCACTAATTTTCATTGTGGGTTGTGGGATATGAAAGGACTAGCAGACTACTTTGAGATTTGTGCATTGGAGGAGAAATGCAATAGCCTTTCAGTAGACTTTTCCCTTCTGTGGCTCATCCCCAGTCGCTCAACTCCCACCGTCACACCCTGTGCAAGTCATCATCTTTGGAAAGCCATGGCAAGACCTCAGCCATTCAAATGTATGTTCAGTCACTGCTCCCAACAGACCCACAATAATTCAGGAATGTTTTTTTTCTGACCTTAATAAAACCATCTGGAAATGTGAGTTTAAAAATCAAGAAACGATTGAAGCTGCCATGTGGTTTACCAGTACCCTACTTTGAGTGAATTACTTGTCCCACGTGCAGGGATGTTTGTCATGTATGGTAGTAGTATTTGGTTTCTGGTCAATCCAGAATTTCTTCATTTATGGGACATGGGCATCACTAATTGGCCAGCATTTATTGCCCATCCCTTGTTGCTCCATTGACAGTCAACCACATTGCTGTGGCTCTGGACTCATGTATGACAAACTTCCTTCTCTAAAAGGACATTAGTGAACCAGATGGGATTTCCTGACAATGGGTTCCACGATCATCAGTAGATTCTTAATTCTAGATTTTTTTTATTGATTTCAAATTCCACATCTGCCATGGTGGGATATGAACCTCAGAACATTAGCTGAGTTTCTGGATTAACAGTCTAATGACAAGGCCTTAGTCTTGGACATAGCTGTCAGAAGGCAACGCTGGGCACGGTGAGAGCTATTCACTTCAGTACTGCATCTCAACAATAGCAAGTGATAAAGGAGTGGCTATTTTCCTTGGGTAAGTCCAGCAAAAGATGATACATCACACTGGCAAGACCAAAATTACTGACAAAGCACAAGTGTTTGATGGAATTGCTAGACGTGTTACTTTTGAGCTTTACGGTGGTGGCTCAATGATGGGTGTTTTCACCCATCCCTGCTCCGGCGCCCATCTGGGCCAACCGCAGGCTTACCTCAGAGTCTGAAGAGTTATTGCTGTCAGTATCCACGTGGAAGCTGCCAGGCTGGCAGTTATCTGGGCCTGCACCTGCTGCAGAGGCACACGTAGTCTGAGTGCTGCGGACTCAGCTGACCCAGCTGCCAGGCTGATTTCATCCACTCTGGCCTGGAGAAGTATCTGCACGGCACACAGAACAAGAAGATGCAACTGGTCAACACTCAGCTTCCACGAGCAACTTTGCACTTATTAACACAGTCCTGTAGCATGGTTAACGTGGGCTGGATTGCACTGGCAGGTTTCAATGGTGTGGTGTACAGTGGGATGGAAAACACCAGCAAGTGAAGGCCATTCAGCCTCATGAGTCTGCTCTGCTGCTAACACCGCTGGCAGAATTACTTCACAATCCTGATGTCTACCGCGCAGCAAAAATGCAACCCTATTAGTCCACATAGTCACATGAGCAAAAAAAACCTTACACCATGCCATTAAAAAAAAATAGAGTAGGTAACAAAATCTTGGACAAAGCAGACATGTCTTCACGGAGTATCTTCAAAGAAGAGTGAGGCTGTTTTATTGGCAGTAGGGTGGGAAGGAGGGGGTCACACCAAGTGCCCCAAGCAAATGCTTTGCTGCCAGAGAGGGAGGGGGCAATGAAAACTGAGATGTAGCAGAGGGATATCAACACTCAACCATAAAGCAACTGGTTTGGAATTAGGTATTAAGCAGTTATTTGGACATCGAGTTCTTTCTCCCCGCTGAGAGAGTGTTTTTGTAAATTGAACACCATACAATATTCAACAAGCTGGCACAAAACTGTCATGGCCACTTCTGAGCATAACTCACTGCATCATGAACTAGGCTTCAATAATTCACACTGGGGTCCGCTGTTAAACTTAATTACAGCAAGTGTCCTCAAAACACAATATTGCTACCAGGTCAGAAAATTACATCCATCTAAAATTTAGGCCCTAATGCAACACTGCAGTTAGGATAGTTACAGATAAGATTAAATTAGGATTAAGTGCATTCTTAGTTTCAATACTTGGTTCCCATCATTATCAAAGAGTACGGAATGATTGCTGAGATGGAGAGATGTATAACAACCAAAAGACCATTCAATATAATCAAGAAATGTTGCAATACTTTAAATTTCAGACTTTTCTGCAGGTATGGATCCCAATGTCCTTCCTTGCATGCTATACCATCCAACGTAGGGAAAGCAAAGTCTTTCACCCTCCATTTAAGGGGAGAAATTTTAAAGAATTTATGACTAAATCGATTGACATTTATTTGTGTAAGCACCTTAAAATCTAATATTTCAATAGGATCTAACTAGAGCATCTCAGAACAAATATCCTCTCATTTCTAGGGGTTATGTAAATGAGCACTCCAAACATGATTTGGAAAAATGGATTTTACCATTCTTGCATGCCAGGTATGATCTCCCCTCGTTCTGCTAAATTCAAAGAAGTAGAAATGTAATCTACTCAATCTAGCCTCAGGTCAACCCTGTCATCCAAAAAAAGAGTCCAAATCAACTCTGTTACGTTCTCAGGACAACTATATCTTCCTTAGACAAGAAGATAAAATTCTACAGGTGAAGTCTTACCAAAGTCCTATACAATATAGAAAGACTTCTTTGCTCTTGTATTCAATCTCCCCGTGATAAAGGTAATTTGCCCTCCTAATTTCTTGGTATATCTGCAATGTTAGGCTTACAAGGAAAGCTAGATACCTCAGAATACTAACATTTAAAAAATATTCTCATTTTGTATTTTTGCTGCTACACTTCATATTTCTCCCCATTCTAAGCCTTCTCCCTTAATCCATCTTCATCCCTTTTCACCTTCCTCAACTTGCTTCCCCATCTCACTGCATCATCAGCAAACATGGGTCTCCTTGTGTAAATTACTGATTATAGATTGCATTAGTTGAGGTCCCCACACAAGTACTACGCAAGGGGCACGGTGGCAAAGGATGGCATTACAGCTAGCACTGCTGCCTCAGAGCACCAGGGACCCAGATTCGATTCCGGGTTTGGGTCACTGTCTGGGCAGAGTTTGCATGTTCTCCCTGTATCTGTGTGGGTTTCCACCGGGTGCTCCGGTTCCCTCCCACAGTCTGAAAGATATGCTTGTTAAGTGTGTTGGCCATGCTAAATTCTCCCTCAGTGTACCTAAACAGGCACTGGAGCGAGGCAACGAGGGGATTTTCCAGTACCTTAATTGCAGTGTTAATGTAAGCTTACTTGTGACACTAATAAATAAACTTTTAACATTACTTCTACTGATGCGTAACAGTACCCAGTTAGTTGCAGACTGCCGATTCAAATTGATTGCTTATTTGTATTCTTTTCAGTTCATTAAAAAATGCATGTTAACATAAGGCCTCCAATCCCAAGAGCCCTTTGGAAATCCAAACGTTGTATCCACTGGTCTCATCCCTTCCACCATCCTCAAAATGCTAACTCTGTTACCACTCCCTTTGACTATTGTGAAATAAGTGCACTTTTACCATATCAGCAAGATTAGTCGAGGGGAGAGAAGAGATAAAATGTATTTTTCCAGGAGTGTAAGCATTGGGTAGGTCAAATTATACAGAACGTACTGTTACACCATCCAGACTCCAAGCCCATCTACGTAGACTCAGACTCCTGGGGAATGGGGGGGTTGGCACCAGCTGGAGTTCAACGGTAAAAATGAAAATTGGATGGGGAAAGGGTTAGGACAACACAGGGGCTAGCACTGCTGTCTCACAGCATTAAGGACCCGGGTTAGATTCCTAGCTTGAGTGACTGACGAATCTGCACATTCTCCTCACGTCAGCATGGATTTCCTCCCACAGTCTGAAAGTTATGCTGGTTAGGTGCACTGAACGGGTGCCAGAGTGTGGCAACTAGGGAAATTTTGTAGTAATGTCAGTGTTAATGTAAGCCTTTCTTGTGACATTAAATAAACTTTACAAAAACAGGGGGGCAGGTAGAAGTTTTAAAGTTAATTTATTAGTGTCACAAGTAGGCTTATGTAAACACTGCAATGAAATCACACTCTGACACCTTTTCAGGGGCACACTGAAGAGAATTTAGCATGGCTGATGTACCTAACCAGCACATCTTTTGGATTCTGGGAGGAAACCCATGCAGACATGGGAAAACATGCAGACTCCACATAGTCAGTGATTCAAGCTGGGAATTGAACTCAGGTCCCCAGTGCTGTGAGAAAGCAGTGCTAACCATTATGCCATCATGTTGTAATGGGAGATGAATTTAATAAAATGAATGTTGGGAGCCACACTTACTGGACCTGAACTAAGCCAAATTCCGATTCGGAAATTGGTTGTTACTAAAATCCTCAGTGTGCTACAATGGTTCAGCTTTTATTTTTTTAAGAGGAGCCGTCATCAGCACTTTAATCAGACCAACCCTGCAATGTTTGCCCTGGCTCTAACAAGAAACCAAAAAATGAGTAAATCGATTCACGTGTTAATTAATGTAAATAGTTAGCTGGCAGGAGGCCAAGGGGGATGCAATAAAATAAAAAGGACAATTTCAGAGCCTCCCGGATATGCAAATTTATGTCTCCTGGTTACCACAGCTGGTCTGCCGGATCCACATTCTGTGGCTTTTGCTACCAAATAAACCTGTGGGACTTCTTACTGTGTAGCTCCACATTCCACTGTCTCCCGTGGCTAAAAACCAAGCAGCCTCTCCCAGAAGCAACACTGCAAGCATTCTGTTCCAGCCTAGGTCAGAACACTTAAAAAAAAATCCCTAAAGGCTTTCATACTTGTGCAATCCTGTGACTCACAGGAATAAGATTCAGTCCCTCCCTCTCACACATGCATTACCTTCTCTTTCTCCGTATCCAAAATTTCCATGCCTAGTCTCTGTCTGAGCTCCCTGTTCTCAGACAGTAGGCTGTGTGTCTTCTCATGTAAGAGTCGGTTTTCAATCTGTAGTTTCTGATTCTATGGGAAAAGGAGAGGGGGTATTGGGGGGAAAGGAGAGAAGAGAAACCTTCAATATTGTGGATCCACAGAATTCCCTGTCCCGCTACAGAAAAGTATTTTAACTTTCAAACCCCACTGTGGAATAAATTAATTACTATTTGAGAGGGGAAAACCCAGTCAAAGTGTTTTTCAATCCGATTCGCTGTAACAGTTGGAGCTAGGCGACTCAGCCTTATTCTCTTTAAAAGGATGCCAATCCTCTCCTCACCTCAGATTCCATCTCCAACACTTGTTCTTCCAGCTCAGACATGCGAGCTTTTTTTCTGTCTCGGGCTGTTTGTGCCGCCACTCTGTTCTTCAGCTTCCTTCAGATAGAAACCAGAATTATTGCTTCAAATCAGTACTAGATTCTGCTTAAAAATGAGAGATGCTGTAAATAAATTGCTTTGTCCTTAAATTGGCACTAGATTTGGGTGGAAATTCCAGAGAGAATGTATATATACTATAGACATTGATTCATTCTAAATCCTTTACAGCACTTGATCCTGTTTAAATTCACAGACGTAGAGATTGTGTAATACACGTATTAGTGAGTGAGAAATTACTGTTTCATTGTAAATCCTTCAAACATGATTTGGCTAAAGTTACATAGAATATACACACACAAAAATTGCTTCATCGTAAACCCTTGATTTTAGTTCAAATTACAGATATAGTTATAGTATAAAAATATACAGAAAGAAATTAGTTTCTTCTAAATTCTTCAATCAGACCTTGATTTTAATTAAAATTACACAGATCTGTATATTTATGTAATAAGATTATTTTAAATCATTTAATTAGAACTTGATTTTAGCTAAAATTACAAGGATAGATAAGGACGGTGTATATATGAATATATAATCAGAAAAGTCATGGTTTCAATCCTTCAAACAGAGTTTGATTTCGGTTAATAGATAGAGACAGAGAAAATGTATATTTAGTATAAGTCAAAGGTCGGCTGTGTGTTGCGCAAGTGTAGCTGAGCTGCCACGCAGGCAGAAATGTATCAGACATGGAAAGCAGAATGATACACAATAATAACAGCAGTCATCGCCACACAACCGCGGCTTTGCTGTTCCAGCATGCAGGATCTGGACACACTCCGCAAACTCAGTGGGGAAATGCGCTCAGGATCCGCTGTCAGCCCCTCTTTAGTCCCACTTTAAATAAATAAAAAGAAGCGCAGTGACTGCGGACAAAGGGCCACAAACAAATCCTCTCTGTCTCTTTCTCCCCCGTTCCAGCTTGCCCTACCTCCGCAGTGCCTTCTCCTCGGGGGTCAAGTGGGTGAGCCGCTGCCTTTTCCGGTGTCCGTGGCCGGCTGCCGCCGAGGACGAGTCGCTCTGGGACGGGTACACCAACGAGATGTGACGGCTGACCTCCATCCCGCTCTGCTTCCCTCCCGGGATCAGCAGCACTTTGGCCGAGCCCGCAGTGTTCATCGCCACCATCCTCTCTCTCTCTCTCTCTCGCCCTGACAATGTATCGAGTGTTAGGGTTGGGTTGGGGGGGGGGGAACAAATCAATGATACTTTTACTTTTTGTTAGTTTCCTCCTGATACTGGGTGGGTGATTGCAATGAGCCACATAAAAGTTCCCTCCCCACCCTCTCCGTCAGTCTCTGACACTCCGTCTGTTCTGATACTGCACCCGTGGGTTAATTTCAACTATCGTGTTTCAATACCATTGGCTGTACAGTCTATGCATCACCAAAAACCTATTCTCCTATTGGACTAACTGATGAAAGTAATATCTCAGATGGCGACAGACCTTGTTTATTAAGTTGCTGCAATCTACAATCATTATGTTTATATATATATCATCACACCCCTAATATGCCCCTCTGTAAACATAATGAAGTATAGCATCACTGACAGATGCATAGCATCTATTTATTAATACATATAAACACAGCCTACACATAAGATATGAAAGGTTTACACAATGCACAACTAAGAATATTTCCGCGTATATATGTTTAATTGGATGAATAATAATTATACATGTATTTATCTGTCTAATTGTTTATTAGGGTGGCATGGTGGCACAGTAGTTAGCACTGTTGCCTCACAGTGCCCAAGTTCGATTCCCAGCTTGGGTCACTGTCTGTGTGGATTTGCATGTTCTTATGCCTGCGTGGTTCCGGTTTCCTCCCACAGTCCGAAAGAAATGCTGTTTAGGTATATTGGTCATGCTAAATTGTTCCTTAATTTACACGAACAGGCGTCGGAGTGTGGCGACTGGGGGATTTTCGCAGTAACTTAATTGTGGTGTTAATGTAAGCCTATTTGTGACACTAATAAATAAACAAATGTTGATAATAATGTATAGGTGTGTTGCTGTCTATAATGATAATTCTGTATATTTTTCTGTATATATTTTATATTTGATTTGAATTATTATTGTCACATGTATTGATATACAGTGAAATGTATTGTTTCTATACAGACAAAGCATAGCCTTCACAGAATACATAGGGGAGAAGGAAAGGAGAAAGTGCAGAATATAATGTTACTGTCATAGCTAAGGTGCAGAGAAATAACTGCTGGAACGTTCCTTGTTCATGTCAGACTGATGCAATCGTCTGTAAGTGAGGCACTTCCTCCCCACTCTCCAACTTCCAGTTAAAGAAAGGCTCTGGTGTTTCCTTGATAACTGGGGTTGTTGCATCATTTGCGATCAATGGGCATTTCATTTTAGGAGCTGTAAGCCTAAATAGATACAGCAGATGAGGCTATGCAACTTAAAGAAATTCTCTGCATTGTTTTTCTCCATTCAACATCGGTACTGACTTTATGTTTGACAGAAAAATAACTCAGTCGATCCAATTGTAACGAGTGAGTTTACAGCACAGAAAGACCCTTGGTGTGTTTTCAAAGCCTCAGCTCTAGCAGGGATAGGGCCAGTTACACAAAAGGGCACATAAACTGAGTGAGAGTATTCCATATGGAATTCTTCTATTTGCTCTAATATACTTCAAAAATGTCAAATAATTGCAAGAACGAAGATAGAAATATTCCTTTGAAAAATGGTTCAGTTGTTATTTTATTTTTATGTTGCAATACTATACATCCTATGTGGGATAAGAAATCCTACAAAGCTCCTCTTTAAGTAGCTGTCAGTTCTGATGCAACACAAGTCATGTACAATGGTGTGGTGTGGGCAGCTTGATGTTACAGATTCAAACTTGTACTGCTCTTTGGTTGACAGGGGGCTTTTTTTAATGGATTAATTGAGGGATGGTGGACAAATCCAAGTGTCATAGAATCCCTCCAGCACATAAGGAGGCCATTTTTGGCCCATCGAGCCCGCACTTTCAACAAGCCCACCGGAGCCCCATCCCCAAAACCCCTCATATTTACCCTGCTAATCCCCCTAACAATATAGGGCAATTTAGTATATCCAATCAACCAAAGGTTAGGTTCGAAAAATCAGCACAAAATAAGATTGTAATACAACAAATGTTAAAATAAACAGAAAGACCCAAAACAGCCAAATTTAAGTGGCATTATAATATTACTACCAGAGACCCAAATACATAGCATCAGAGAATCACAGAAGCCATACAATGCAGAAGGAGACCATTTGGTCCATTGAGTCTGTGCCAATCACAATCCCACCCAGGCCCTATTCCCATAACCATACTTAATCTGCTAATCCCCTGACGCTAGGGTCAATTTAGCATAGCCAATCAACCTAATCCATACAACTTTGGATTGTGGGAGGAAACCAGAGCACCCAATGGAAACCCAAACATATACAGGGAGAACATGCAAACTCTACATAGACAGTTACTGTGAGGCAGTAATGCTAGCTATTCTGCCACCATGCTGCCCTATTTTTGGGAGATGCTCTAATCTCAATGGTTGTGCAAGGCCTCCCTTGCTAAGACCACCTGAGCACATGGAGAATGATGTAGGATGCTGGTGTTGGACTGTGGTAAACACAGTAAGAAGTCTGACAACACCAGATTTAAATCCAACCAACTTGTTTGAAAGTAAACTCGCAAGCTTTCAACTCAATGGCCTTCGTCAGGCAAATGAGGTGTTCAACAGCACACATACCAGCACATGCCCCATTCCACATAGGCCTCATTAATCTGGGACCTGCAAATTGCCCCTGAGGTTCAGCCAAAGAGAATTCAGTGGATCTCGGGCAGGAGTAGGTAGGTGCTCAGTCAAGCTTTCTCCCTCCTCACTACCCTTACCCATGCTGCCAGTTCCTGGTATCTGTGCCCAAGCAGCTCAGAGTGTACCCACTCATATATCAACAGGAATGCGGAAAACAAATGCAACCTGAGTTAGATTATCAATTTGGATGCTGGACACTGGGGAGGAAATGGCCCAGTTGCATTATTGCCAGACTATTAATCCAGAAACTCAACTAATGTCCTGGGGATCTGGATTAGAATCTCATGCAGGAGATGGTGGAATTTGAATTCAGTAAAAAATATCTGGAATTAAGAGTCTATTGGTGACCAGGAAGCAACTGTCAATTGTCAGAAAAACCCATCTGGTTCATCAATGTCCCTTAGAGAAGGAAATCTGCCGCCTTTACTTGGTTTGGCCTACATGTGACTTTAGAGCCACAGCAATTTGGTTGATTCCCAATCACGCTTTGAAATAGGCTAGGAAGCCATTCAGTTCAGGAGCAACTAGGGATGGGCAATAAATGCTGGCTAGCCAGTGATGCCCATGTCCCATGAATGAATAAAAAAACACAAAAGCAGCCTGTTCAGCCCACAAATATTGCAGCCAAAGGGCAGGGTCCAACATGCCTATTTTTATTCTGCTTGTTCATCTTGTGTAAGCACCGATAAAGTGAGTGATCCTATAAAGGCACCTGCACCCATTCCCCATGCTACCACAAGCCTCAGAGCCTGACTACAACTGAACTCCACTCTCAGTTTAAATAGGACTCGCAGCCACAGTGTCTGCATCATGAATTTAAATGACCTCCAAAGTTGCAAAACTGCCTACAATTCATAGAAGGAGACCATTTGTTCTACTAGACGGAACTCTACCACTTCACTCGCCACGCAGACGAGAGTCTGACAATGAAACTCTCCACTGACTTCGGGCAGGAATTTCCAGTCACGCCCAAGCAAGGCCGCAAAATCCTGCCCATCATTTCTGTGCCAGCTCTTTGAAAGCAGCATCCACTTGGTCTCCCACTCTGTGCTAGGATTGCTAACTGTGATCAAGTGTTATCAAATGACATTCCCCCACCCCACCCGACCATGCTCCAGCCATTATCATCCATGCTTCTGACACACTGCCTTACTACGCTAATTACAAAGCAAAAAGTCTTATTACCCAATTGGATGATGCTTGACTGTCAAACAAAAGGTCTTTTTTTTCTCTTTTCCAATATTTTCCAAATCCAGTAAAGAGAAATGTTCAATGTAATTGACAAAAACAATTTTTGTTTGAATTTCTAAGGTTGCACACAGCAATGTCCTGGAGATTGACCAATTCCTGAAGACCCCACACTGATCCTAGAGGTTTGGGAGTCTCATTTTCTGCTCTTTCTCCAGTGCTTCTCATTTAGTTCCCCATTTCAAGTAAATACCCAATTTCATCTAGCAGGTTCCGAATGAATTTGCTTCTACTGCCTTCTCCAGAGCTGAACAATTTTTATGTTGGATGTGTCTCTGTTGTGGATGAGTCCTGCTGTCTCCGTCCTCACCCTGGGGAGAATCTGATGGGCAGAGAGTCACGACAATGCTATCTTCTTTCACTATTTGTGGGGAAAGAGAGAAAGATCAACATTATGTCCTAGAATCTCATTTGACCATTGTATTGCGCTCGATCAGTTATATGCGATATTCAAATGCAATGTTTGGTGAACAAACAATGTGTACTTTGTTATCTTGCCCTACTTGCTGCGGTTAGAGGTCAGCATGACTCATATCAGATACGCGCTTTCAAGTATTACTGGAATCTTACTTGGTCATAGTCACTATGAGGTTTTTCTAAAGTATAAAGTGTTCTCTTTTCTTCTAATTGAAAAATATCTTTATAAATTCATAGAATTCCTACAGTGTAGAAAGAGACCATTCAGCCCATCAAATCTGCACAAAGTTTGTGCAGAGCATCTTAACCAAGCCCTCTTCCTACCTTATCCCTATAGCCACACATATTTTCCATTGCTAATTTATCTAACCTACACAATTTGGGATACTAAGGGACAATTAAGCATGGCCAATCCACCTAACCTATACATCATCGGACTTTGGGAGGAAAGCAGAGCACCTGGAGGAAACCTTCATAGAAAGGGAGAGAATAGGCAAACGCCTCACAGATAGTCACTAACGGCCAGAATTGAACTTGACACCTGGTGGTGTGAGGCAGTAATGCTAACCACTCTGTCAATGTGCCTTCTTACAATAAAGCTTAATACTTCATTTCCCATTAATTTTTGGTACCAAGAATTACCTCTTATGATGGTCTTTGACCTGGAAACAGCACAATAAGAAAAATTTTCGTTTCTTTAATACGTTTGTGAGGTATACAATTCTTTTAAGAATGTTTGATAAGTCACTTCAAGAATTTGTATTAATTATAAATGAATCAATTGTACCTTTATTGGATAACAAGAAGTACTAGCTCATGTGACCTGACAACCCTTGACCTGGAAGCAGTACTAATGGGAATGAAGTTCAGATATGTGTTGCAGGGTGGCCTTTAAAAATGATGCCCCGATCTTAAAAAATACTAGGTTGCTGGTGGGGTGGCGTGGGACCAACCCCTTCAAATTTTTGTAACTACTGAGCAAAGTGACAGAGAAAGCTACCATTGGGGCCAATGGTTCCAGCACAGGTTTTCCTACTCGATGCCAAACTCTGCAAAAATGGGGGAAGTTCTGCCCTTAGTAGGGGTCGCTGCCATAGAGGAAAGTGGGGACTCCTGTTTACAAGCCATACATTACATAGTGCCACCTTTAAAAAGGAAAATGCGAATGTACAAGAATGTACATGTACAAGAATTTGTACATTCTTCAATGTACAAAGAATTGGAAGTTCTTTTAGATCGCGAATGTACATGGTGGTGTAAAATGTATCTTTGTTGTGTCGATTATTTAAGTGGAATTCACCATTTTTAATTTCAGGTATCACATTCCAATTAATTTGTTTAATTTACATTAATTCATATTTGTATTCAAGTAAAAATTACAAAACGTGGAATCTTGTTGGTTATTTCTTCATGAGGAGTCATGTGATAAATTTGGTTATTTTGGTTTACGATTCTGCCATGGGATCATAAGAAGGTTTCCAAAGGGGTCACGGAGACAGGATTGTCAGGCCTTGACAAGATGGGGAACAGATGTATGTGGGAGCCAAAAATACCGGGACTGATTAATGAGCTGACCCCAGTTTTGGTATAGGTCATTTTGGCTGGGGTGGGTCCAGGGTTGACCTACAAAATGAGCATCCAATTCAGCTCATTAACAGCCTCAGTAAAGGTGAGTCAGAGAGACACTAGGATTTTCCAGTCAGCCCCCAGTTTCCTGATGTGATAGGGGGAGGATCACTGTATCACGTTAGGAAGTAGGCACCCTGGCCTGCTATTACCCAGAAGCCCCATGCACCATTACAGGCCCTTCATGTGGGCCTAACTAAAAATGCAGCAAAGGCCATCACATTGGAGGATTCTCTATCTTTCCCCTTCCCTTCACCACACTGATATTCTGGCTGCTTTTCTATTGCTTATTTACATTGTTAGCAAAGAGAGGACACCTTCTTCTTGGAGGACTTTTTCCGTAACTTCCTATTCACTGCAGCTTCTCTGAAGCAGGGAGGTCTCTGGTCATTTAGTTCCAAGGACCCATATCAGTCAAGGGGGTTTTCCAGCCAATGAGTGACTGTTTCCTCCCTGGGTGTGGGTGCAGGTTCAGGATCTAGAAACTTTCCTGGTTCCTGGCTCCATAGTGAATATTGAGCATGTAGAGTGAGACTGTGCAGCAGGGCAACATCCAACCCATCTCTTTCAAAGAACTACTCCATGAATTCCATTCCTCCATTAGATCTCCATAGTCATCCATAAGCAATATTAAAACCGCCACTAAATCTCTCCTTAACCTTTCCTGCTATAAGCAGAACAATTTCACAGGTATAGAACTTAAATGGCCCCCTCACCAACATCAATGGAGAAATTGGTTTTTCACGGGTTTGATCCGGGTGCTCTGGTTTCCTCCCACAGCCCAAAGATTTGCAGGCTAGGTTGATTGGCCGTGCCAAATTGACTCTAGTGCCAGGGAGACTAGCAGGGTAAATATGTGGGGTTATGGGAATAGGACCTGGGTGGGACTGTGGTTGTCACAAACTTGGTTGGCTGAATGGCTGCTTTCTGCACTGTAGGGATTCTATGATTCAATGAGAGAAAATGGACCTGCATGATTGCCCAGCACCGAACCTGCCCTCAAGGGGAAACAATCATGGGACTGAGCAATGAATGAACCTTCTTAAGTGGTACTGGGACTGGTTCCATACTCAGTTAGGGCAGTAGTCATTGATGGAGAAGAAAAAAGTCTTCCAGTTTGGGAGGAAGAGCAGCCTACAATGGATAATAAGTAACAGAGACGGTGCTTCAAAGTGGAAGTTCTCTCTCTCGAACATTTAAAAAAAATTAAATTAAAGAAACAGAAGAAGCCACCAGGCCACAGCTTTGAGAAGGTGGGAGTGCAGACTTCTTCTCCCAAGAGATCTTCTGCTGCACCTATACCCAGGTATCTAGGAGGGGCTGTAGGCCTACTTTAACAGCCCCCTGTTATGTGGAGAAACTGGGAAATCTTAGCCAACCCCCAGTCAGTGCCATTCTGCCTTGAAGGATTGAGCAGCCATGCCAGGCCCCAAACAAATCTCATCAAAAAAAAAATCTCCAAGACTGGGTGTGAGTTTAGGAGATTGGCATGCCAGCAGGCACTGATATTTTCTGGACCGCATCCATCACCTGACCTAGCTGGCGCCCAGAATTTGGGCATTGAGGGATTAGAAGGGTAAATGCATGGGGTTAGGGGATAGGGCTGGCTGGGATTGTTGTCAGTGCAGGATCAATGGGCCAAATGGCCTCTATTTGCACTGTAGGGATTCTATGATTTATAAAGTTCTGGAAACATAATAGACACTTTATAAAAACAACATCTTTCTCTTCTTAATGTGAACTGTTGAGAATTCAGACAAGTCTCAGATACACAGACTGTGATGTTTTACTATTGAATACTTCCAGCAACATGGCTTGTTGAGTTCCCTTGTGTGTCATAAGCTTCTGTGAATTTACCCCACTTAAAATCATAGAAAGATTACAACGCAGAAAGAGGTCATTCAGCCCCATCTTCTCCACACTGTAATACTGGTCTTTCAACCTGAGGAAAGCCCGAAAGTAGATTTCTAGTCCTATCTCCAGGTAGAATGTTTGTTCTTTCCATAATAATTGGCTCAAATGACACTCTAAATAGATAATTTATCAATGACTGTGCTCCGAAACACTTATTCAGCTTTTTAATCTAAATGAGAACATAACTTCTGCGGGAGTCTTGCAAACCCCCACGCCAAATTTGGCAGCAAGAAGTGATGTAAATTGATGGCCTAATTATTGCAGCAATTTCCTAACGCATCATTTTCTTGTTATCTTGTTCTGTGAGCCCCAGGTGTCGGTTGAGTTTTGCAATATGAAAAGTATTTTCATATCGCTGACAGAAGCCTTGCTAAATTAAGCACACTTGCGTTCACTTGACCGGACTCATGAGTATTTCGAATCACTAGTTCACATTAAGAGCAGAAAGATGTTGCTTTTCTAAAGTGCCTATTATATCTCCAGGAGATGATGCCTTTTATATGACCTAGAATCTGTATAGGTCATCTAACCCATCAAGACTGCACCAACAACAATCCTGGCCAGGCGCAATACCCAGTAACCCCAATCCATTTATCATTCTAATCCCCTAGGCACAAAGCAGCAATTCACCATGGCCAATCAATCTAATCTGCACATCTTTGGAGTGTGGGAGGAAACACCAGTTTTAAATCCAACCGATTTATTTGAATGACCTGATGAGGACAAAGGCTCGAAAACTTGTGAGTTTACTATCAAATAAATTGGTTGGATTTAAACCTGGTGTTGTCAGACTTCTTACTGTGAGACAGCAGTGTCACCGAGCCACCTTCCAAGTATAGTTACTCTTGTAATATCGAAGCCTGATTGTCAATGTCAGCTTCGCAAAGAGTCACAAACAGTACTATGATTAAGTGACCAGATAATTGGATTTTAAGGTTGTTTGTTGTTGAAGGTTCACTAGGACAGAATAGTTCCTCTGCATTCCTTTAAAATGTTCTGCGAGATTTTCTAATATATTCTCGTGCTGCTGGGTTCTCAATCTAGTGTCCACATCCACTTAGGGTTCCAGGAAAATGTGTTGAGGTATCCACAAGTTGGTTTAACCCACCAATAACCTCGCCTGCTATTGAGACATTCAGAATAGTCTCAGATACATAAACTGTGTATACACAGGTTTTACTGTTGAATACCTTCAGCAACATGATTGGTTGAGTTCCTTTGTGTGTCAAAGCTTCTGTGGATTTACCCCACTTAGAAACAAAAAGATTACAACAGAGAAAGAGGCCATTCAGCCCATCTTGTCCATGCTATCATACAGGCCTTTCAACCTGAGGAAAGCCTGAAGTTGGATTTCCGGCCCTGTCTCCAGCTGCAGGAGACTGAACTTCAGGAAAGAGGAATGAGACTCCTCATGAACAGGGAGAGCTCTTTCTCCATAGGAAAGGTACAGCACAGAAGGAGGCCACTTAGCCCATCTTGTTCATGTCAGTCCTAGGACACCTAGATGGCCTTTCAAATCCTACCTTCCTGCACTCCATCCATAGCCCTATAGCTTATAGCACTTAAGGTGCAGAAACAGGTACTTTTTAAAAGAGTTTAGGGTCTGTGCTTCCACCATCAACTTGGAAAGCAAATTCCAGATACCATTACCCTCTGCGTAAAAGTTCATGTCTCCGCTACATCTTCTGCCATTGATATTTCTTTTCCGTTGATTTCCTTACAACTCATTAACAGTACTTTTCTGAATATTAATTAAAACAAAAGATATTGGAACCCATCAAAAGCTGAGTTGAGGGCAGGGGAATCAGTGGGAGCACCTGCAATTGGTTACATGGACTGAGATCGGAAGTTTTCTCTTGAAACTTTTACCTGTGGAGCGGCCCTGGGCCAACTGGAAGTCAGGTTGTAGTTGAAAATAATGAAGTGATTTTCTCATTAAATGCTGGTTGAGAAAACAGGCAGGGATGGTGGGAGGACACCGCCAATGAATGGTCCTTGGAAAGGGAGACGGGGGTCGGAAGAAAGAGACATATCAGTCCCTATATCTGTGGTGATGCTGGAACCCATCTTGGGGTTTGTTATTGAGATCAGATGAAGTGGATTTCTTCATCTGGTTCTGAATAACTGAATCCCGTGGTAGGGGCAGGGACAGGGGTGTGTCCCAATGCGGAGGCTGACAGCAAGCCACACCATACCTTCTGGACCCAGTCTTATTAATTATGCATGCGAGGGTTTAGCACTATATTCCATGGTGGAGCAGGCTTGATTCCATGCATCTCTGTCTCACATCTGGATGCCATATCTAAATGGTGCCCAACATCATTCCAAAGGTGTGCGGATTAGGTCGATTGGCCATGCTGAAGTTGCCCCTTAGTGTCCTGTGATGTGTAGGTTAGAGGAATTAGCGGGTAAATGCATAGGGATATGGGGATCGGGCCTGGGTGGGATTGTGGTCGGTGCAGACTCGATGGGCCAAAGGGCTTGTTTCTGCACTGTAGGATTCTATGATCACTGACTCATCATTAAAGAAAGAGGATAGACCTTCTGAAAAAGATGATGGATCTTCAAAGACACTTTGAGGCTGGAAGAGGTGGACTTCCTTGATGATACTGAATCCGGATGATCCATCTGATAGATGCTTCTCCCCCCCCCCCCCCCACACACACACACACACACACACACACAACACACACACACACACACACACACACACAACTCGTTGCTGTGATGTTCCAGTTTCAGTGTTACCAGCAGCCTCTATGCTGAGCTCTGGAGGCAGCCCCAGGCATTGTTCCAATATATCCTGAATGCAGCACCCCACATTGTTCCGATACATCCCTAATGCAGGACCCCACATTGTTCCACATGTGTACTGGACCAGCATATTTTCCCACTAGTGTCACAGAGAATCGGGTATGGGCCTTCATCTGCATCCCATTAGCAAGATGCAATCAGTTTCACACTGGCATCCAGAGGTTCTCCCGATCCGTCAATATGGACACCAGTGGAAGATCACGTAGGAAATTTATAGAACATACAACAATACAGCACAAACAGGCCTTTCAGTCCACAAGTTGCGCCGATCACATCTACCAATCCACAGACCTATCTATAACCCCCTATCCTATTCTTTTCCATATACTCATCCAGAAGTCTTTTAAAAGACCCCAGTGAGTTTGCCTTAACAACCTCCGACGGCAGTCGGTTCCATTCACTCACCACCCTCTGAGTGAAAAACCTACCCCTGACATCTCCTTTGTATTTGCTTCCCTGCACCTTAAATCTGTGTCCTCTCGTAGTGACCATTTCAGCTCGGGGAAATAGTCTCTGAGAGTCCACCCTATCTAATCCTCTCAACGTTTTATAAGCCTCTATCAGGTTGCCTCTCAACCTACGTCTCTCCAGTGAGAAGAGTCCCTCAACCTATCTTCAAAAGGCCTGCCTCCCAATCCAGGCAGCATCCTTGTAAATCTCCTCTGAACTCTCTCAATAGCCTCTACATCCTTCCTATAATGAGGCGACCAGAACTGCGCACAATACTCCAACTGGGGTATGACAAGAGTCTTATAGAGCTGGCATCATTCATACCAGTGTTAAAATAATCTTTGGATTTCTACCAAATTTCCTCCCATCCCCACCCCTCTTCCCACCCCCATTCCCATTGAACCTGCAGGTGGGGGTGTAGAAGCATTGGATTCCAATGTTTGGTGACCAAAGGCACAGTGGCAAGGTCATTAGCACCGCTGCCTCATAGCACGAGGGACCCGGGTACAATTTTGTCACTGTCTGTGTGGAGTTTGCATATTCTCCCTGTGTCTGCATGAGATTCCCTGGGTGCTCCAGTCCAAAGATGTGTGGATTAGGGGGAATTAGTGAGCTAAAAGGGTGGGATTATGCTAATAGGGTCTGTGTGAGATGCTCTGCTGGAGAATCTGCATAAACTCAAAGAGTTGAATGGTCTTTTTCTGGACTCATTAGATTCTATGATTTAACTACAGTATTGTGGATCGCTGGTGAGACACCATTTTAAAATGGGTAATCTAAAGGAAGCAGGAACACTGCATACTCAATGGGCAGCCAGCCTGAAATGATTGTCTTCATTTTGCTTGGGCACAGTCAATGTTTTGTTTAGACTTGCGAACTGCTATCCATTTGGTCAGATTTGCATTCTATTTAAATCAGCAACTTGAAATTCTTGCAAAACCTGCAATTTGTGGGCCCATCCCATCAGTTATTATTACTGCCACTGCACTCAAATGCATTAGTTAAATTCTCAATGAGCAAGGTCAGAGCATACACTCACTGTGACTCAATCATTCGTCCTTTTTTTATTCATTCGTGGGTCATGGACATTGCTGCCTGGTTCAGCATTTATTACCCATCCCTCGTTGCCCTCGAGAAGGTGGTGGTGAGCTGCCTTCTTGAATCGCTGAAGTCCATGTGCTGTGGGTTGACCCACAATGACATCAGGGAGGGAATTCCAAGATTTTGGCCCAGAAGGAACGGCGATATATTTCCAAGTCAGGATGGTGAGTGACTTGGAGAGGAACTTGTAGATGGTAGTGTTCTCATGTATCTGCTGTCCTTGTCCTTCTAGATGGGAGTGGTCATGGGTTTGGAAGGTACTGCCTAAGGATCTTTGGCGAATTGCTGCAGTGCACCTTGTAGATAGTACACACTGCTGCTACTGAACATTGGTGGTGGAGGGAGTGGATGTTTATGGATGCGGTGCCAATCAAGCGGGCTGCTTTCTCCTGAATGGTGTCAAGCTTTGTTTTTATGCAATGTTATAGAATTTTAGAATGATGTAGCACAGAAAGAGGCCATTTGGCCCATTGTGACTGTGCCAGCCACATTGTCAGTTATTTTGGAGAAACCATGCTTACATCCAGCAAGCAGAGATCAGGCAGAAGTCTACCATGTTTCCTATGGAGAGAGAACAATGGGAGGACAAGGCGTCCCTAGGTTCTTCTCAAGACTTCTCAGCAGTTGCTGCAACTTTGTTCTTGCTTTTATGAATTACTTGGGGGGAATAGAACAATTTTATTAGCATTTACTTGTTGGTGGAGGTTGTTTTGTGGTAAAATAAATCGAAAGGAAGTTTGGAACAAATTGAGAGCGCATTAATATTATACCAACCCTGACATAAAAGTTGTCCAATGTTCATTAAAGTCAGAATGAAGAAATCCCTTATATAGTGCATGTTATTGTTAGCAGGGATATGACATTCAGTTACAATTGCTGAAGCCTCACTCCTCGAATAAGATCATAAACTGTCTCAGAGCTTTGCAGCAAGCTGAAGATTTCATTCCTTGTTCATTTTCTCCATAGGGTCCTTCATCAGGAGCTTCTCCACTCCATGGTTCGGCTCTGATACGAGCCTGAATGTCTTTTAGAAACCTTCACATTCTGGCTCACGTTTTTGCCACATCAGAGAGGCATTCCATCATAGCAAAAATCTCAGAAATACACAGAAATCCTAATTCCTGCTGCCGAACACAGCATGTCCCATTTTCACAAGAGCTGGAATAGAATTGGGCCATCCAGGCACAGTTTACAGAGGCAGCTGGGTGCTTAAATCAGCACCGCCTCCATTGGAATGAGATTTTGGTCAGCTAGGAATGTGAATCCCAAATTATGCAGATTAGGCTTGGTAAGAGGAGGTTTGAATTTGATGGACTTTTTTTTGGATAGTCAGGCTACCCTTTGAATCTGTTGCCAGGACACCTTCAAGAGAGGTAAGGCACTCTTCGAAGGATGCCTCCATAACATGCGAGAACACCACATGCCAGGTACACCGTACATACTCTTGCGATTCAGCCAACATTGTCTGCCTGAAACGCTGCAGGAAATGATGTCCTGAGGCGTGACACATCAGCGAGAACATGCAGACACCACAACATTGGTTGAATGGACATCACTCTATAATCACCAGGCAGGAGTGTTCCTTCCTGTCAGGGAACACTTCAGCAGTCACAGACATTTAACCCCTGATCTTCAGGTAAATGTTCTCCAAGGTGGTCTTCACGACACAAGACAACACAGAGTCGTTGAGCAGAAATTGATAGCCAAGTTCCTTGAGGACGGCCTCAACCAGGATCTTGGGTTCATGTCACATTATCTGTAACTCCCATGATTGCAAAATCATACTAACTGTCTTGGCTTGAGACAATTCATATCTCTTTGACCTGTGATTATGCTTCTCTCCACTCACACTGTCTGTACCTGCAAAAACTTGATTACCTGAAAAGACTGACATTCTAACTATTATCTTGCAATTGTCTCTGTCTATAAAAATGCCGTGTTTGTGAATCCAACTCGCCACTCACCTGATGAAGGAGCAGCACTCCAAAAGCTCATGGTTCCCAAATAAATCTGTTGGACTTTAACTTGGTGTTGTGAGACTTCTTATTCTTTGAAAGAAGAAAGGCATATTTTGGGATTTTTAAAAATAAACTTGAGTGTGCTCTAAAAGAATTGTCAAGCTGTCAAGGAACTGTCAAAAGATACTAGATGAATTGGCGTGGAGAGAGTTAGAGAAAATGATGGTGAGTGGGAAGGTTTCACAGCAGGTTGGAAATCTGCCCAACTAGATGACTGCTGAGGCAATGAGGATAAAATTTGTAATCTAGGCAAAATCTGATCACAAAAATCTGACACTGCACTGTCAGAGGTGGTTTCTTTCTAATGACATTGAGGTAAACATTCCAGCCCCACTTGTTGTAGGAATAATTGCCAGCAGGACAGAAAATTTGATGGATTATTCAAAGGGCAAGAATTTTCAATTCAGTAGAAAACAGGTCAAGAAAATCCCACCCATTAAACCAAGGCCTTTTATGCCCTCTTGGGGCACAAACAATACCATGGCACAATTCTGAAGAAGAAAAGTTATCCCCAAGCCAATATCTATCATTCAATCAACATCGCAAAAACAGATTATCTGGTCATTAACACATTGCTGTTTGTGGGAGCTTGCTATGCGTAAATTCGCTGCTGTGTTATCAACTTTGCAATAGCCACTACTATACTTACTTAGCTGTAAAGTGCTTTAAGATATCCACTGGTCATGAAAAGTGCTTCATAAATACATTTTGTTTTATTAGGTACTGTTAAGGTTTAGCTTTCATTGAATCATAGAATCCTGGCATGCAGAAGGAGGCCATTTGGCCCATTGAGTCTGCACCGACAACAATCCCACCCAGACCTTATCCCCTTAACCCTACATATTATCAGACTAATCTGCCTGATACTAGCGGACAATTTAGCATGGCCAATCCACCTAACCCATTCATCTTTGGAGTGTGGGAGGAAACCAGAGCACCCAGGAGAAACCCGCCCAGACACTGGAGAATGTGCACATTCCACATATACAATGACCTGAAACCGGAATTGAACCTGGGTCCATGGCGCTGTGAGGCAGCAATGCTAACCACTATGCCACCGTGCCACCCAAGCTTGGTTTTGGCTCATCCCTATGTTTACACCCAGGAGAGGGTTGAAGAATGAGTATATGTTTCCCTGGCCCTTTGATCACTGGAGCGATAGCTGAATCCTGTGGAGTCCCGTGGCTGTTAATAATAAAGTGAAACATCACATTAATTAGTTACTGATCTATAGTATCACTCAGACTCAAACCTGTATAGGGAAAGGTCAAAGAGTTTTATTTAAAAAAACCAAGAGATTCCACTGTTTGAAAATAAAGAGCAGCATGTCTCGAGGGATCCGGTGTCACTACTCTGTGCTAATTTAATAACATTCTGTTTATCTCCTGACATCAACCAAAAGAAATTCACTTGGGCTAAGAATTGGTCCCCTGGCTCCAAGTTACACAGCTGAGTTCCTCAGTTCTCAGTGTTTGTGTCATCACTGATCAAGAAAATAGAAGAGGCACTCTGCTCCTTTCAATGTCTAGCTCTTGTTACTTGTTTCTTTTATTGGAGTAAGGGATTGGTTAGTGATTGCGACTGAGTGGAACTGGTGATTGCATTGGAAAGGTAGCTTTTGCAATGATCCATGAAAGGCGCCTTCTGGTTAGTTTTTGGGCTGTGGTGCTGGGGCGATGTTAATCCAACTCCCATTAAATGTAACCAAGAGCACTTAGGGAATTCCGATATTTGGAAAGCTTATAACACTCAATGTCTGCAACAAAGAGAAACATGGAAAATTCACTGAGTGAAAATGAGAAGAGGATTACATGACATGACTTTTAAAATCACAGTTAATACAGCTTTTCGACAAATTACAACTCAGTCAGCTAACCTTTTTCTACATATTAGTTTTCTAACTCATCACTATATGCAATTAAAGGATTTCTTCATCCTTATTAATTGTCCTTTATATGCACTTATTTCCCATTCCACTGGGCAGAATCATGACTCTCAGAAGTCTGTTAATCCCTCATTTCACTGTGAAGTGTGAGAAAATTGACCCATAAGATGTGGCATAGTTGTTGTGGACAAGTTGGTGCAGTTTTTGGCGGAGCTCCCCAAGGTGTGGGAAGTCTCGTTCGCTGAGTCACTGCTTCATTTTTTAAACGTGATAATCCTTGCGTAAAAAGTCTTCGGAGGCAGAGATCCCTTCACCAGAATCCTTTTATTGACAATTCCAACATGGAATGTTTCAGTCAGCAGTTACCTTCTTGTGCACCAGAGGAACTGACACTCCCAATTAAATGCAAGGAATCCCTGATTGGCCCATCAATTGACTGCTTAATCAGGGAGTTCATATTCCAATAGGCCAATCTCAATGGCCTGATTGAAGTCATTACATCTTGCTGCATGGGTGGGGGGTCTGCGGGGGGGAGGGAGGGGGGGCTGGGCTGGAGAGAGCAAGTTATTTGTCTGCGCCTCTTGCTGAAGTTGTGCTGTGCACAAAATGGCTGTCACGTAGTAATAGTCACGTCACCTCCATATAATTATTATATATGAGAGGCATTTTGAAATAGGGTGTGACAAGGGTCTATGTAAATGGCAATCACAATGGAGTAATTAAGTAATTTTGTGCATTTGGAATCCCTGCATAAAATTAGAATCTCAACAGGAGAAAGAACAGGGAAACCGAAGTAAAGTAAATTGGATGACGGAGGATTTAGTACCAGCAAAAACACAAGAAACTGACTGACCACCAACAGTGCTACAATTTTTATAATTCTCTGGCCAAAAAGTTCTGATCAAAATCATGGGCTTCCAGTTTTGTTATTCCCAGTGCTATGTCAATAACACATTAACTTCCCACTGTATATATACACAGCCATTGGAAACAGTACTGCAATATGAATGTTTCCCGTCCCATTGCATGCTGTGGGATAAATTTAGCGATAATGGATAACTATGCTTCAAAGTTGTGAACGCAAATTTAAATCAATTGGATAGACTGGGACTTTTTTCTGGTGCATAGGAAACTTAGGGACGATTTTATTGAAGTCTATACAAATAATGAGGGGTATGGATCAATTAGATAGTCAACATCTTTTTCAAAAGCTAGCAGAGTCTAAAGATAGAGGGCATGGGTTTAAGGTGAGAGGAGAGAGATACAAAAGGGTCCAGAGGGATAATTATTTCACACAAGAGGGTGGTGAGTATCTGGAACAAGCTGCCAGAGCTAGTAGTACAATTTTGTCTTTTAGAAAGTATTTAGACACTTACATGGGTAAGATGGGTATAGAGGGATATGGATCAAATGTCAGCAATTGGGACTAACTTAGTGGTTTGAAAAAAAGTGGGCAGCGTGGACGAGTTGGCCCAAGAGCCTATTTCCACGCTGTAAACCTATATGACTCTATAACTTTGCAAGATTTTGCATAGACTTTCTCCAATGTCAGGAGTTCCATACAGGACAACAGCAAGGGTGCTGCATCACTGTGCAAGTGAGCAGAGAGGTCAGTTTTTTTGTGCTCGCAGTCCAAAATGGTGATTAGATTGAAGGAATTTCAGCCTGTGCTTATATTGCGTGGGATTCTCTGGCGTCCCAACCATTTATTTCCTGCTGATAGGAGGTGGTACGTTGTTTGCTAACAGCAGGTTTCTCTGGTCCCACTGCTGTCAATGAGAATTCCCACTGGCGTCACCCCACGCTGGCAGGAAACCCACGGACAGGGATGTGCTACCATTGGGAGCGGAGAATCCAGCCAGCATAAAGCAGCCAGGGAATTCTGTTCATTATCTCTTATATTTTCATCAGTACCAGTCTAGGAAAACCTCCACTATGGAATTCATAGTGACTTCAACAACCCAAGAATTAATGGCAGATAGGGTATAAAATTTATGTTTCTCTTAAGAGGGAGGAGTGCTTAAAAACATAGCATGCACTATAGGCAAAAACACTTTTCAATTTCCCCAACAGGTTCCCCAACATATTTATTTATCTCCTGCAACTTGGCCATTATACTGTTGAGTTGTTAATTTTTAATATTTTGATGGTAGAGGTGACATTTGAGGAGAAACCAGATGAAATCATTAAAAATGACAGGAATGTCTCATATAGAAGATAATGTCAAATGCTAATGTCTCATATTAACTGGGGATTTGTTTTAAAAGCAAAATACTGCAGATACTGGAATCTAAAAACAAAAACAGAAAATGCTGGAAAAATCTCAGCAAATCTGACAGCATCTGTAGAGACAGAATAGACCCAATGTTTCAAATCTGGATGATCCTTCCTGAACTGGAGCTCATTGTTCATCCCTTCCCTGAAGCAAATGGGTCTTTTACTGGGGAGGCAGTGGTATAGTGATATTATCATTCAAGAATAAGCCAGAGGGTATTGCTCTGATTCAAACCCCACATCAGCAGATGGTGAAATTTGAATTCAGTAAAAAAGACTGAAATTAAAAATTTAATAATGGCCATAAAACCATTGTCTATTCTCGTAAAAACCCATTCAGTTCACTAATGTCCTTTAGGGAAGGAAATCTTTACCTGGTCTGGTCTACATGTAACTCTAGAGCCACAGCAATGTGATTGACTCTTAACTGCCCTCTGAAATGGTCTAACAAACCACTCAGTTCAAGGGCAGTTAAGTGATGGGTAATAAATGGTAGCCCAGCCAGTGACCGCCACATCCAGAAGAAACTAAACACCTGGAAGAATCCTCTTCCAATTAGCTGCCGTAGCAAAACACTTCGCAACCGCTAAGACCAGTGATGGGCTCGTAGAAAATGTGGACAATTTTCTATACCTTATGAGCCTCCTCTTGGCAAAGACAGATATAGGTGATGAAATTCATTATTGTCTTAACTCAGTCTTCAGCTGACTGAGGTAAAGAGTATTTGAAAATTAGGGTGTGTAACTCCAGACTGAAGTCATGGTTTACTGGCCAGCAGTAATCCCTATGTTTCCATATGCTACAGGGACTCAGACAGCCTACAGCAGGCACCTCACAGAACTGGACCAGTATCACAATCAATGCCTTCGCCAAGTCCTCCAAATCTGGTGACAAAATAGGAGATCCAACAGCAGTGTCCTCTCTCAAGCTAACATGCCCAGCATCGAGGTACTAATTGCCCAAAACCAGGATAGGGATAGGGGCCAGAATTCTCCACCTATTCACACTTGCAAGATTCTCCAATCCTGCTGCAATGAACGGAGATATGGCTAAGTGCTGAGTTCTCCATCTTCATTTTGAAGCGACGGTGAGGTGTAATCGGCCAGAGAATTCCAGCTATGTGTTTGCTTGCATGACATGAGATTGCTGAAACCATAGCTTTGCACAGAACTCGATCACTGCCGGAGACCCCCACGAAGGACAGCAGAAATCCTTTTGGGGTCCGTCAAAGCATCTCTGAAGAGATCAAAAATTCCTGCCAATTCATGGAAATCACTGCCTTGTGACCAACCCAGATGAGGAAGGTTAATTTGGGAAGGTACTGAGAGACCTCATTGGGAGCACAAAGTGGCAAAGTCAAGGCTTTGTGAGCGTGCACACACCTCCAAACAATTCATCCACCCACCCCTTCAGGCAACTCTGAGTAGTGAGTATTCATTACAGTGTTTCAAAGTTTTAATCAGCCCCCTTTCATTGTGTTCTTTCAATGGTAAGTTTCGAGAAGCTCAGTAAATTAATGGATGCAAGGTTAAATTTAGAACTATGTTGAAATATCACTCTAATTAAGTGATTAGCAAATGTTATGAGGCAACTGAGTTCACCTGAGGCCTTTGCACACAACCAGCCGAGCAAGTTGAAGTGAACCATGGAAGCCGAGCGATTGGAACTGGCTTCGCACCATGTTCACATTGTTGGCAGTTTTAACCCTAGCCACCCAGACCCTAATCTATTCACTCCTCCAGGGTTAAATTCTCCTCAAGAATTCTCCTCGTTGAGCTTAATCATTATGGAAATGTTGACCTCATGGTAATTTCAGATCAGTAGGACTGACACAAGTTTAGCAAGTGGAAAGTAAATGTAAGCCAGTTTTACCTCAAAAGACTCAGAACATTGAATATAAGAGTTTGGACATCTTGTTGAAGTTGTACAAGACATTGGTAAGGACATAGTTGGATTACCGTGCACAGTTCTAGTACTGAAAGGATACTATTAAACTAAAAAAGAGTGCAGAAAAGATTTATTAGGATGCTACAGGACTTGATAGATTGAGTTACGAGGAAAGGCTGGATAGACTGAGACTTTTCTCCCTGGAGCATAAGAGACTTAAGGGTGATTTTATAGAGGTGTTTAAAATAATGAGGGGCATATATTCGCTGGATAGTCAACGGGTCCGATAGCATCTCCCACCTCACTGGAGTATTTCACTCTGGCGGGGTTTAGAGTAGCTCCCTACATTTAGGCAACTAGTGGGAGCCTCTACTGGAGTGAAGGGGGGGAACAAACGGGGACCCCCAGGGAGTTGGGCAGCAGGGGATAATGCCCTCTTGACATGGGCACCCTCTCACTACCCAATGGGCTTTGGGCAATGTGGGGCCTACTGTTGGCAGGGACTGGGGTGGCAATCAGTGTGGTGGAAGGTTCTCGCTGCCATTCTGCATGTAGGATTGGTATGGGCTGGAGGGTGAAAATGATGGGGGGCATGGTGCTAAGTGTGTGGTGGGTGGGTACTGCCTTCTGGGGGAGATGGGGTCTGCCCGCTTCCCATGGTGGGGGAGTCTGCCTCCAGGGGAGGAGAGTCAACGGGTAGGGGGGAAAGGTGGAATTTGCTAGGTGTGTGGGGAGTATCATCACTGCTGGGGCGGGGGGTAGGGAGAAGGTGGAGATTGCGGTGCTCCAGTGTAGGGGGGTCGGGGCTGGCCCAGGAATGCTTGTGCAGGCCACAATTGAGACATGCCAGTGTCACAGGTTGCAATACTGTGGGTTCTCAGGCTGGCCAGTGATCAGTGAGTCTGCAAAGTACAGCCTGACAGACTGGGGCCACTGAGCATGCACAGAGGCTTGGAGCTGTCAGACTCTGGCTTCATTAGGCCCTTCCACCCTGAGCTTCTAATGATATTCATGATTGTGACTTCTGCATTGCACAGAGTGTGGGAGATTCAAGTCTGACCTCCCACCGAAAAAACAATCACGAATTACACCACTTTTCCTGCCAATTCAGCCATCAGCATTTTTCTGGCAGAATCTGACCCCAATTTTGCGAAGTAGGGACTAAAACTAGGTTTAAGGTGAGAGGGGAGAGATACAAAAGGGCCCAGAGAAGCAATTTTTCCACAGAGAGGATGGTGAATTTCTGGAACAAGCTACCAGAGACAGGGGCGGGTACAATTTTGTCTTTTAGAAAGCATTTTGACAGGTATATAAGTAAGACAGGTATAGAGAGATAGGGGCCAAGTGTGGGCAATTGGGATTAGCTTTGTGGTGTAAAAAAGAGCAGCATGGACATGTTGGGCCGAAGGGCCTGTTTCCATGCTGTAAACCTTTATGACTCTATGGATGATCCAGTAATGTTTGGACTAATTGATTAAGGTTGAATTACATAATGATTCCAGCACAAGAAAGGACATTTCATCCTTGCTAGCCTCTGCTGGTGGTTATGCTCCATCCTCCAGCATTAAACTCCACCAGCAAGCCCCTCCATTCCATCCTCCTTCATGCACTTATCTCACGCTCCCTTAAATGCATCAATGGGTGGGACTTTCCAGTTCTTCCTGCCAGCAGGATCTAACAATCCTACCAAAGGCAACCCACAAAACACCCTTCCAAACCCCACCGGTCCCCTCCCTCCCTCCATTCCCCCTCCCCCAACCTTGTGGCAAGTTGCCCAACAGTGTGGCCGGTGAGAAATGCAAATAGCCATTGACACAGACACGGCCAGAAGATCCTGCAGCAACCATAGGAAATACTGCTGGAAATCAGGGCCAGTGCTTCAAGCACTCCATGTAGTAGCAGCTTCCACTTTCTAAAAGAAATAAACGTCTCCCGAATTTTTTCCATTGGAATTATTAGTGATTATTTTGCATTTATCACTTCTAGTCTTGAACTTCCCCACAAGTCAGAAAAACCTTCTCTATTCGACCTGAATGGAGATAAAGGAGAAAAATGTTTCTGCTTTGGACTCTATCAGTAAACACACATTGTCCTTTCTGAAGCGAAATTGTGATTCAAGTTTCTGTTCAAACATATTTGCATATTCACAAACCAGGACACAGTTTGATCTGCACCTGTTTTTTGAGCGTAGGGGTCAGGGACTGTGACCTGCCACTCACATTCTTATTGGCACGTGTGTCATAGATTCATAGAATGCCTATGGAGGCAATTCAGCCCATTGAGCCTGCACCCACCACAATCCCACACAGATCCTAGCCCTGTAACCCCACGTATTTACCCTACTAATCCTCCTGACATTAGGATTAATTTAGCATGGCCAATCAACCAAACCTGCACACCTTTGGAATGTGGGAGGAAATTGGAGCACACGGAGGAAACCCATGTGGACACAGGATGAACAAGCAAGTTCCACACTGATAGTGACCCAAACTGGGATTTGAACCTTGGTCCCTGTCGCTGTGAGGCAGCAGTGCTAACCACTGTGCCACCTTGCCACATTCTATGAACTGTATATATCTATTGCTGCTGCCTTGTTTATCTGTTAGTAGCACTGCTCCGAGTGTTGCCAGCTGCCCGAGCAGGGGCCGGGTAGCGTGCACTGATGTTACAAGGTGCAGTCTGCTCCTTTTAAAGGCAGTCTACCCCTCCCTGAGGGAGTAGCTGAATTTAGTAGTCAGGAACTGATGCTGACTGCGTATGCTAACATTATAGCGACACTAATGGAGCACCAAGACAATAGCGGGTTCCTAAGTTTATGACACTGCACTCGAAGACTTAATTATTGGAAGTTGTCAGGAAGAGAAAGACCATGTTCCCCCTCGAGACAGATCTAAAGGGACAGGAATACACAGTCAGGGAGGACAATATCTGGAGTCTAGCCCTGAGTTCTGGGCAGCTATCCTGGAACAATTTTCCTTGCAGGATGGGGATTCTGCAATTCAGGATAAATACTGTACATTCAGCAGAGATCATTTAAAAAAAAATGAATATTAAAACCAAACTTGGATACAATCACTTGGGATGTTCAGGAAAAATGCTGGGATGGTTATCACCTTCAGAAACTCCAGTAAATATGCGCACAGATGGGATTGGAATATTAACATTCGATAGAAAAGGACATTGCATCCATTCTCTTCCTCCATCCTCCCCATCCCCCCCTCAATCCCGGTGATGAAATGGACTAGTAATCCAGAGACCGAGTGTATTGCTCTGGGAATACAGATGATGAAATTTGAATTTAATTAAAAACTTGAATTAAAAGTCTAAGATTGACCATGAAACCATTGTCAATTGTCATAAAAACCCATCTGGTTCACTAATGTCCTTTAGGGAAGAAAATCTGGCTGGCATGTGACTCTAGAGCCACAGCAATGTGGTTGACTCTTAAATGATCTCAGGCATGGGCAATAAATGTTAGTCCAGTCGTAACGCCCACATTCCAGCATCCCTGGAATAGGATAATGAGTCTCCTATTTTTCCAACCATCCTGTGCAACCCCTTCAACACCAATCCTGCAACTGCCTTTTATCTGTAGAATTCTTTTGTAACCTTTGCAAATTTGCTGTGTTCTGAAACCCAACAATTAGAAATTCATGGAATCATAGAATCGCTACAGTGCAGAAAGAGGCCATTTGACCCATCAAGTCTGCACTGACCATCATTCCACCCAGGCCCAAGTATATAACTCCACATATTTACCCTGCTAATCCCTAGGATCAATTTAGCATAGCATATTTTTGGAATGTGGGAGGAAAGTGGGGTACCCGGAGGAAACCCACGCAAACATTGGGAGAATGTGCAAACTCCACATGGACAGTGACCCTAGGCCGGAATTGAACCTGAGTCCCTCGCGCTTTGAGGCAGCAGTGCTAATCACTGCGTCATTGCGAAAATGGGATGGAGTGAAAGCTAAGGTCAATTCAAGAACAACCACTTGCATTGGTGAAGCATCTTTAATGTAGCCAAAGATCTCAAGGTGCTTCACAAGAGTATAATCAATCCAACACTGACATGGAGCAAAGAAGGAGTCATGAAGACAGGCAAGAAAGCATTTGGTCAAAGAGATAGATTTTAAGCAGCTTTTTTGAAGGAAGGAGAGAGAGGTGGTGAAACAGAAATGTTTGTGGAGGGAATTCCAGCACTTAGGGATTAGATAGCTAAAAGTAGACTGCCATTGGTTGGAGAAAGAAAGTGAAGGATGTGAAAGAAAGAAGTTAGAATTGGAAGATGAAGAGAACTTGGAGGATGGTAGAGCGGAAATAAAAGCAAAAGACTATGGATGCCAGCTCTGACGAAAGGTGATCCTGATTTGAAACATTGGCTCTATTCTCTCTCCACAGATGCTGCCAGAGCTGCTGAGATTTTCCAGCATTTTCTATTTTTGTTTGTTATTGATGGTCTGAATCAGGCTAAAGAGACAGAACGGCCAGAGGGACAATTAGAATGCACAAGGAGGCCATTCAGCCCATCAAATCTGTATTGTGGAGGGATTTCAACAGAGGCAAAGAACATCAAGAGATCAGCGAATAGTTTAGAACTGAGACTTAAACTTTAACTGGACAGAAAATTAAGTCACTTCTATCGTATTTAATTAAATTAATCTATCTGTCAGTGTGCAGTCACCCAATAAAAGCTTTGAATTTAGTGTTCAATCAGCCACCTTTACGACAGTTGTAGTAAATTCAGTGACGGCATACAACTCCGATCACACATTATCATCGTGATAAAATTTAAACGCAACATTGTTTACTCTTTTATTGTCAGGCCACTGGTTTCTAAATATAAACACGTCTCCTCATTACTCATCTGTAGTGCTGAGGTACATAGCCTGGAACTAAATAAAGTTCTTACAGGGCATACCTTGCATTTTCGGTTCACTGAACAATTTTGCAAACAGCTGGAATCATTTTGCAGCTGCGAGCTGTGGGACAGCAAAGCGTTTCAAAACAGCAAAGTGTCGTGGAGCCTCTTTTCAATATCTGTGATAAACTCTGTTATGGATGGCAAGTAATTCGCTTTGTCATGATGTGCAGATGTTGGCGTTGGACTGGGGTAAACCCAGTTAGAAGTCTCACAATACCAGGTTAAAGTCCAACAGGTTTATTTGGTAACAAAAGCTACTCAAGTCATAGACTTTGTAATACACTTTGACAGGTGTAACACATTCTCCAGTGATGCACTATAATTTTGTTGGGGAAAGAGAGGGTGGTGACAATCCTCAAATCAACATAAATGTATCTAAATTAAAAGTAGCTGGCTACAAATTTCAGTTCCATGGCATTTTCTTTCTCGGTACTCTGAATGCTGTTTTGTGTGCAAAGCAGTGTCAACACTGTTGTTCTGGTGCAGATGATGTTGGATATTTTAGTGAGTGCACAGGTGTAGGAATTCCATTCCAATTCTCCTCCCGCATCTGGTGGTACACTTCAGCAAACCTTTGTCCGTTTCCACAATTAGTTATTCCCAGAACAGGTCACAGGTCTGTTGCTAAGGGTTTATAACTTGAGGAGTTGCCACTCCATATCAGGAGATTCTCTCACTCTTGCCGCCTGCCATTGACATGTTTGGAAGGATTTTAGTGCTCGGTCGGTTTGACTGTATTATGAACAAGGTCTTTAGCCATCGAGTTGTGGGGTGGGACTCGAATCCAGAGCTTCTGGCTCAGAGGCAGAGATACTACCTACTGCTCCACAAGACCTCCAGCATGAGTCGGAATTATGCAGGGTACATAGATTATGTTGCCGGGTTTGCTTGGAACACTGGCTGTGATGATATTGTTGAGTGCAATACTCAAACCTCAGTCTTCCCCACTTCTTAACTTCACACAATTGAACATACATTGGACAGCAGGAACGACTCCCACATTCCATCAGTGCTATTATTTTCAGGTTAGTGACTGATTGCTCAGTAAAGGCTGCAGTTGAATTAGAGAAAGTGGATTTAAAATTTAATGAAGTCTCCAGGGTTGATGTTGTATATGGGGCAGGCCATGGTTCACTTTTCAAAGGTGAAGACCATTACTCTTCATCATGGGTATTGTTGTTCCCATCTCAATTTGCCTGCGCCATGGCCAGAGGGAAGAGCAATGGCAGCACAGAGGAGGACAGCTTGCTTGAAGATGGAGGAGGAAGATCAAAGAAACAATTCTCTTCCTTCAATCTCAGCTGCAGAGAGTGTGCATGACATTTCTCTTTATGGGAAGGGATTATTAACTGAGATCTGCTAACAGATACAGATAGATCCGCAGCATCAGAACAGGCAATGATGGTGCTGAAAATGGCTGTAAAGATGACCATGGCCATGAACTTCTTCAATAAAGATCTTTCCAGGTTGGGGAGGTGACATCTCATGGTTCATCATCCACTGCCGAATACAGGAGGTGATTGCATTCTATAGGTGGAGTGTAATCCACATGAAAGGAGTCTCAACCACTGGCTGAAGAACCTCAGAGGACCCCATAACATGTTCTTTCAGAAATCTATATTAATCCTGTCAAGTGACCAGTGGCAGCGCTTCCCTGGAATCAAAGACAAAAGGGGATCCCGCTGCGAGAGCTGCTGGATAATCAGAGGCTAGCAGTTCCACATTGCCATCAGCGCTGCTTTGAGAGTAGTGGTAGCTGCCTATAATGCACCCATCAGAGGCCAAGAACCCAGGCCACCGGTGAGTGAGGATAGGACAGCGGTCATGGAAGGGATCATTCGCCAAAGAGGCTTGCCGGAAATCATTGGAGCCTTTTGTATCATTTGTGTCCCTTTCCCAAATCAAAATCACGTACAATGAATTCCAGCACCTGTTCCAGCCCCCATATATCTCCACATTAAGGGATGCAGGCTGGGTTTATGTAGCGCAGGTGAGCTTGAGCTCATAGTCGTCTCTCACAATTGTGTGCCATCTACCAGTTATGAAGCAGCCCGAAAGCAAACTCAGCACTGGCTACATGCTACAGTCTCTAGATGTTAGCACAAAGTTTGTATAATGGGTGTGGATTAATCATGCAAGACTACCTGTGGTTCTGTTTACAGCCAATTAATTTTTAATTCATTCAAGATATGTGGATGTTGTTGGCTAGATCAGCATTTATTGCCCTTCCCTAATTGCCCTTGAGAAGATGGTGGTGAACTACCTTCTTGAACCACTGCATCCTCTTTACGGATGTCAGAGGCAGGTTCTTTATACAGAGGGTGGTGAGAGCGTGAGATCCTGCAGCAGTTGTGGACTCGCCTACTTTGGGGGCATTCAAATGTTCGGTGGATAGGCATATGGATGATATTGGAATAGTTTAGGTTAGAGGGTCTACTGGCCGGCGCAACATCGAGGGCCGAAGGGCCTGTACTGTGCTGAAATGTTCTATGTTCTATGTTCTATATGGTGTGGGTACACCCACAGTGCTGTTAGGGAGGGAGGTCCAATTTTTTTCCCACTGTTTCCTCTGGCTTTTTTTTATCCAAATACATTGATGGTTCTTGCCAAAGTTATTTTCATCTAATCTCTTTTCCAGTTCTTAAAGACCTTGGACCTTGAGGTCATATTTTCCATGAAGGGGAAAAAAAAACAAGATTCAAAGATGTAACACACTCATATCAAACTTCTTCTCTATTTTAAGTCAGGATTAACCTATCTAAGGTCAATAGATCAGAAAACAAGGTAATTTAATCTTGATTCCAAAACTAATATTGAATATGTACACTCGCTTCTTATGTTCAGTTGTTCTTGCTTCAGAGACTTTTATGTTAGATTTTAGAATTAGTGCTAACTTGCGTAGCTCACAAATCATAAAATCCTTACAGTACAGAAGGAGGCCATTTAGCCCATTTAATCTCTGATAAAGCGTCCTACCAAAGTTCTCTCCCAGACCAATCCCTGTAACCTCACACATTTCCCAAGGCTCATCCATCTAATCTACGCATTTTGGGACATGAAGGGGCAATTTATCATGGCCAATCCACCTAACCCGCACGCCTTTGGACTATGGAAGGAAACTGGAGCACCCAGAGGAAACCCACACAGATATGTGAAAGCTCCACACAGACAGTGACCCAAGGCCTGAATTGAATCAGGACCCTGGCATTGTGAGGCAGCAGTGTTAACCTCAGTGCCACCCTGCAGCCCTGTTGTACCAGAGAAATAATTCACCAAAATTCAGCACAGGAGTATCATCTAAAGGTGAATTCCAGAGATGGTAGGAAAGTGAACAAACTACTCACAGAAGAAATACCAATTCTAGTGATGCCAAAGAGTTGGAAGTCTTACTACAAGAGGAGAGTCGATGGAGGGTGACCCACATTTGACATTCCAAACCATTACTGAATGAAAATAGAGCATGGCAGAGGTGACATTGAAGGAGATGATTTCCCATGTCAGTGCAGTCACCCATCTGCTTGGTACTGCAGGATAGGGGAGAGGGACTCTGCTATTAGAAGCAAGGTGATGATGAGCAGTCTCATCATTTTAGCTCACATTTCTTGGGAGTGCAACAAGCATTGCACAAGACTAAACTGAGAACTCCTACACTCTCCTCAAGGCATCATTTGAAGATGATGTCAAAAAGACCATAACATGTGGGAGCAGAATTAAGCCATTCAGCCAACTGAGTCTACTCTGTCATTGGATCATTGCTGACATGTTTCTCAACCCCATTCTCCCAACTTTTCCCATAATCTTTGATCCCTTACCAATCTAGAACCTATCTATCTCTCTTTTAGATATATTCAATAATCCGGCTCCACTGCCTTCTGTGCAATGAATTTCACAGATACACCACCTTCTGGTTGAAGAAATTCCTCCTCACCTCATTTCTAAAGGTTTATCCCTTCACTCTGAGGCTTGGCCTCACATCCTAGTGGTATTATTGCTAGACCATTAATCCAGAATTTTAGCTAACGTTCTGGTGACCCAGTTCGAATCCCAACATGGCAGATGGTGGTATTTGAATTCAGTAAAAAATATCTGGAATTAAGAATCTACTGATGACCATGAAACCATTGTCAATCGTCGGAAAACCTCATCTGGTTCACTAATGTCTTTAGGGGAGGAAATCTACCATCTTTACTTGGTCTGGCCAACGTGCAATTCTACGGTCATAGCAATGTGGTTGACTCTCAGTTGCCCTTCAAGGGCAACTGAAGATGAGCAATAAATGCTGGCCAGCTAATGATGCCCATGTACCATGAATGAATTAAAAAAAAGAAACATCTTCTCCACATCCATTATATCCTGGCTTTTCAGTGTCAAATCCATCATCCTCTTTGCCCAGACTCTGTCATTGTCCCTGAGCTGCCTACAGACACCAGATTTATCTTGCTAATCCCCCTTTCCTGAAGGTAGATGAAGGTGGTGAAAGGTAGATGGTCGCCAAAAAAGAGCAGGTAAGTGTTGATGCATCCAGACCCAGGTGCTTCTCTGCTGTTGGAGACTATCTCGGTGAAGCCAATGGTCATTGATTCAGGGGACTGGCCTATTCTCGAAAGAACAATTCATACACCGCGGCTTCATTTATAAATAATGTGGAGATGATACATTGCACAATGGTGGTATCACTGATGTTTCTTGTACATTGGCTACTGATGTAAATGATGGGCTTGAATGTCATACACTCTATTGGCTGGGTGCGAGTGTGAACTAGAACCAATGAACTTCCTGCTACTCCCAAACCTCTCAGTGATTTTTTGCTCAGGCGGGTGAGGCTGTAGATAAGCCA
This sequence comes from Sphyrna mokarran, assembly GCA_024679065.1. Taxonomy (NCBI): domain Eukaryota; kingdom Metazoa; phylum Chordata; class Chondrichthyes; order Carcharhiniformes; family Carcharhinidae; genus Sphyrna; species Sphyrna mokarran. The sequence goes on along the minus strand of JAGIQG010000020.1, from coordinate 14,152,395 downwards.
CTCATCCTTGCTCCAATTGACACTATTAAATAGAAACACAGAAACTAGAAGCAAGAATAGGCCATTCGGCCCTTTGAGCTTGCTTCACCATTTGCTTTGATCATAGATGATCATCAAATTCAATATCCTGATTCCCCCCTTCCTCCCCAATCCCTTATCCCTTAAACCTCGAGAGTTATATCGAATGTTTTCTTGAAATTACATCATGTTTTGGCCTCAACTATTTTCTGAGGTAGTGAATTCCACACATTCACCACCCTCTGGGTGAAGAAATTTCTCCTCACCTCAGTTCTAAAAGGTTTATCTCTTATCCTCTAACTATGACCCCCAATTCTGGGCTTCCCCACCATCGGGAACATTCTTTGCCGACGCAGACATAAATTTATGTGTGCACACATATACACATTCACATGCTTACACACACACATAAATACATGTGCATACACATGCATTCACACTCACTCACAAACTTACACACACACACTCACCCACACATTCATACACAGACATGCTCACATACACACACATATACATGTGCACATACATACGAAATATATGCATAAATACATAAACACACATACATATAAATACATAAACACATGCACATACACAAAATACACACACAAAAACACACATATAAATGCATATACATACACATTAATATTTGCACACGCACAAGTACACACATACTTGGTACACATAGTACACAAGTACACATATACATGGAGTATAGAGACGCAGAGAGACCTGGGGGTGCAGGTTCACAAGTCTCTGAAGGTGTCAGTACTGGTGGAAAAAGTGATAAAGAAAGCGTATGGTATGTTAGCCTTCATAGGAAGGGGTATAGAATACAAGAGTAGGAGTTTGATGTTGCAAGTGTATAGAACATTGGTTAGGCCTCACTTGGAGTACTGCGTCCAGTTCTGGTCGCCGTACTACCAGAAGGATGTGGAGTCCCTGGAGAGAGTGCAGAGGAGATTTACCAGGATGCTGCCTGGTATGGAAGGGCTGTCTTACGAGGAAAGGTTGAACGCACTGGGGTTGTCTTCCCTTGAAAGATGTCGGCTAAGAGGGGATCTATTAGAGGTATATAAGATTATGAGGGGTATAGATAGAGTAAATGGTGGTAAGCTTTTTCCACCATTAGATTCGGATAGAATGAGGGGTCACGGCCTTAGGGTGAGGGGGGCTATGTATAAGACTAATATTAGATTTTTTCACACAAAGGGTAGTGGGGGTGTGGAATGCACTACCGAGTAAGGTGGTGGGAGCAGGCACGCTAGGGTTGTTTAAGGGTCTGTTGGACAGCCACATAAGCGGTCTGCAGATAGAGGGATATAGGAGGACTGTTTAAATACTTTATTTGTTTCCACAGGCTGTTCGGTCCACCTTGTTGACCAACAAGGCACATGCATTCGGCAGGTCGTGCGAGGGCTGCTCCTGGATGTTACTTCAGGAGTGGCGTAGTGCTTCATGTCGTTAGTGTATGCTTAAACTGGACCATCAGATGGGCAACATGACAGCTCAGAGACTATCGCTATTGCTGTGCAGACACATGGATTTGGGCCTGTGTCTGCGGGAGTTTGCGCGTCCTCCCCGTGGTTGCGTGGGTTTTCTCCAGATGCTCCGGTTTCCTCCCACATCCAAAAAATGTGCTCTTAGGCTGATTGGGTAACAAATTGTCCCTATATTGGTCTCTATATGTCATTAAGACATTAGGATGGCGGCACGGGCTCGTTGGGCCAAAGGGCCTGTTTCCCGTGCTGTGTTGTTCTTTGTTCTTTGTTCTTTGTACATACACTCACACACACATACACACACACAAACACTCTGCATATTTAACGTCCTTCTTCCAGTCACCGATTTCATCAAGAAACTTACCAGAAACAATCTTTCATACACCAGGATTGTGAGCTGAGAAATCTCAACTAACTTCAAAGATTTGGTCTGAAAGTTACAGCTGTTAATTTAACAAAACTGTAGAAATGTACTGGTTGTGGAGTGACGTCAAAGGGGAACATGTGTCCCTGGCTCAGACAGAAAGCTGGCGAAGCTTGCCCCATGAGCTAAGTGCCCCATTAAGATCCGTTCCGGTATCCCATTCAACTACGTACTAAACATTCGCTTCAGTTTATTGGTTAGTTAGATTCTCGAGCGGCTTCTGTGTTGCTGCATATTAATTAACATTGTGATTTTAGATAATGGTTTAAGTAATAGTGAGAGTTGGTGGGGGGGTGCAAGGATGGCAGGGGATAAGGAATGGAATTTGCAGTTTTGCCATGTTCCTCATCCCAGATTGTGTTGCTTTGGCAACTGGTATGAATTTTTGGCTAACCTTTAATGTTACACAAGCTGTTCCTGCAGTCTTTCTGAGTCATTGCTCTGAGTACTAGTTTTACGCAAATCCAGTTCCTGTTGGCATCATCTCAGAAGCTTGGTTGAATACACATTTTTTTAAATTGCTCCGGACTCAAGGATATCAATTATAGAAGAAACTTATCAAAGGGATGTAAATAAAAGGTCTCAGAATGTAATTGAAAGCCGGAATTCAGAAGCCGGGTTTACGCCCACCTCTAACCTGTGGGGTTTGAGCATCAGGATACAATTTCTAGCTCACCACAGGAGCATTAAGTTGTTAGAAATGAATCAGAATCACTTTGATGGTGGCTGATTTAAAACAATCATTTGGGGCACCAATTGTTCCAGTGTGACAGGATGGTCATCTTACTGAATTATCAGTTCAAACCCTTGTTGAGACTCCCATTTGGAGAAATGAGTTCATTTCAGGGCACCTCAAATGAAGCAGTGACCATAGATAGACCAGAGATAAAACACGAGATTCGGCAGAATTGAACCAAAGCTTAAATTATTAGACAAGTTGCTTAAACTTGAGAGTTAAAAGATCTGACTGAAGGGTCCAAAATGATCAAAGGTTTAGAATCCCTACAATCAGGGAAGAGACCATTCAGCCCATCAAGTCTGCACCGACCACAATCCTACCCAGGTCCTATTCGCATAATCCTCATATTTACCTTGACACTAGTGTCAATTTAGCATGACCAACCAATCTAACCCACGTATTTTTGGACTGTGCGTGGAAACTTCGCATGGAGAATGTGCAAACTCCACACAAAAAGTGACCCGAGGCTGGGGTTGAACCTAGATCCCCAGTACTGAGAGGCAGCAGTGCCAACCACTGTGCCACAGTGCTGTTTTGATAAAGTAGATTCAGAGAAGTCATGGTCCTGAGTGCAAGGAATCCAGAATAAGTCAGCATCATCTTAAAATTAGAGCTAGCTTAGCTCAGGGGTGAAATCAGGGAATCTGCTCACACAAATGAATGTGGAGATATGGAATCCTTTCCCCCAACAATGGTGTGGTGGACTAGCAATCCCAAGGTCCAGGCTAATTCTCTGAGGACATGGGTTCAAATCCCATCATGACAGCTGGTGGATTTTAAGTAGAGTGAATAAACTTGCACTTAAGGCACTCACTGAGTGTTAAAATGGGCGGCGTGGGCTGGTAGGGCCGAAGGGCCTATTTTCTTTGCTGTGCTGTTTTTTGTTCTTTGTATAAATATTTAGAAGTTCTTGGTGGCACAGAAGGTAGCATCCCTGCCTCTGAGCCAGGAACTTTGGGTTCAAGTCCCATCCCAAGGCCAAGGAAGGTGCCTTCCTAATATAGCCAAACAGATTGAGTGTAGAAAATCCTTGCAACACACATCAATGGCAAGCAAAAGAAATTTCTAGAAGAGGAGCGGTTGCCCTCAAGCTATAAGCCTCTGATGACAGACTAGTAACCTGTTCCAGGAATAATTAGCTATGGAAACAGATGAAAATCTGCCTTAGTGCACCAGGAAGTACGAGAAGAGAATTGGAATTAAAATAAAGCTAGACTCAGCGACAGCGACCATGAAGCTATTATCGATTGTCATAAAAACTCATCTGGTTCATTAATGTCCTTTAGGGAAGGAAATCTGCCGTCTTTACCTTGTCTGATCTACTTGTGACTCCAGAGCCACAGCAATGTTATTGACTCTTAAATGTCCTCTGAAATGGCCTAGCAAGCCAGTAATTAGGGATGGGCAATAAATGTTAACCTTGCCGGTTCTGCCTACATCCCATGAAATAATACCTTTTTAAAAAGTGGTGGATACTGGGGCAATTGAAATCTGACTGAAATTTGATGAGCACTAAGCGAACACTCACCAACCAGAAAATTCAATCCCTTGTTTCTTGAAGCATTTCTAATTTTAAAAAAGACATCATTTTGTTCAAATAGTATTTTGATTTTTGATTTGATTCTTTGACCATAAAACCAGAATTAGGCCACTCAGCCCATCAAATCTGCTCTGCCATTCAATCATGGCTGACATTTTTCTCATCTCCGTTCTCCTGCCTTTTCCCCATAACCCCAACTCCCTTATTAATTGAATACGCAACTATCTCTGTCTTAAAGACACTCAATGACCTGGCCTTCACGGTCTTTTGTGGCAAAGAGTTCCACAGATTCAGCATTCTCTGGCTGAAGAAATTCCTCCTCACTTCTGTTTTAAAGGATCGGCCCTTTAGCCTGAGGTTGTGCCCTCTGGTTCTTGTTTTTTCCAGCTAGTGGAAACATCCTCTCCAAGTCCACTCTATCCAGGCCTCGCAGTATCCTGGAAGTTTCAGTGAGATCCCCCCCTCATCTTTTTAAACTCCAGCGAATACAGATCCAGAGTCTTCAACTGTTCCGTGAAAGGTAATGTTTATATAGCGCACAAGAAACAATACTTTTCACTAAATACTAATACATATGACAATAATAAATTAGATCAAACCAAATCAAATCAAAGAGAGCATACTGTTCATAGAGAAGGAAACAAGAGAGTGCAGAATATAGTGTTATAGTCATAGCTAGGGTATAGAGAAATATCAGCTTAATGCAAGGTAACTGCATTCAAAAGTCTGATGATAGCAGGGAAGGAGCTGTTCTTGAATTAATCAGTACATGACCTCAGACTTTTTTCTTCTTCCTGACGGAAGAAGGTAGAAGGGGGAATGTCCGGGGTGTGTGGGGTCCTTAATTTTGCTGGCTGCTTTGCCGAGGCAGCGAGAAGGGTAGACAGAGTCAATGGATGGGAGGCTGGTTTGCATGATGGATTGGGCTACATTCACAACATTTTGTAGTTTTTTTGCAGTTGAGTACAGCAAGCTACATTTATTTGGGTCCTTTCAGGTGGTAAATGTCCTAAAATACTGCATTTATAAGAGTGAAATGGATAATTTCTAACCCAGTAATCTAAGTGGATTCCTGTCTTTTTTTGAGAGTATTAAATCAATCCTTTCACTTTGATTAAAACCAATTGGAACAGTTGTTCCTATTCCTGAATCTGGGATTACTGGATGAGTTCAGAACTGTAAATACAAGAAAGCCCTCTGGAAAGGAAATCCCAAGCAGAACCCAACGGATTTTCAAAAAATCAATTTAGATGGATGGAAAATAGAACAGGTTCTCTTATATTCCTGTATGTGCTTCACTCAGTAATTCAGTAGCCTCAGGCTTGGAAAAAGGAACATTTGTTCCAGTTAATGTAGACTTAAGATCCATGCATGAAAGTGACTCTGAGAAACTAGTAAAAATATGGCTACGATTATACTATAGTCAGAAACAAAAATTGCCTTCAGTCCTGCCCACTCATCATACATATCTACAGTAACTTAGATAAAACCAAAATACTTTTTGCACAGAATCCACAGAGTGCATTCTGGAATCTGAAACAGAAACAGAAAATGATTTGATTTGATTTGATTTATTATTGTCACATGTATTAACATACAGCGAAAAGCATTATTTCTTGCGTGCTATATAGATGAAAGAAACAAGAGAGTGCACAATGTCACAGTCATTGCTAGGGTGTAACAAAAGATCAACTTAATGCAAGGTAGGTCCATTCAAAAGTTTGACAGCACCAAGGAAGAAGCTGTTCTTGAGTCAGATGGTTCTTACTTGTACTCAGACTTTTGTATCTTTTCCCCAACAGAAGAAGATGGAAGAGAGAATGTCCAAGGTGCGTGTGTTCCTTAGTTACGCGAAATGTGAAATGCTGGAAAATCGCTGAGATTTTCCAGCATTTTCTGTTTCTTTTTTGCCTTAGTAATTTAAACTGTATGGAAAATTCTGTGAGTAATATAAAATTCTTATACTTGAGCTATATCCTTTCATGGCCACATTTCCGTGGACCATTTTATTGGTCTTTTTGAGTTCTCTAACTAGCCCAAGCTTTCTGTTCTGAACCTTTCGTGAAGTCACCTCTCCTTTCACCTAAGTATTGTCCTTGGTCCCTTATGACACATGCTACAAAATTCACTGCCTAAACCCTCTCTAAGAACACTTGTTTCACATTCATTTCTGCCGATATGCCTCTTGGGATAGTTTTCTACATTAAAAATGACAAATAAATAGACTGTTGAGACAAAATGAAGAAGGCACTGTGCCCTGTTGTAATTGTTAACACCATAGAAATTAGTACCTGTGTCGATGTGCCTTTCTAACATAAAGGTTCGGTATTCGGAGGAACATAACTCAGAAGAGGCTAAGATTGACATATATATTTGACAAAGCCGTTGCAACGTGAAGTTTGCTTATTAGAATGCTGGGCTGGAATTTCACAGCTCTTGTGGGAGGAATGGGAAGCGGGTTGGGAGGCTGTAGATTTGGGCACCATGGTAGCAACACCCTTCCTATCACTTACTCAGGATCACACCTACCCTGCGACAGTTCAACAGCAGCAGGAGATACGTTGGATGGCCTATTCATTCATAGGCCAATTGAAACCATTAAGTAGCCAACTAACTTGGTCAGGTGAGAATCCTGGTTCACTGGTAACCGGACAATGTTGGGGGTCTGGGGGTAGGGGACCTTCCTTTCTGATACCCAGTAACAATCAAAGACCCTTCCCCTTACCCCAAAGTATTCCCACATACCGCACACACACCTTGCAAGTCTTGTCTTCCTCAATCCCCCACTATCTTTTGCTGGAACGTTCCATTGTGGGCCCATTGAATGCCCAGATTCACCTTCATATCAAGCACCATTGTAAAATACTCCCCATAGGAACTCACTGCAGTTCCATCAGCGGCCACCACTCTGGGTGGCACTGCTGGGACAAGAAAGCTCCGAGACATTTGATTGGCTGACGCCTATTAGAAGTTAAAGTTTATTCATTAGTGTCACAAGTAAGTTTACATTAAAACTGCAATAAAGTTACTGTGACAATCCCCTAGTTGCCACACTCCTGTGCCAGTTCAAGGGATAATTTAGCGTGGCCAATACACCTAACCAGCACGTCTTTCAGACTGTGGGAGGAAACCAGACCACCTGGAGAGAACCTATGCAGACACAAGAGGAACATGCAGACTTCACACAGACAGTGACCCAAGCCGGGAATCAAACCCGTGTCTCTGGCGCTGTGAGACAGCAGTGCTAACTATTGTGCCACCGTGCCACACAGTGTATAAAACTCTAGAAAGTTGGACTATGTTCTCTCCTTCAGATTGCTTATATAAGTAGAACTTCTGCTGCAGTTATGGCGGATGACCAAACACTTTTCTCAGAACTTCAACAGTTCTTACAGACATCAATACATCTCCTACCATGGGCTGTTCCAAACAGATGCTTCATCAGGAATTTTGCCTACACCAGCTCGTGAAGACTTTGGATGCCATGACCATCAGTCCATCCTCAATCCAGCCTTGACTTTTCTGGGTACCCTCCAAATCTATCGAGTTCCTTTCCAATTGTAGATAGAACAAGCACGATGGGATAATTCTTTCTTTTCTGTGCTGAATTAAGGAGGACACATTGGGAACTCTGAGCTGCTCAACTTCACCCTGTGTTTCAGTTAGAGCTGCAGTTCCTTTTTTTTCAACCATTCAGTGGATCTGGGCGTTGCTGGCTGGGCCACTATTTATTGCCCATCCCAAATTGCCCCTGAAATGAGTGCTTGCTCGGCCATTTTAGAGGGCATTTTAAGAGTCAGCTATATTGTTGTGGGTCTGTATTCAAATGTAGGCCAGACCAGGTAAGGACGGCAGATTTCCTTCCCTCAAGGGCACTAGTGAACCAATGGGTTTTTGCAACAATTGACAATGGTTTCATGGTGATCATTAGCGGTCAATGATGTGCAGGTTAGATTGATTGGCCATTCTATGGTGCCTCTTAGTATTCTAGGATATGTAGGTTAGGGGGATTAATGGGGTAAATACGTGGGGATACAGGGTTAGCATTCCGTGCTCCGTTGGAGAGTTGATGCAAATTTGGATGGCCTGAATGGCCTGCTTCTGCATTGTAGGGATTCTCTGATTCTATTCTATGATTAAACTTTTAATTCCAGATTTCTATTGAATTCAAATTTCACCATCAGCTATGGCGGGATTCGAACCCAGGTCCCCAGAGCATTGCCCTGGGTCTGTAGATTAGTTCCAGTAACAACACCACAACGTCACCTCCTCTACTTGGCTTCCTTCATCGACATTGCCAGCCTCACTTCCTCAACCATTTGTGCCACCTCTGCCAACCACTTTTTATCTTTTCAGATATGCTGGAAGATATTAATAGTTGCACAAGATCGCCAATTACCAGAACTTTACTGCCCTGCGTGCCACGGGAATTGGAGCAGATCAGGGGTGGACAATGGGAAGATCTGTTGACCTTAGGTGGAACTTTCCAATCCCGCTGGAGCGAGGTGGTAAAATCGCACCCAACGTGTCCACTTGTAGAAATGATTGTCCTGGGTCTTGTCTGCTACATAAAGTCTTGTTTAAGTTTTCTGCCCACTTTGCGCCACCGCACTCCCTCCCCCCACCCCCGCGCATTGCCTCCGCAACCTGTACTGTCCTGGCCCCAAACCCCAGTGAAACCACTCAGAAATCCTGAGGGACATCCTCCTTCCCGAGCACAGAAATGTCCACCAACCACCAAACCCTTCACTGATAGAGTTGCACTGGACCCAACCGACATTAACTGTGGCAACGTAGCGTCGCAACTACACAGCAATGCTACCCAGACATCTGGGAGACAGCATGACTTGCCCTTGCAACCAGCTGTTTGCAAATAGCTTGGCTGACTCCTGGAGCCCGTCGTAAGTGAGCTCAGTGCAGCCAAGCGCTGTGGCCAGATTCTAATATATAAACCATCAGGATGGCATACTTTCATCCTGATTACAATGAGTGATCCAGCAGGTTGTGTGTCAGAGTAAAGGATAAAGAGTTAACTAAATCCTGAAATGAAAGCCAAGCACTTTAATCAACTGGAGGTCTTTTAATGCAGCTCAGTAATTGAAGCATTATTCTCTGTAGTGATTAGCTTCAAGATGAAATGGTTTATCTTTGCCTTAGGTAATGTTTTCTGATTTTTTTTGCCCCATCAATTAAGAACTAAGCAATTATTTTTAATGCTGTGCCTTTATGAGTGATTCAAGAATGCTGCAGTATCACAGTGAGCCAATTGCCTCATCAAGTTTGTGTCAATATTATTCTGCCACCTAGGCTTAACCCTCACTCTGCTCCCTGCACTTTAATATTCCTCTTTCTCACTCAGCTATCAAATTTCCTTTTGAAAGAATTTATACAGTGTGCTTCAACAATGATTACTCCCCCCCCCCACCCCACCCCTGCTGCAGAGGGGTAGCACAGTGGTTAGGATTGCTGCCTCAGGTTCGATTCTAGCCTCACTGTCTGCGTGGAGTCTACACAATCTCCCCGTGTCTGCGTGGGTTTCCTCCGGGCGCTCCAGTTTCCTCCCAAAATCTAAAAATGTGCGGGTAGGTGGATTGGCCATGATAAATTGCCCCTTAGTTTTGGGGGGATTAGCAGGATAAACATGAGGGGTTACAGGGATAGGACTTAGGTGGGATTGTGGTTGGTGCAGGCTTGATGGGCTGAATGGCCTCTTTCTGCACTGTAGAGATTCTATGATTCTATAAAATAGTTGATTGGGATTGTCTTAATGGGAACCAGAGTTGGTCATTCATACCTTGGGCCTGTTTTGCCATTCAGTTGGATCACAGCTTACCTACAGCTTAACTCCAACTGCCCACCCTTGTTCCATAACCTTTAATACTCTAAACTGTTCCCTCTCCTGACCATCTAGTTTATAGGATGAAACAATCTATGCATTAATGAGACCATTGTTTGCCTTTAAATGGATATTTAACAGAGTTAGTGTCAGGGGGATTAGTAGGCTAAATACTTGTGGTTATGGGGATAGGGCCTGGATGGAATTGTTGTCAGTGCAGGCTCAATGGGCCAAATGGCCTCCTTCTGCACTACAGGGATTCTATGATTCTGTGAAAATCAAAATAGCACACAGTTTCCCTAGTTAGCTGCAACAATGCCCAGGATATTAATCTCTCATTGCCCACAGTCTCTAGAATAATCCTGGTAACTTCATTAGTAAGTCCCACCTTTAGCTTAAAGGGAAATTAATACCTTTGTCCTTTGTCACATCCTGCTTTGTCCCTGAGTGCCCTTAAACAGTGCAACATGCCTTGTAATCGCAGCCAAGCTAACGCTGTGTAGAAAAGAGGAGGAGGATCGGCAATAGTTGATGTAAATAATCTATTTTGTCATGGAATTTTATTTGAACTTGGCACGCCTTCCACAAGCAGCAGGTGTCTTTTCCCATGTCAGCACATTCAGTGAGATAAATTGCTATCGCCACCCTTGTCAAATAGACTTTTCTGACAAGTGTTGTTTGCTTTAGGTCCTAATAGCTAGCTTACTGCTGCCAGATACTCACCTTCTGCTGGGTCAAATGGTCAAAACTCCTCCAAAGAAAATACATCACAGTAATATTGCCAAAGCTATCAGTAAATAGCCCGGGGCCGACCCTCTTTAGCATTGGCTGCCACTTCTATTTCACGCATTCTGAAATGTTCTCCACACCTTGATATGTTGTGTAGGCTTGAAACACTGTGCAGCTCCCGATACCATTTACTGCCAAAGTGTGCCCGGCCAGTTAGCACTGTCTCTAGACTCACCATCCAGTTAAGGACAGCGGGTAGGTTGCAGGGGTGGGAGGTGAACACAGCAGGGCCCACCAGGAGGGAGGTTGGAAGCTCTCATTCCATCACCGAGAGGGCACAGCTGAGAGCCAAGCAACAGGCACTATAGGGATGTAATGCGGGCAACACCAATATCAGGGGAACAACCAAAACTGCATTAGTCCTTGACAATCAGAGACATCCATTTTCAGGAATTTCTCAATCAATGGCAAGGCTGTTCAGGGAGGACAGAAGCTGTCACTTTCCGATGGTAAATATTGAAATTCCTTGAGTTCTCATCAAAGCAGCTCTGATGTCACATTGTAAAACTGCCTCCTCTAAGTTGCCAAGGTATTGACTCAGCAGGGGACCCCATGTGACATCAGAAAAATTGCACTGCGGTGTGGAAATTCCCAATAATTAAACTACCAACAACCTGTATTGACATCCTGCTGTGACTACCTGTGTCTTGTCATATTGGAATAGCCTGTCCCTGGGAAAAGAAGTTGAAGATAGGAACTCATCAGCAAACCAGTCCAATGCCTCTTTCTGAGATGCTGTTTGCCCCCCTGCCTCTAAGGACTTGAGAAATTTAAAAATATTGGGAGCAATTCTCTAGGCCCGCTGCTCTGTTCAAGTAGTCATGACGAAGAGGTGCCGATGTTGGACTGGGGTAAACACAGTAAGAAGTCTCACAACACCAGGTTTAAGTCCAACCAATTTATTTGATGGGAATCCCACAAGCTTTTGGAAATGGTGTTCCATCATCAGGTGTGTGGAAGATTCTGATCAGAGAAAGACATATAAAAACACACACAGTTTACAGAATATTTGAAGGAACACTGTTCAAATAGCACAGCAGGTCAGAAGACATTCTGCATTGCACACAGAATGCTGGAGATTCATAAAACTAAATAGGCCCAAAAATTCCCATTTTCCTGCCCATTAAGCACTTTGTTTTGGAGAATCTCCCCCATTATTTTAGACAGCAGCGTGATCTTTTCTGTGTGAGTCTAAGATTTACAATACTTGGGCACAGTGCTTAGCACTGCTGCCTCACAGTGCCATGGACCCTGGATTTGATTCCCGGCTTGGGTCACCCATCTGTGTGGAGTCTTCACGCTCTCCCTCTGCCTGATTGGGTTTCCTTCGGGTGCTCTAGTTTTCCCCCACAGTCTGAAAGACATGTTTGTTAGGTGCATTGGCCATACGAAATACTCTGTGTACCCAAACAGGCACCGGAGTGTGGCGACTGAGGGATTTTCACAGTAACTTTATTACAGTGTTAAAATAAATCTACATGTGACTAATAAATAAACTTTAACTGTTAACTTTACTGTTTGACTGCAGCACCCCCCTGCATTCCTCCTTCAAACTAACAAGGGAGGTCCCACTGAAAAAAAATCATTGAGAAATAAAACAATGAGGGATGGAATTGTTTAGAAGGAGCTGAGAGGACCACGCAATGCCAAACCCTAACTTTGGTGTGCTTGATCACATTAAGATCATGGGGAAAGCCAAGCTAACCAAGAGCAGGAAGGACAACACCATCAGACTGATGGAGATGGAGATGTAAGATTTATATGTAAGCTGAAGAGGCAAATGGAGGAGGTTCCTACACAAGAAGCACAAATCTAATCTTCGCTTGTCCTATGTCCAAAGCAAGCTGCAAAGTTGACCACATCCAAGAGATATTTCAAGGTGGTGTCAGAATTGGTACAGTCATCAGTAACCACAAATCTCTCAGTCAGCAGAAATGGAAACCCCATTCGTATCCACTCCCTCCTTCACTCATTTATCCCATCCCTTTTAGCCCCACCCTAGCCCTCGCCCTGCATCCCACTCCCTCATCTGCAACACCCTTCCTTCATGCCCCATATCCCATGACTCACCCCACCCCACCTCCTCATCCACCCATCATCCTATCCCAATCCTCCTACATTCACCCCATCGCACTTCCTTCCCTACCCATCACCCCTCCTTCACCAGAACCCCTCTTTCACTCCATTCTCCCCTCCTTCACGCTCATCACCAGGCTGGCACACCTACCTCTTGGCTTCAGGCTCCCCAGGATTCCTCAGTCACTAACAAGACTCTTCTCCATTCATGGGGAGCAGATGTTTTCTCTATGATTCCTAAGATCGTGGTCACACAGATTTCACTTAAACCTCTTCACATCAAATGCCAGCCTTGCAGTGTAAACACATCCTTGAACCTGAAGCAATTGACTCAGTTCGGGCGAAGTGGCTCCTGCACAGTGTGCCTGGTATTCCTGTGACTGAAACTCGCAGAGGGCAGTCAGCTGCCAGCATGGATTGAAGTAAATTATTTCAACCCAGGATTAACAAAATCCAGCTTTATTCCAACGTTGTGGCATTGCCAGGAAGTTCTGTACACACAAGGCTGGCCTCTTGTTAAGATTGCAGGTAAGGATATATCATTACAAGAGGAGTAGTGTTAAGATGGTAACAATGACTTTATCAATGTGACAATAAGTGGCCAGCCATACAGAATTATCCAAGAGACTTCTGCAATTAATCATTAATATTCTGGACATTTTCAGAAGTGTGTTTCTCTCCTTTCCGTTTTCTTTGAACACTTTTATTCATTAATTATAAAAGTATTGGACTGGATAAGGATGGTTGGAGGCGGGGGGTTATTGATGAAACTTCCAGAGCAAGCCGAGTTGGCAGTCTGATCCAATCGAATGTAGAGCAGCAGTGGCTCCCTTCCCTCACAATCAGGCCATCCTTCAAGTCCCACCTTTGTAGGCCCACCACCATAGGCCCTGCCTGACATGGGCAGTGCCCTTCAAACTCTAACCACAAAGGTCCACTCCCATTACCATGGCTGGCACTGCCCGACGATCACCTCCCCCATTCCTTTCAGCCTCTCTGGGAAGCCTCAATCACCTCCGGTTCTACCGGTCAAGCCAACACAACCGTTCCCCGTTCATGCAGAGTAGGTGTTTTCCTTGCTGGTTGAGAACATCTTCTGGCAAGGCCATAAAGGTCAATGAGTCTGGAGCTCGCTAATGCCATGGGAATTAACATCATACGCTTAAATAATTTATTCAGCCTCTGCCCATTTCCAACGAGAGGCTGACCTTGCTAGATCTCCAGCTCTCGTAAGATCATGAGAGCCTAGACATTGGGCACCATCCCGATCTTTCAGCTTTTACACGATTTTACCAGCTCGCTCTGCCCATCGATGGATGGAGTGAGCCAGTAAAATCCCAGCCAGGGTTTTCTATGTTCACCTAAGATGGATGGGACCTCGGATTAAAGTCTCATCCCAAAAACAACAACACTAACAGCAACTCCAGACATTTTCTCTTCCAGCTTTTTATAGCACGCAAGATACAAAAGTCTGAGGTCACGTACCGACCAACTCAAGAACAGCTTCTTCCCTGCTGCCATCAGACTTCTGAATGGACCTACTGTAGAACATAGAACATAGAACATTACAGTGCAGAACAGGCCCTTCGGCCTTCGATGTTGCACCGACCAATTAGGAAAAAGCAATGACCCTCTAACCTAAACCATTCCCTTTTCATCCATAAACATATCTACTAACCTCTTAAACGCCACCAAACTTGGCGCATCTACAACTGCAGCAAGCAGGGCATTCCATACCCTTACCACCCTCTGGGTAAAGAACCTACCTCTGACATCCGTCCTATAACCACCACCCCTTAATTTAAAGCTATTGCCCCTCGTGCTAGCTTTCTCCATCCTAGAAAAAAGGCTATCACTGTCCACCCTATCTAAACCTCTAATCAGCTTATGTGTTTCAATAAGGTATATTAAGCTGATCTTCCTCTGCACTCCATCTGTGACTGTGACATTATATTCTGCACTTTTCCCTTTCCTTCTCCCCAAATACTCTATGAATGGTATGCTTTGTCCATACAGCATGCAAAAAAAAGCACTTTTCATTGTATCCCAATACATATGACAATAATAAATCAAATCAAATCAGATAGTACAGCTCTCTCTCAGCATTAGAGTATCAAAAACTGCATGATAATATGTGTCCCCTGACATACATTAACTTATTGTGTTTCAGAAACTGAACATGCAAGAGTTAATACGGACTGACCCTCAGCTGACACCTAGCAGGGATTGTGAGAGGGTCAGAGAGTGGGTGGGTGTTGGAGTGGGAGGGTTTGGAAGGGTGGGTGGGTTCCATTTGTTTTATTCCTTAGCCTGTAATTTATTCAGAAGGTGCCTAGCTTCCAGCTCCAGCAGTGTCTGTGCACTCATTAATCTGGAGCACTGAACAATTTAATTGTTATTATTTCACACTTTAACAGGATCAACTCCTGTGTATACAAAACCTATTCCAAAGAGACGCTGCATGCGATTATTTCAGGAACCCAGCACGAGGCCCAAGGTAATCGAGTTCCAACAATGTGTTTTTTCTAATCATGTTTCGGAAAATATTGAAACTCCCAAGTTTTCTCCCAGCCCCTTACCCAGGAGAGAATGCTGCATTTCTCTGCTGATAGTTCGAGATTGGAGCTGTGAGCATTGGTCATGAACCCAAATGAAACTGTTCCCAGCCATCCCTTCAACAAATTAGATTCCACCTTACACAGCATCGAGTTGTTTGTATTTTCTTCCATATCCCATGCGTGAAAACTGGGTAACACCACGGGAGAAAATATCTCCCGATACTTTGGTTGCTAAAAATACAGAAGACCCCGGTGGGCCAGTGAGCAGGCTGGGTTTTGTCCCAAGGGCTGATCTCCCAATGTCAGCACGCCTGTACATGACTACTCTATGCCCAAAGGAATCGTCCATTAACTCCGCCATTCTGAGCTCTCAAGCAGATGGTGTTCTCCACACTGACATGGCAGCATTATGTACAACTTACAACACACAACACCAACTGCTATTTCTGCTCCATATCAACCTCCTTCTACTTTACTTCATCTGGGTCTGTTTTATACTCTCTTATTCTCTCTCCTTCATCTAACTTCTTCCAATAGGTATCTGTATTATTTTCCTCAATAACTCCATGTAGCCTCAAATTGCACAATTCATCCATCCTGTGTATATTAGCTTATATTTTTCACCTCTTGTTTTGAACTCCATTTCAGATGAAAACATTACCAGAATCTGATTTTTTGAAAGGCCTCACAACATCCCATATCCATATGTGTATATATGATATGTATATAGTATTTGATACCGATCTGGGATGTAGCTATGCTTACATATTATACATTCCTCGTAGGTATACACACACACACACACACACACACACACACACACACACACACACACACACACACACCACCACACACACACACACACACACACACACACTTGCATAGCTACATCCCACACCTGTATCATGGAATCATAGAGAACCTAAAGTGCAGAAGGAGGCCATTCGACCCAGACCCTATCCCCATAACCCCACATATTTACCCTGCTCATCCGTCTAACCTATGCATCCAGGACATTAAGGGACAATTTAACATGGCAAATGCACCAAACCAGCACAACTTTGGACTGTGGGAGGAAACCCATGCGGACACAGGGTGAACTTGAAAACTCTGCACAGACAGTGACCCAAACCAGGAATCGAACCCAGATCCTTGGAGCTGTGAGGCAGCAGTGCTAACCACTGTGCCATCATGCTACCCCTGTATATGCACATATATGCATGTTAAAATAGGACTAAGTCAGCACGGCTTTTTTAAAGAGAGGTCATTTCTGACAAATCTGTTAGAGTTCTTTGAGGAAATAACAGAGAAGTTAGATAAAAAAGAACCAGTGGACATGATTTATTTAGATTTCCAGAAGACCTTTGACAAGGTGACACATAAAGCGCTGTTAAATAAGAGTGGTGTTAACAGTAAGATCCTGGCATGGATAGAGGATTGGTTGAAGGAGAGAGTGGGGATAAAGAGGTCTTTTTCAGGATGGCAGCTGATGACTAGTTTACATCATGACTAGTGGTTACCTCAGGGGTCAATGCTTTTTTGCAATATACATTAACGATTTGGAAGAAGTAACAGAAGGCATTGTTACTAATTTTGCAGATTATACAAAAATATGTAGTAGGGCAGGTAGTATTAAGGAAGAAGGGGAAGGGGCTGCAGAAGGACTTGGGCAGATTAGAAGAGAAGTGGCAGATGGAATACAATATGGAAACGTCTTATGGGCTTATGGTCTTATGCTTCTACATCTGTATATACATATCCCGTGTGTGTGTGTATATCTATATTTATACATATGCGTCTGTATGTACATGAACATCCCATATGTACATGTTCATCTCTGTAGGTGTATGCGTACCATGGGTGTGTGCATATATACATGCCCATCTGCATATATCTATTTCTCAACTGCATATGTATGTTAATGCAATCCCACATTGGGGAAAAGATACAAAAGTCTGAGGTCACATACCAACCAGCTCAAGAACAGCTTCTTCCCTGCTGCCATCAGACTTTTGAATGGACGTACCTTGCATTAAGCTAATCTTTCTCTGCACCATAGCTATGACTGTAACACTACATTCTGCACTCTGTCCTTCCCTTCGCATTGCATGGCATGCTTTGTTTGCATAGTGCGCAAGAAATAATACTTTTTACTGTATGCTAATACATGTGACAATAATAATATCAATTCTTTAAAAAATGATGTGTCCAAATACATCCCCCATCAGTGTATATACATGCCATATTTGTGAATACACATGCCATATTTGCATGCATATTCATACATCCCACATCTGTCTGTAATTACTGTGCTGTAATGTTCTATGTTTCTATAGGGAGGGGATAGCTTGATCTTGGGATTGGAATAGCTCGGCACAACATTGAGGGCCGAAGGACCTGTACTGTGCTATAATGTTCTAAGTTTTTTTCTGTGTTTCTACGTACATATGCATCCCACACAAGCACCAGGATTGCAATGTGGGGAACTTTCAAGTCTTCATTTCAATTCATTTGTGAAGGGGTTAATAGGATTTTCAATCACTGTGGGCTGTACAGCTTTATCCTCTGCACAGCTACACATCTCAGCTCTGCCTACGGCCAGCAATCTCAATAAGGTTTTGAAATGTTAATTGTCAGCACTTAGGCCGTTTCAAAACCAGTTAAGCACTTGTCCCAAAGAGAAGGGCTTGCAAGGAATATTGGCATGAAGATTTTAAAATGTTAAGTACCAGCAATTGGATAATTTTTAAGAAGTTAAAGATCAGGTCAGCGGAGGTTACTTATTTAATATATCATTTGAAGATGACCTGGACATCTGCTTTGGATCATGAGTAGTGGTAGTTTGACCTAACAACTCTTGACTTATTGCTTAAAACCTTCTGCAAAATTTCAGACTCCGATCAATGATGGCAAAAGTCGTGTTAAAATAAAGGCCCATTTTCTGCCTATTTCCTGATCACAAAGATCAGGAAAGGCTCAAAGTTTGTCTTTTGTGTTTGCTCTTCTATTGGTATGGTTGGTTAGCTGTCCTGTTCACATAGTATTGCAATCCAGCAAGCCTGACCCTCAAACCTTGATATCCACATTTGCACAGGAAGTTTTTTGTTTCAAATTTTTTATTCATATAATCCTAGAAGGAGACCCCCGACACTAAGGAACAATTTAGCCCCGCTAATGCACCTAACCCACACATTTTTGGAGTGTAGAAGGAAAACCAGAGCACCCAGGGGAAACCTACACAGACAAGGGGAGAATGTGCAAACTCCACACAGACAGTCACCCAAGCCAGGAATTGAACTCAGATCCCTGGCGCTATGAGGCACCAGTACTAACCACTGTGCCACCATACTATTACCCATGACAAATTTGGCATGGCCAATACAGCTATCAGCACATCTTCCAGACTATAAAGCAGCCAACAACCCTGACTTGATACCGCCACTGCTGTATTTGAATTGTATTCTGTAACCAATATCTTCCTTTAACCTTGCACAGCTGAACAGCATGTTAAACAGAATAAAGAACCCCCACTGACACTACTTAAAGAGATTGTGAACTATTTGCAGGTTAGTTTTGGATTCTTTCTGTGGGTGTAATTGCCCCTTTTTTTAACCTCTATCCTGTACCTGGCTGAAAGTTTAAAATCTACAGGGTGTAATTAATTGGTGTTGAAATAAATTTATGGTCATTTAAAATCTTGTACAAAATGAAAAGATTGGCCAGGCTCCCTCTATATTTTGAACATGACTGGGGAAATAAAGAGAGTCAGCAGGGAACTGTAAGCTGATAGGAGAGAGAGGAATGATGGCAGATGAGGAGGGAAAGGAGCAGAGGAGGGGAGAGGAGTGGGACAGCGGAAGAGGAGTGGGGGAGAAGAGGGGCAGTGGAAGAGAAGTGGAAGAATGGGAGAGGATTGGGAGAGGAGAGGGAAAGGAGTGCGGCAGTGGGAGAGGGGGGAGTGGAAGAAGAGTGGGAGAATGGGAGAGGAGTAAGAGAGGAGAAGGGAGTGAGAGAGGAGTGGTGGGTAAAGGAGAAGGAGAAAAGCAGTGGGGAGAAGAGGAGTGGAGCGGAGCAGGTGGGAAGGAGCAGGGAGCAGAGAAATAAGGGGAAGGAATGAGAGAGGGGATAGGAGGATGGGAGCAGAGTGGAGTGTGTGTGTGGGAAAAGGAGCCAGGAAATCACATGGGACAAGTCTTCAGTAAACGATCCTTGTTCCCCAGCTTCACTGAGGGCTAAATGCTTCAGACATTTGTACTTGCGCTGAGGAGGTTGTGGATGAATTTAATAACGGCTATGGCCACAATGCAACCTCAAAGCAGGAGGCATTCCTTGTAGTTATCATTTTGACTTTTGTATATGTCAGATTCCTTCCTGACCGCTGAGTCCTCTGTATAAGGGAGGTCAATGAGACCTTCTCTCTATAGAGAAAAACTTTCACATCATTCTGTCAGAGAAAAATAGACAGAGTGAAATGAGGATTTTCACAAATTGCAGAGTTCCCCGGCGTGCAGAGTGCTATTAACGAATGCGCCTTACATGCATTACAAGTGAACCCAGTCATTTTCATGAACAAAAGACTATTTCACTAAATCCATTGACACTGATCTTCAAGCTCAGGAAGTGTGAGATAGGGGAATGTCTCTTCATCTTGACCTGTCCTCTGTGTGGCTTGTATTTGACCTGCCTTAGTCAATCAAAGACTGGCTACTGGACGACAAAGGTTATCCACTCGTGACATATCTTGTGTGTGGTCGGCAAGTCACACACAGGAGGCCTAATGTGCATTTGTGCAGTGCTCCACTGGGTACGGTTTGCCTGCCCCGCTTAGCCCAAAACCGGAAAATCATGCCCGAGATCAACAAACCTTTGCATGTTCTACCCCCAAACATGATTCACATGACTGATGGGATGGGAAAATTCCCCTCCACCCCCCCCACCCCACTTTGTCTACAGTAAGCAATATTTACAGTGCCTTTTTTTATATTCGTTCATGGGACATGGACGTTGCTGGCTGGCCAGTATTTAATCCCCATCCCTCATTCCCTGAGGGCAGTTGAGAGTCAACACATTGCTTGGCTCTAGAGTCACATGTAAGCCAGACCAGATAAAGACGGCAGATTTCCTTCCCTAATGGACATTAGTGAACCAGGTGGGTTTTCCTGACAATTGATAATGGTATCAAGGTCACCATTAGATTCATAATTCGAGATAACTTTTCTTGAATTCAAATTCCACCACTTGCCGTGACGGGATTCGAATCTAGGTTCTCAGAACATTCGTTGAGTTTCTGGATTAATTGTATAGCGATAATATCACTGGGCTATCACCACCACACTACCTGCAGTAGTTAGCTAAGTTTTCATACCATAGAACCCCTACAGAAGACCATTCAATTTATCAAGTTTATAATCAACTGCAATCCCACCAGGCCTTTCTCCTGTAACCCCACACATTTACCCCGCTAATCCCCCTGATATTAGGGTCAATTTAGCAAGGCCAATCAACCTAACCCGCACATCTTTGGAGTGTGGGAGGAAACTAGAGCACCTGGAGGAAACCCATGCAGACACGGGGAGAAAGTGCAAACTCCACACAGACAGTGATCCAAGCTGGGAATCGAACTTGGATCCCTGGCACTGCGAGACAGTACTGCTAACCACTGTGCCACCATGCCGTCTTAGATAGTATGCTACATCCAAAACAGCCTTGCCATTCTGAGGGAAGAGCTGTATCAGGCGAGCAACATGAGGAGGAGGAGGAAAATGAGGAGGCACAACTGGATATAGAGGAAAAGGAAGAGGGAGAGGGGGCTACAACATAGACAAACCTTTCTGCCAAGCTCTACTTGACCCAAAATCCCATAAGCAACACCAGCCACTTCAAACCACACCTTCCCATTCACCAAGGGAAGAGGTTTACAAGATGTTGAGAGGTATAGATAGGGTTGATTCTCGGAGGCTATTTCCCAGGGCTGAAATAGGATACAGGTTTAAGATGCTGGAGGGCAAGTACAGAGGAGATATCAGGGATAAGTTTTTCATTCAGAGAGTGGTGAGTGAGTGGAATTGGCTGCCGTCAGTGGTGGTAGAAGCAAACTCGCTGAGGTCTTTTAAGAGACTTCTGGATGAGTACATGGGATTTAATGGGATTGAGAGTTATAGATAGACCTGGTAGGTATGGATATGATCGGCACAACATGTGGGCTGAAAGGCCTGTTTGTGCTGTGGTGTTCTACGTTCTGTGTAACTATCCCACACTCCATGCTGCTTCCCTACGACTGACAGCCTTGATGGTCACTGATCATCTTCTGTGCAACGACACAATAAACAAGAACCATCAGAAAATGCATGCTTCCGTCCAATTTTACAAATTCAGTCATTCATAAAGCATACGTGACAAATGAATCCCCCTTGTGCCTGTTTATGCACTGCATGCGAACACTATAATTGCAACAACTATAAAAGTCATTGCCTGTGAATGAAATGATCGCTGCATCTTTTTTTTTCGGTACACTAACCATTTTATTTTTCGTTTTTTGGGCCTGTTGCCATCGAGCTGTCCTCTGAGGCTCTTTCCCAGTTGCTGCAGTGTGGCTGACGGAAATTGCTGACCTCCAATTGAGGAGGCTGCAGGAAGCAACTTCCCTGGAGTGGCTCTGGGCTTCAGCCATCTGAGCCAGGGCTGCAGCAGTCTGGGCTGGCTGGCCGGCTGAGAGGCAGTGGCGAGGGATTTGGCAGACTGGCAGCGATAGCAGGATCATGTCATTGATAGAAAGCTTCATAGAACATAGAACATAGAACATTACAGCACAGAACAGGCCCTTCGGCCTTCGATGTTGCGCCGACCAATATAAAAAGCAATGCCCCTCCAAACTAAACCATTCCCTTCTCTTCCATATACTTATCAACTAACCTCTTAAACGCCACCAAACTTGGCGCATCTACAACCGCTGCAGGCAGGGCATTCCACTCCCGAACCACCCTTTGGGTAAAGAACCTGCCTCTGATATCCGTCCTATAACTATCACCCCTTAATTTAAAGCTGTGTCCCTTCATGCTCCATGGAGTCACCCTGCACAACTGTACACCAACTGTGCACCCCCAGCCTCCGCTGTTCCTTTACATTGAGCGCACACTTTCTTTCCACAGTACCAAGCTTTTGACTGGATCATCACCCTTCTTCTGTAGCCTTGTATACTTGATTCCACAGCAGCAGGACCAGTGACCTTGCCCACTGTTGAGTTGGCAACTACACAAAGTAGAAAATGGGCACGGATTTGGTTGTGCTGAAGAGAGGGGGAAGAAAGTAAGCGGTATTGCTTACAGTATCTGTAACTTGTGAGTTACAAGAGTTTCCAGAAGGAGAAAGAAGAAATGAAAAGAGGACGAAGCGTGTATATATTTACCAGTGGATATCTATCAGTGGCCATGACCTCAGCAATACCTTACATGCGATGGTTGGCATTGTATCCTTCAAGAAGGCAGCACCACCATCTCAAAGGCAATTAGGATGGGCAATAAATACTGGGCTAGTCAGCAATGCCCACAACCCATAAATGAATATAAAAAAAACCAGCAAGTTTGGTGTGTGCAGTGATGTTGGTGCAGTGTAGTGTGTTGCCTCATTGTTACTCTTGAGTGTGTTTCAGGAGTAGGATTTCAATCCACAAATTCAGAGCCAAGAGTTACGACTGACTGACATCTTGACAGCAACAGCTAACAAAGAGACAACAGCACATGTACAGATATCCTCAACAACACCTTGGATTATATGATTAAATACATTGAGTGCACAGTCCCCAGTCAGCTATGTTGTTGTCACAGTCCGCAGTTAGCTATATTTGTCTTCAGGCCTTGGAGCCTTTAACGGGGATCTTTAGCTCTATATATTACCATTTGTTTTCTTTCTGGGGGAAGAAAAACAGAAGTGCTTCTCAGTTCATGAGACAGAAAGTCACAGATGTGAGCTGTCACACAGCACAGGCATTGCCGTGCTCTTGGGACCTCACAGTGTATGAACCATAAAATGAGCCCTCTGCAGAATGTGGAAAATACTTTGTACCAACATAAAAAAATAAATGCTTCAACGCTCAGACTTCTATTTTTACCCGATCCATCTACATGGAAGCCAGTAAGCAAAGTAAAATGTTTGTATCTGAACTGATTGGGGTCAGATTTGTCAATTATATACCTCTGCCCCCAAAAGGGAATGAAACAGTAATAACTGGGAAATAGGAATACCGATCTGAACTGTCCTTTTCGATTGAGTGGGGAAGACACTTCGATTCACTGCTCAGAAAAAATGGATGACAAGCATTTTGTGCTTTTAAATTCTCTGAACCATCTGTTATCGCAGCTATGAAGGACATGAGGAGGGGGGAGAGAGTCATTAATACATCTCTCCATGGGCTTCATGGAGTATGGGTTTCCCTACGAACTGAACAGAAGCTTATCTAATGAGAAACGAACAGCGAGAATTTAAAGTGTACCCCTCCCATCACCCCGCCATCCCCAAACCCGTCACTCGACCGTGTACTGTAAGTCCGGACCTCAGGATTTGTGTTTCTGTAAGCTGTAGACGTTACTTTTTCTTCATGTTAATGGCAGTGCAGTAGTTAGCACTGCTGCCTCACAACGCCAGGGACCTGAGTTTGATCCCCAGTTTGGGTCACTGCCTGTGTGGAGCCTGCACGTTCTCCCCATGTCTGCGTGGTTTTCCTCCAGGTGCTCTGGTTCTCTCCCACGGTCCGAAAGACATTCTGTTAGCTGCATTGGCTATGCTAAATTCTTTCTCAGTGCACCCAAACAGGCACCAGAGTATAGCGACAAGAGGATTTTCACAGGGATTTCATTGCAGTGTTAATGTAAGCTTACTTGTGACACTAATAAATACACTTAAAAGCTTTAAATAAAGCAGTGTAACACTGGAACATTGGCCCTGGCAAGGTCATTACACCATCCAAGTAAAGCACCTTGAAGTCTCCCCGCCCCCCTTTTGCTTCCCAGCTAGACTGATCTAAACTTACAACCTGGTAATTAACCTTTGTCCCGTTCTCTGATTGACTCAGCCTGAGCTCATGGCTGCTATCAAAGGACCGTTTGGGGATGGATGGGAACTGGATTGCACACTGGGACTATGAGGTTCGGATTAGAGTTGGTTCTTCACATTCCCCATTGGAATACAATTGGTGTTTTATGCCCTGATACAGCCTGAAAAAATATTAAGACTCCAAAAGCATTCGCTTTTCGAATATGACTGCTCTTGGTTTTGCCTGGTTTCATTCCAACTGACTGCAGAAAACCTTCTTCAATTCACTGTGAATCCATCTTTTTGTTTGTAAATATATACTTTACTCCGAAAAGTATTTGGGAAAATATTACAAACATGTCATTAGTGTCACAATTAACTTACATTAATACTGCGACAAAGTTACTGTGAAAACCCCCACTCCGGCACCTGTTCGGGTACACTGAGGGGAAATTTTACGACGGCTAATGGATCTAACCAGCGGGTATTTCTGGAAGGAATTGGGGCACCTAGAGCAGATAACATGCAAACTCCCCACAGACAGCGACCCAAGCCAGGAATTGAACCTGGTCCCTGTGCTCTGAGGCAGCAGTGTTAATCAATGGGCCACTGACGCAGAAAGTATAATAGAACATAGAACATTACAGCGCAGTACAGGCCCCTCGGCCCTCGATGTTGCGCCAGCCAGTGGACCCTCTAACCTAAACTATTCCAATATCATCCATATGCCTATCCACCGAACATTTGAATGCCCCCAAAGTAGGCGAGTCCACAACTGCTGCAGGCAGGGCATTCCACGCCCTCACCACCCTCTGTGTAAAGAACCTGCCTCTGACATCCGTCCTATAATTACCACCTCTTAATTTAAAGTTATGTCCCCTCGTGTTGGTCATCACCATCCGAGGAAAAAGAATCTCACTATCCACCCTATCCAATCCCTTGATCATCTTATATGCTTCAATTAAGTCACCGCGTAACCTTCTTCTCTCTAATGAAAATAACCTCAGGTCCCTCAGCCTTTCCTCATAAGGCCTTCCCACCATACCAGGCAAATAATATTCAGGTTTTCTGTATACATCACTGGTGAGTCAGTGATGCCCGCATCCTTGGTTTTAACAGATCAGCTAGTTTGATGTCTGAGTCAGTGCGTGAAATGCTTGAGGGCATTTCTCATTGCCTGGCAACCTGGGTGTGGAGGGATAATGAGCATTAAAGGGGGTTTACTGAAATATAATTTTGGTGTCCCGGCCTTGAATAGCACAGTAGAGAATGATTAGAGAGTATAAATGTGGACACTTTGAAATCAGGGGATTATCCCCAGTCATTAATCTGATTTATTTATATCAGCAGATATGAAACATCACACAGCACTTATGCAAAATTTCCTGTGGTTTCAGTAATGACTTTACGCAGTGGCTGCTGCATGATTTCCTCAACTGTGTCACTAACTGCACTTCAAAATTATTTCACTCACAGTATAAGACTTTGGAACATCCTGTGGTTGGGACAGGTGCTACACAAATACAGCCCTGCGTTTGGAAATTGTGGAAAGGGAGTGGAATCAGTCCTCTCTGTAGACTGTTCACCAATTTACACTCTGCTCCTTATGAACCTGCTCCTGGACCTGGCCAAACTCGCCACAAACAGGTCGAGGCAGCATGTGACCAAGGAGACATCCAGCTCGACTGTCTGCCCTTCTACTGTAGCTGCATTCATGAGTAGGTGTTCCTGGAAAAGAGAGCGCACGTTATGTCCAAGCGCACCGTTGAGATCTTCCATGCCTGTTGGGTCTGCAAGGCTTGGGGTGTTTTATTGACCCTTTAAACCACATTTTGATTTGATATTTTAAGCCTCCTTTACACTTCAGTTTATTTCGTTTTCTGTTTTAAGGGGCTGCCCTTTTCACTTTCTTTCTCAGTTTATTTGATTTGTTTGGTTTGCCGAAAGCATGCCTGTCACATCCAGTCATGAATGGTGGTGGACAATTAAACAACTCACCGAAGGAGGAGGAGTCTCCACAAATATCCCCACCTTCAGGGATGGAGGAGCCCAGCACACCAGTGCCAAAGATAAGGCTGAAGTATTCACAGCAATCTTCAGCCAGAAGTGGGGAGTGGACGATCCATCTCGGCCTCCTCTGGTGATCCCCCAGCATCACTGATGCCAGTCTCCAGCCAAATCAATTCACTCCACATGATATCAAGAAATGGTTGCAGGCAGTAGATACACAAACATAACGGGCCCTGATAACATTCCGGCAATAGGACTGAGGACCTGCGCTCCAGAACTTGCCATTCCCCTAGCCAAGCTCTTCCAATATAAGTTACAACACTGGCACTGACCCAACAAGATGGAAAATTACCCAGGCATGTTTTGTACACAAAAAACAGGATAAGTCCCACTCAGCCAATTACTGCCCAATCAGTCTACTCACAACCTCCCCATTAGTCTCTCCTTGATCATCAGTAAAATGACAGAAGGGATCATCAACTGTGCTATCAAACGGTACTTACTCAGCAATAACCTGCTCAGAAATGCCCATTTGGGTTTCGCCAGGGTCACTCAGCTCCTGACCTCATTACAGCCTTGGTTCAAACATGGACAAAAGAGCTGAATTCCTGGTGTGAGGCGAAAGTGACAGCTCTTGACGTCAAGACGTTTGTGACATCAAGGAGAACTAGTAAAATTGGTATCAATAGGTAGCGGGAGCAAACTCTCTGCTGGTTGAAATCTTACCTGACACATGATTGTGGTGGTCGGAGGTCAATCATCTCAATTTCAGGACATCTGTGCAGGAATCCCTCAGGGTAGCGTCCCTGGGCCCAACCATCTTCAGCTGCTTCATCAATGACCTTCCCTCTGTCATTAGATGAGAAGTGGGAATGTTCGCCGATGGTTGCACTAAGTTTAGCATTATTCATGACACCTCAGTTACTGAAACAGTCCATGTTCAAATGCAGCAAGATCTGGACAATATCCAAGCTTGGAGTGACAAGTGGCAAATAACATTTGTGCCAAGCAATGACCATCACCAATAAGAGACACTTGAAACACTGCCCCTTGACATTCAATGGTGTTGCCATCACTGAATCCATCACTCAACATTCTTGGGGTTACCATTGACTAGAAACTCAACTGGATTCACCATATAAATACAATGGTTACAAGAGCAGGTCAGATACTCAGAATACTGTGGTGTGTAAAGCGCCTTCTGAACCCCAAAGCGTATCCACAATCTACAAGGCACAAGTCAGGAATGTGATGGAATACTCTTCCTTTCCCTGAATGAGTGCAAAGCCAACAACATTCAAGAAGCTTGACATCATCCAGGACAAAGCAGCCCACTTGATTGGCAACACATTGACAAACATCCACTCCCTCCACCTCTGATGCTCAGTAATAACAGCGTGTGTTATCTCCGAGATGCACTGCAGCAATTCATCAAAGATCCTTAGATGACACCTTCCAAACTCACGACCACTCCCATCTAGAAAGACATGGGCAGCAGATAAATGGGAACACCACCACCTGCAATTTCCTCTCTGAGCCACACACCTTCTGGGTTTGGGAAATATATTGCCATTCCTTTGTAGTCACTGCATTAAAATCCTAGAATTCCCTCCCTACTGGCATTCCGGGTCAGCCCACAGCACATGGACTGCAGGATTCAAGAATGCAGCTCACAACCACCTGCTCAAGGGATGGGCGATGAATAGAGGGAGGCAAAGGCTAGTGGTATTACTAGACTATAAATCCAGTGCCTCAGCCAATGTTGTGGGGACCCAGGTTTGAATCCGCCATGACAGATGGCGGAGCTTGAGTTCAATTTAAAATAAAATCTGGAGTTAAAAATCAGTAGAATCTGCTGATAATAAGAAACTATTGTTGGTTGTCAGAAAAACCGATCTGGTTCATTATTGACCTTGAGGGAATGAAATCTGCGGTCCATATCTGGTCTGGCCTATGTGTGACTTCAGAGCCACAGCAATATAATTGACACTCAACTGCCCTTGGGCAACTAGGGATGGGCAATAAATGCTGGCCAGCCAGTGACGCCCATGTCTCATGAATTAAAAAAAAATTGAACTCTTTGCATTCATTGCACAGGCTGAATACTCAGATGTAAGGAAGCTATCTTGTCAATCAATCTGTTGGCGGGGAACCAGTCGAAGAGTTTTGTTTTACAATGTTCGTGCTTCCATGCATCCGGTTCAGAACCCTTTCCTTCTGCAGCCATCTTTCCTATCATCCCTGTGTGCACCTTGATAGAATGTGAAAGCAGGCTACCGGACACCTCAGTATTCCCCGATAGGCATGCCTCAGTGTGGCGTGTATATACAGGAGGGAGAGCGTTATGCAGGAGCGCTGTAAGACATGGCCCGACCAGAAGGGGTTAAACTGGAGCTTGTTTCTAGTTCGATCCCTAATTGTTTTCAGTACTGTGAGCGTCTGCTAGATTATCTCTGCAAAATTCACAACGGTTTGCTGGAACCACACCAATGTTAACAAACACAATAACCCACTGGCAGCTTTCTTCTGTTTGTGGATTTGGCGATCCTATTGCTTAATCTCATTTCCTGGAGCACATCGAGTGCCAAGGTCTCACACACCAGAATGTTCTGTTTGAAAACCGCATTTCCTGCAGCAGCACTCAAATCTAGAATTTTAACACCTTAGATCCCAGTAGAGGATAAATACATTCTTTCAGAAACATCAGATGCACGGTAGAATGTATTCTTTCTGTTTGTAATACAGAATGGTACGGCTCCTGCTCTGTCCAAGACGACAAGGAACTACAAAGAGTCGCAAATGAAACCCAGTCCATTACTCAAACTAGCCTCCCATCCATTGACTCTGTCTACATTTCCCTTTGCCTCAGAAAAGCAGCCAGCATAATTAACGAACCCACACACACCGATCATCCTCTCTTCTACCTTCTTCCTTCAGGAAAAAGATATAAAAGTCTGAGGACACGTATCAACCAACTCAAGAACAGCTTCTTCCTTGCTGCCATTAGACTTTTGAATGATTCTACCTCGCATTAAGTTGACCTTTCTTTATGCCCTAGCTGTAACACTACATTCTGCAATTTCTCGTTTCCTTCTCTATGTATGTTATAATTTTTCTATATAGCATGCAAGAAACAATATTTTTCACTGTATACCAATACACGTGACAATAATAAATCAAATCAAATTGGCATTTATATAGGGCCTTGATCAAATGTTCTAATTGCTGCTCATGAATATAATCAGTTAAATGCAATACTGTTTCAAAGAAGGGAGGCCATGGGGAAATGATATTTGGTAGCTAGTTCTAGAATTAACGATTTAGGTGAGGTGGCCAAGCTGTGGTCTTGAACTGAGTCACTGGCCTCGGCTATTGTGCACACCAGACTCCATCTTGGTAATGGAGTTGAAGCCAGTGCCAGGAGTAGCCATTAAACTGCTAAATGCCCGCAAGAGTTCTTCAAAAAGATTGCGTGGCTTTCTGGTGATTCAGCCTTCAAGTTGCACCCTCTCCTCACAGCAGGCAGCTCATTTTGTGGTAAACACACTCTTGAAATTGGATTTCCAATACTACTGCAACAGATATTCACTATTTTGTGTTCACTGCCAATGGTGCTGTGAGGTGGATCTTTGAAACGCATTGAGCGATCTTCTGAGGAAGTTCACCAAGGCTTTTTCAACATGTGAGGAATTATTCTGTAAATTCGCTAGGAATTTGCCTACAAAGAATACATGCTTTGCTGCTTTAGCTTAGTGACGTCTTAAAAGAGTTAGCAGGAAAAAGTTTATTTATTTTAAAGTTTCAAGTTTATTTATTAGTCACACGTAGGCTTACACTAACATTGTAATGAAGTTACTGTGAAAATCCGCTCGTCGCCACGCTCCGCTGCCTATTTGGGTAGACTGAGGGAGAATTTAGCATAGCACCTAATGCACCTAACCAGCACATCTTTCAGATTGTGAGAGGAGATGGAGCATCTGGAGGAAACCCAGGGGGAGAACATGCAGACTCTGCACAAACAGTCACCCAAACAATTGAACCTGGATCCCTAGCGCTGTGGGGCAGCAATGCTAACCACTGTGTCACCAGGGTCCTGGACTGGACGGATGGACAAAAAGGGAGTGCTACGGTACGTTGTGAAGGAGCCCGTTGATCTCCAGGAGAGAGGGCCAGAAGCGTGAGGCGGACTTTCCTTCTCTGCATAACAGAGACATCCCCCCTCCTTTAACTATGGCCTCTAGAATTCCATTTGAGAACCTCTGTGTCTCCTCCCTCAGTCTGCGAGCCATCCTGAAACTTGCTGCTACGGGTCAGTAGAACAAACAGACCTCCACATTAGGAGCAAGAGTAGGCCATTCGGCCCCTTAAGCCTGCTCTGCCATTCAATAGGATTATGGCTGATCTCTCTGTAACCTCTGCCATACATTCCCACCTACCCCCAATAAACTTTAACCCTCGCACTTATCCAGAATCTATCCACTTCTGCTTTAAGAATAGCCAGACTCCTCTTCCACTGCTTTCTGAGGAAGAGAGTTCCAAAGACTCACCACCCTCAATGTCTCCTCATCTTATCTTAAATGGGTGACCCCTTATTTTTAAATAGTGTACCCTAGTTCCAAAAGTAAGTACATGGAGTATTTCAATAATAAATAATGTCATGTCAACACTTAGTGTTTTAAATCTGTAGTTTTGTGGTTTAAACCCTGCAGCTAAGTTCAAATGGATCAGCAATTATCGCCTTGAATGTGTCTCAATTCAAGACAGGGTGTATTCCATATAGAGCCTCTTTGGTCAAAATAGCCCCTGGAATCTTTAGTTCAGATGACTAGAGACTTGATCAAAGAGGTAAGTTTTAAGGCTATCTTAAAGGAGAATGAAGAGGTGGAAATGTTCCAACATTCATCAAAAAAATATTCTGTCGCAGTATTGACCATATTTTCCAGATTTCCTATTCTTGTTTGAGGAGCAGCGCTCAGAAAGCTCATGATTCCAAATAAACCTATTGGATTTTAACCTGTGAGACTTCTTACAGTGCCCATACCCAATCCAACAATGGCACCTCCACATCCTGTTTAAGAAAATCAGCACAATTCCAGGACCGTCCAACCATCGGAATAAATGAATTCCCATTGCAGAACTTCAGGAATTGGATTTTTTGTTTGTCATTGGAAGTCACTGCCTGCTTCCAAATTCACATCAAGTTGACTTCCCCACCGCCGCTGACCTTCACTGGCCCCAGCCAGCACCTCAATGTTAAAATTCTCTTTTTAATTTTCGAATCTCCTCATGCCTTGCCCCTCCATATCCTTGCAATCACCTCCAGCTCCACAACACTCCGGGATCTCCTGCCCTATTCTGGCCTCTACTCTCCTATTCTTTTGCATATCCCCAATTTCTTCCGCTACTTATGGAGGGAATCTGAAATTCCCTCCCTAAGCCTTTTGTCCTCTCCAGCTCTCTCTCTTTTCTTAAATCTATCATTTTAGAAAGGCTTTTTATCACCAGACCTAAGAGCCGGAATTTTAATGCTCCACCTGCCATGGGGATCGGAGCGGGCGTGGGGCAGACAATGGAAAGATCTGTTGACCTCAGACGGGATTTTACAATTTCAGGAGGAGTGAGGCCAGAAAATCCTGCCCTTTACCTCCTCGTGTGGTTCAGTGTTAAGTATTGTTCTGGTAACATTCTGTGAAGTGCCTCAGGGAACCTCCACCTCGCTAACGGGCCGGTCTTGTCATTACACTCTGCATCAAACACATTGTGTTATTATTGTCATTCCTCTGCCTCAGGAGACGATGGACTGGCTGTTTCTCATCCTATTTTAAACTTTGTTGTGGCTGTACAGATTGATTCCTGCGTGGTAGTGCCTTGCACAGTTGGCACGGTTGAATGGCCTTGGCCATCAGCCTGAGGTTGGCTAATGTTTTTTCCCTTCTGCCACTTCTCTCTGTCTTCCCAACTGGTCTTTGCTTTGGCGCTCTGCTTTTTTCCCATGCCCTTTCCAACTGCTTGTTTCCAGGCAGTGTGGTCAGTAATAAGGACTTTCCTTGCATTGTCTCCAATCCTGATCAACTTAAGTTTAATATTTATTAGTGTCACAAGTAGGCTTACATTAATACTGCAATGAAGTTACTGTTCAGCTACACTTAGGGAGAATTTAGCATGGCCAATACACCTAATCAGCACATCTTTCGAACAGTGAGAGGAAACCAGAGCACCTGGAGGAATCCCACACAGACATGGGGAGAACATACAGACTCCACACAGAGTGACCCAAGCTGGGAATTGAACCCAGGTCCCTGGAGCTGTGAAACAGCAGTGCTAACCACTGTGCCATCCATTTGTTTCTGTGGTAACTATTTTTGCAGGACTATATTTGACTATATTTGTCCAAGGGCACAAATCTTTTCTTCCAGCTGAGACACAAAACGTTCACGGAGAAGCTGCGGAGGTGCTGGTTTTTCACTTTGGATGATTGGAGGTGGAATGCCATCATTTCCTGGAGCTTTACCACTGGCAAAGATGGTCATTGGCCCCTCTTGAACTCAATGAGGGAGGGCTCGCTGTCCCACTCCATGAGGGAGGGCTCACTGTCCCACTCCACGAGGGTGGGCTTGCTGTTCCACTCCATGAGGTGGGCTCGCTGTCCCACTCCGCGAGGGTGGGCTCACTGTCCCACACCACGAGGGTGGGCTCGCTGTCCCACACCACGAGGGTGGGCTCGCTGTCCCACTCCGCGAGGGTGCGATCGCTGTCCCACTCCACGAGGGAGGGCACACTGTCCCAATCCATGATGGTGGGCTCACTGTCCCACTCCACGAGGGTGGTCTCACTGTCCCACTCCACGAGAGTGGTCCACTGTCACAGTTCACGAGGGAGGGCTCGCTGTCCCACACCACGAGGGTGGGCTCACTGTCCCACTCCACCAGGGTGGGCTCACTGTCCCACTCCGCGAGGGCGGTCTCACTGTCCCAGTCCACGAGGGTGGGCTTGCTGTCCCACTCCGCGAGGGTGGGCTCACTGTCCCACACCACGAGGGTGGGCTCGCTGTCCCACACCATGAGGGTGGGCTCGCTGTCCCACACCACTAGGGTGGGCTCGTTGTCCCACACCACAAGGGTGGGCTCGCTGTCCCACTCCACGAGAGTGGTCCACTGTCAAAGTTCACGAGGGAGGGCTCGCTGTCCCACTCCGCGAGGGCGGTCTCACTGTCCCACACCACGAGGGTGGGCTCGCTGTCCCATTCCACGAGGGAGGGCTCGCTGTCCCACTCCATGAAGGAGGGCTCGCTGTCCCACTCCGTGAAGGTGGTCTCACTGTCCCACTCCACGAGGGTGGTCTCACTGTCCCACTCCACGAGGGTGGGCTCCCTGTCCCACTCCACGAGGGTGGGCTCGCTGTCCCACTTCATGAGGGTGGGCTCGCTGTCCCACTCCACAAGAGAGGGCTCGCTGTCCCACTCTGAGAGGGTGGGCTCGCTGTCCCACTCCACGAGGGTGGCTCACTGTCCCACTCCACGAGGTGGGTTACTGTCCCACTCCATGAGGGTGGGCTCACTGTCCCACTCCGAGGGTGGTCTCACTGTCCCACTCCAGGAGGGAGGGCTCGCTGTCCCACTCCACGAGGGTGGGCTTACTGTCCCACTCCATGAGGGTGGGCTCACTGTCCCACTCCACGAGGGAGGGCTCGCTGTCCCATTCCACGAGGGTGATCTTGCTGTCCCACTCCACGAGGGTGGGCTCAGTGTCCCACTCCACGAGGGTGGGCTCGTTGTCCCACTCCACGAGGGTGGGCTCACTGTCACAGTTCGCGAGGGTGGGCTCACTGTCCCACTCCGCGAGGGTGGCCTCACTGTCCCACCCCACGAGGGTGGTCTCACCGTCCCAGTCCATGAGGGTGGGCTCACCGTCCCACTCCACGAGGGTGGTCTCGCTGTCCCACTGCACGAGGGAGGGCTCACTGTCCCACACCACGAGGGAGGGCTCGCTGTCCCACTCCACGAGTGTGGTCTCACTGTCCCACTCCAGGAGGGAGGGCTCACTGTCCCAAACCACGAGGGTGGTCTCACTGTCCCACTCCAGGAGGGAGGGCTCGCTGTCCCACTCCACGAGGGTGGGCTCACTGTCCCAGTCCACGAGGGTGGGCTCCATGTCCCATTCCACGAGGGTGGTCTCACTGTTCCACTCCATGAGGGTGGGCTCCCTGTCCCACTCCACGAGGGTGGTCTCACTGTCCCACACCACGAGGGTGGGCTTGCTGTCCCACACCATGAGGGAGGTCTCACTGTCCCACCCCAGGAGGGTGGGCTCGCTGTCCCATTCCACGAGGGTGGGCTCGCTGTCCCACTCCACGAGGGTGGGCTCACTGTCCCAGTTCACAAGGGTGGGCTCACTGTCCCACTCCACGAGGTGGGCTCACTGTCCCACTCCACGCGGGTGGGCTCACTCTACCCAGTCCATAAGGGTGGGCTCACTGTCCCACTCCGCGAGGGAGGGCTCGCTGTCCCATTCCACGAGGGAGGGCTCGCTGTCCCACTCCACAAGGGTGGGCTCACTGTCCCACTCCACGAGGTGGGCTCGCTGTCCCACTCCACGCGGGTGGGCTCACTGTCCCACTCCACGAGGGTGGGCTCACTCTACCCAGTCCACAAGGGAGGGCTCACTGTCCCACTCTGCGAGGGAGGGCTCGCTGTCCCATTCCACGAGGGAGGGCTAGCTGTCCCACTCCATGCGGGTCGGCTCACTGTCCCACTCCACAAGGGTGGGCTCGCTGTCCCACTCCACGAGGGTGGGCTCGCTGTCCCACTCCACGAGGGAGGGCTAGCTGTCCCACTCCATGCGGGTTGGCTCACTGTCCCACTCCACAAGGGTGGGCTCGCTGTCCCACTCCACGAGGGTGGGCTCGCTGTCCCATTCCACGAGGGAGGGCTAGCTGTCCCACTCCATGCGGGTCGGCTCACTGTCCCACTCCACAAGGTGGGCTCGCTATCCCAGTCCATGAGGGTGGGCTCACTGTCTCACTCCATGAGGATAGACTTCCTGTCCCGCTCCACAAGGGTGGGCTTGCAGTCCCACTCCACCATGACCGGGAATTCTGAAATGACAATAACAGCTTCCTCAACATTCTCCACTGCATGGACTTTGAAATAGTGCTCCACCCATCTTTCCATTTGCTCGCTAGGTTCAGTGACAATCATCCCAGTCTCTTTGATTTGATTTGATTTATTATTGTCACATGTATTAGTATACAGTGAAAAGTATTGTTTCTTGCACGCTATACAGACAAAGCATACCATTCATAGAGAAGGAAAGGAGAGAGTGCAGAATGTAGTGTTACAGTCATAGTTAGGGTGTAGAGAAAGCTCAACTTAATGGGAGGTAAGTCCAGTCAAAAGTCTGATGGCAGCAGGGAAGAAGCTGTTTTTCAGTGGGTTGGTACGTGTCCTCTTGTATCTTTTTCCTGACAGAAGACGGTGGAAGAGAGAATGTCCGGGCTGTGTGGGGGTCCTTAATTATGCTGGCTGTTTTACCAAGGCAGCGGGAAGCGTAGACAGAGTCAATGGATGGGACAGTGGTTTGCGTGATAGATTGGGCTACGTTCAACACCTTTTGGAGTTCCTTGTGGTCTTGGGCAGAGCAAGAGCCCTGCCAAGCTTTATCTTCAAACGTGCAGATTTGGTTACTGTTGGAGTTGCTGCTTTCTTGATCCCCTGATTCAGCAGCAAGTACCAATTACTATGTATTTTGAGTGACTCTGGTAAGAACTCACCATTCAATTACCAATTTGAAAAACTCTGCTGACTTCAACCAAAAAGTTGAACGTCCAAACAGTACTAATTAGTTGTCTGTCCCTTGTTAAAGCGTGATTATCTTAGTAATGAGATTCTGCAAACAGCTATTGACAATTAGAGGTCGTGGCTCATTGAGATTCCCTGTAAAGTATCTGGGTCATTCTACATTTCAAAGTTGTGTTTACACCATACGCCCAACAATGAGGGCTAGGCATTCCTGAAGCTACTGCAACATCTAGGCATGGTTTGCAGGGTCAAAGGTCATCACTCTAATGGCAGCACCATGTTTGATGGGTTAGTCATGGAGTGAACCTCACAGTCCCCCTGAAAGGAAACCCATGGTTGCATTGGATGTTAAAGCCAAGGTCAGTCACATTCTCATCATGTCATGGGTTTCCCCATACTGGGGATGGGGGGAGTGAAATTTTCCTATTCCGCCTGCCACGGGAATCATAGCAGGTGAAGGGCGGACCATGGAAAGATCCATTGACCTCAGGCAAGTTTTTCCAGTTTTGGGGAAAGCACAGCCAGGAATTCCCGCCCTGGGAGTTTGACCTCTGAACCAAACTGATCCCATGTGATGTTCTCTCCTGGATTCCTTACAGAAAAGGCTGCACGTTGGGCTCATATCTTCATCAAATTTGCCTTTATTCAACTGCTGGATTTGAACTCAACATATTATTTCCTAAACATCTCTCCATTCCTTTCTGATTTGTCTTGGGGGAACACCGTGTGAAGGTGTGTGACACAGGAGTGACCTCCAGCAACATGCCTGGGCAACCATTCATACTGGGAACAATGGCTTCTGTACCCACTGGGTCATCAAAGCCAGTCCCGGCCTCAGTGAGGCACCGTCACTTGTATCCTTCCCAGTAAGGGCCACTACATAGAGATTGGGAGCTCCAGCTGATATTGTCCCCTCTCCATCCCTGGGTGCATCGCTGGGACAATCCCTGTCTAACCGGTTCATCCCCACACTGAACAGTACATTCCAAAGTGGCTCCCACTTCAACATCCTCGAAGCAATCTTCACCTGACTAGCAACTTTTCCTGTCTTGGGAAAACATCACTCAAACATAAACCAGCAAGATCAGTCTGTGGGCAAAAACTTGCAGATGGAATACAATGTGGAAAAATGTGAAGCTATGTACTTTGGCAGGAAGAATAAAGGAACTGAATAATATTTAAATAGAGAAAGACTGCAAAAAACTGCAAGGCAGAGATTTTGGGGGTCCTCGTGCATAAAAAGCTACAAAGTTTATCAGATAATGGGAAAGGCAAATGGAATGTTGATCTTTATTTCAATGGATTATAGAAATAGGTACACCTTGCTAAAATTATACAGGCACAAGTTAGACCACATCCAAATCAGCTAGTGCATCTAACAATCTTTCAGAGGCAGTGGTAGAAGCGGGTACAATTTTGTCTTGCAAAAAGCATTTACACAGTTACATGGGTAATATGGGTGCAGGAGGATGTGGGCTAAATGCGGGCAATTGGGACTAGCTTAGTGGTAAAAACTGGGCGGCATGGACAAGTTGGGGTGAAAGGGCCTGTTTCCATGCTGTAAACCTCTGGGACTATCACTTTGAAAGGAAAGCGAAGCACCCAGATGCAGACAAAGGGAAAAGGTGCAAGCACAGTGACCCAAGGCTGGAATTGAAATTGGGTCTCTGGCGCTGTGAGGTAGCAGTGCTAACCACTTAGGAAACCATGCTTAGGAAGGTCAGTTTGGGGACAGGTTCCTGCTTGAATGAAACAAGACAGAATTTATCCACAAATTATAGATTGGAACCAACATTGATACCTCTTTTCCAAAGGCCTTTTTACCAGGGAATGTGCTGAACTGTTAGCATTGCAGACAACAAGTGCTGCAACACAGATAAACCCTCTGTTGTGTTCTGAGATCTGCTGAAACGGGCTGGAATTTGTACCAAAGTGACCCTCTCTGCACATGGGCAAGAGGTTTACCTACCAAGTGCATTTATCTGTAAGCAAGTGCAGTCAAGCCCGGTGTATGAAAGACATTAATACTCCTGTTAGCAGGCTGTGCACTCAACCCCACCACCTGGAGGCTTTAATGT
Organism: Sphyrna mokarran; assembly: GCA_024679065.1. Lineage (NCBI taxonomy): Eukaryota > Metazoa > Chordata > Chondrichthyes > Carcharhiniformes > Carcharhinidae > Sphyrna > Sphyrna mokarran. The sequence goes on along the minus strand of JAGIQG010000020.1, from coordinate 14,114,005 downwards.
TAAAGTCTAGACTTTCAATCTGAAGGAGTGCCACGTGGTCAGCAGTGCGATCTTTCAGATGAGACATTTAAAGGAAGTCTCTGAGTTGGATCTCAGGAATTCCATCGCATTATTTGAAGAAGAGCAGGAGAGTTCTTGCTGGTGGCTTTGCCAGTGTTGATCATAGAGCCATAGAATCCCTACAGTGCAGAAGGAGACTATTCGACCCATCAAACCTACACCGACAACAATTTCACCCAGGCCATATCTCCATATTTACCCTGCTAGTCCCCCTACACTAAGGGGCAAGTCAGCACGGCCAATCCACTGAATCCACGCATCCTTGGATTTTGAGCCTTCAACAGAAATATTGCAGACACATTATCCAGTCGCTACCGGTGGGATTTTCCAGCCTCTCTCATCTGCAGGATCCTCCAGTTCTGCCGGAGATGACACCCCAATGCACTCTCCCTCCCCATAGCCGGATCCCTGGCACGTGTGTGCCATGCAAAATGCCACAGACATTGGTGTGACTGGAAGATCCCACTGGTGGCCGTTAGTGAGTCATCGCCACTGTTAGGAATGGGTTAACAGGCCTTTCAATTAAATCTGAATTTTATGTCAAGTATTCAATAGAAGTGACAGGTAAATAAAGGGGGCCACAGGTGGCATTGTTGATTGGTGGAGAATTCTGGGTGAAGTTGGATCAAAGATATTTTTATGAAGAAGCAGAACTGTTGCCTCCTTTACTGAACAGCAACCAAGAGGTTTAAACATCTGTCACTGGAGAACGTTTGCCGGAGGGACTGAAAAATCCCACTCATCCATTTTACTGTCTGTGGGAGTTTCCTATCATGAATTTAATGTTTTCCAGATTGCACCATTGACTATAGTCCAAAAGTAAAGTATTGCTGTAAAAACACTATGTGCTGAAGTTGTGACAGGTGGTACACAAATAGAGGTTTTCTTTTTCTATATAAGTGATAGTTCTAAAGAAAACACTGACCTTGTCAGCAGTGTCACATCCAGTAACTCACCTCCTGACTCCCCAAAACCATAAGGCACAAGTCAAGAGTGTGATGGAATACTCTCCATTTACCTGAGACTCCAACAACACTCAGGAAGCTCAACACCATCCAGGACTGAGTGGCCCCTCTTGATTGGCATCCCTTCCATTAGCTCCAACTCTCATTCACTCCACTACTGGTGCAGAGTGTTTGTGAATCCTCTACAAGATGCACAACAGTGACAAAGAAAAGCTCCTTGGACAGCACCTTCCAAACCCATGACCTCTACCATCTAGAAAGACAAGGGAAGTCCATCCATGGGAACACCGCCACCCGAAAGTTTCCCTCCAAGCCACTTATATTCCTGATTTCTAAATTTATCACCATTCCTTTGCTGTCAAAATTCTGGAACTCCTTCACTATCAGCACTGTGGGTGTACCTACGCTACATGGACTGCAGCAGTTCAAGAAGGCAGCTCATCACCAGCCTCTCAAGGGCAATGAGTGATGAGCAATATACAGTGGCCTGGCCAGGGATACCCACATGCTGGGGAAATTAAGAAAATAGATTTGATAGCTAGGCTACTGCTGGGTGGGGAGATCCCCTCTGTGAGGTGGAGCTCAGGCTGTTCTGGTACCCAAACAGACACAAGGCCCGCTGATTATTGGTGCCCCACAGGACAAGGCCAGGTACTCCCCCCGCCAGGGACTCACCCTCAGGCCTCTGACCCCTGACACCTGTGGGAATCTGGACACTGACTACCCATTCAGCCCCTTCCTATAATTGGCCTCGGTTAGACTCTTTACTGAGTGATAAACACCATCCGGCCATTCCGCACAATGGCACGGTTGTACAGTGGCTAGCACTGCTCCCTCACAGTGCCAGAGACCCAGGTTCAATTCCGGCCTCAGGTGATTGCCTTTGTGGAGCTTGCATATTCTTCCCGTGTCTGTGTGGGTTTCCTCCGGGTGCTCCAGTTTCGTCCCACAGTTCAAAGATGTGTGGCTTAAGCTGATTGGCCGTGCTGAATTGACCCTAATGTCAAGAGGATTAGCAAGGGTAAATATGTGGGGTTACGGGAACAAGGCCTGGGTGGGATTGTGGTGGGTACAAACTCGTTGGGCCAAATGGCTGCCTTCTGTTGTGTAGGATTCTATAATTCCCAATCCCGACTCCACAAAAACATCTCGGAGGTGGGTTTGAGCTTGGGAAATGGCATTCCAGCCAACAGGGCTGACTTCTGACTGCAGTTCCAAAGTGGTGTGGGTAGGGTCCTGAATACCACCAACATCTAGTCATACTGAGAAGGCAGATAATTCTGGCTGCTTGTTCACAGAGGACAACTTGTGTCACAGTGAGGCACCGCTAGTTTTAACGTGCAGGTGGTAAACACCGAGATACAGGCTTCAGTCGCTCCAAAATCCAGGAGTTTTTATCCCCATTTTTAATTCAAATTACCTCAATGATTGACATTGGGAAAAGCAACACAGCAAGACCGCCACCTGCTGGGTAAAGGAAAAATCTCCAGTCGAATGAATTCACCGGATTTCATTTAGGCAAGTGGAACTAGGATTATCTACTATTACCAGGCAGGCCACTCAGCCCATCTGTTCAATGCTATCTTCACATAAAGCATCTGGTGTAATTCCCTGCTCACTTTCCTTTCTTATTCAAACAACAGTTCCATTTCCTTTCACCATTATTTACAGTGTATTCTTCAAAAACAGAATATGATATTGAATCTCACCAGCCACTGTACGGAGCATGTTTCTAACATCCCTTTAATTCTTTATCTTAAACTGCTGCTCTCTCATTCCTGTCTCATCAAACTCCAGACAGAACAAAATATCAACTTCATTTGATTCATTGTCACATGTATTAATAGACAGTAAAAAGTATTGTTTCGTGCGCACTATACAGATAAAGCATACCGTCCATAGAGTACACGAGGAGAAGGAAAAGAGAAGGTGTAGAATGTAGTATTACAGTTATAGTAGCGTGCAGAGAAAGATCAACATAATCATGGAATCGTAGAATCCCTGCCGTGCAGAAGGAGGCCATTCGGCCCAAAATCTGTACTGATCACAATCCCACCCGGGCTCTATTCCCGTAACTCGTCATACTTACCCTGTTAATACCCTGACACTATGGTTAATTTAGCACTGCCAATCAACCTAACCGCACATCTTTGGATTGTGGAAACAAACTGGGGCACCCGGAAGGTAGGTCCATTCAAAAGTCTGATGGCAGCAAGGAAGAAGCTGTTCTTGAGTCGGTTGGTAAGCGTTCTCAGACTTTTGGATCTTTTTCCTGACGAAGAAGGTGGTGTGTGGGGTCTTGAATTATGCTGGCTGTTTTTCCAAAGTAGCGGGAAGTGTAGACAGAGGCAATGGATGCGAGATTGGTTTGAGTGATGATTGGGCCACATTCACAACCCTTTGTAGTTGCTTGGTGGTATCAGATCTCTATCTGATCAATCTTTCTTGACTCCAGCGAGGAGGACTTCGGGGTGAGCTGATTCCACCATCAGCTGTTAGTCCTGATAATGTGCTAGTGAATCAGTTCTTCGCAGCATGCACTGCTTATATATGCTTCCTGTACAGCGTTATGCAAAGTTGCACGCAAAAGTCCATTTGCAAGCTAACTCAGAGCCTGTACAACATTACCACCTGCCTGTTTTTGTATTGAGTAGAATCCTTCCATTGTGACAAGGTCTGTCAGTCAAGTCTCGAGCGTAGTGGAGATAAGCTGAATAGTATGAGTGGGAGGCACCTTACACATGGTTATTAACACACTTGTTGAAGAGCGATGTCTTTATGCATAGCCATGTATCAGGGAGAGGAACACCCATCCTTGGTCCCATCAGGAAGAGATGCAGTGCATGCGACCATTAAAACAACCAACAGCAAGAATGGATCCAGGAGACTTCCAATCAATGCAACATAACATATACCTGGGAGAGTAAGAACTATTTACAATCATTGAATACTTGGGCAACCAGCCTTTAATCAAAACTTAACTTTCCTCACTCTATGTCTGTTTCATTCATAGCAAGGCTAGAGGCCAGCCGTTGATTGCTATGTTCTCTTGTCCGTGATAACTTCGGTGTGTGTCTTCCATTGGTTCAAGACCTAGAGGGCCCCAAACCGCTCTGGGTCGTCTGCCCGGGGACAGGTGCACCCCCCTCAGCCTGAGCATCTGGAGCCTATGGTGACATATTGCTGTTCCTTCATTGTCGCTGAGTCAAAATCCTGTAATTCCAGCCCTAACAACACAAGGAGGTAGACATCAACTTCAGGAATCATAGTGGAGGGCATGCTCCTGTCTACATCAATGGAGATGAGGTAGAGATGGTTGAGAGCTTCAAGTTGTTAGGTTTCCAGATCACCAACAACCTGTCCTGACCACCCCCCCCCGCCCCCCCCCCACCGCTGCCCGCTGCTGACACTATAGTTAAGAAAGCCCAACTCTACTTTCTCAGAAAACTTAAGGAAATTTGGCATGTCAGCCATGACTCTCACCATAGGTACACAATAGAAAGCATTCTTTCTGGTTGTATCACAGCTTCACATAGCGCCTGCCCGAGACCACAAGGAACTACAAAAGGTCGTGAGTACAGCCCAAACCATCACTCAAGCCAGCCTTCCATCCGTTGACACTGTCTATATTTCCTGCTGCTTCGGAAAACAGTCAGTATAATTAAGGATCCCGCGTATCCCGGACATTTTCTCTTCCACCTTCTTCTGTCGAGAGAAAGATACAAAAGCCTGAGGTCACGTAACTATTGACTCAAGAATAGCTTCCTCCCTGCTGCTGTCAGGCTTTTGAATGGACCTACCTCGGATTAAGTTAACCTTTCCCTACACCCTAGCAATGACTTTACCACTACATTCTGCACCCTGTCTTTTCCTTCTCTATGAATGGTATGCTTTATCTGTATGGTGCTCAAGGAACAATACTTTTCACAGTATATCAATACCTGTGACAATAATAAATCAAATCAAATTAAATCATTGTTGAATGTACCTACACCATAGGGATTGCAGTGGGTTAAAAAAAGGTGGTCTACCACAACCTTCCCAAGGGCAATTGGGGCGGGCAATGAAATTGCTAGTCTGGCAACTCCCAATAAAAGAAGGTATTTCCATCAATTAATGTGGGATCCTGCTGTATATAAACTGGAAGCCACAATTCCTTCCAGTACGACAGTAACAATGATTCAGAATAGTTTCTAGGTTATGAAGCGCTTTGGGATGTGCTGAGATCAGAAAAGGTGCTAAATATATTTTAATTATTTCCCACAAATGGACATGAGTTTGAAAGTGGCAGACAGGACCTTCCGCATTATTTACACTGCACTGCCATCTCGTGGCAAAATAGGAGGAAGACAGTTACAGTTAAACAAGGCAAAGTGGCTATGTAATATGTAACAGTACGCTGGAATCTGACTAACCTTAACGTTATTACTCAATTCTATTCACATTCATAAGTTCATTGGGAATAACCTGTGGTATTTTTGAAGTACAAGCTTACAGCTCACGCAGAGACGCACAAACAAGTGTTTGATTAGAAAGGTGTTTGCTCTGCGGGCTGTTGAGATAGACTGCCCGTTTACCCGCATCGTTAACCAACAATGTTATCAACACATCACCTGATCGAACACTTAAAATACTCTTGTTCCCGCTTGGAACAAACAACACTCTCCTCATGCTTTACATCAGAGCTTCCCGCAATGAAACACACAATAATGTTAACAATTAATATCAACAACGAGCAAACACAACAGTTAGACATTTCCAAGGTTGTTGGGGAACCTCAGGTATCTGTTTTTTTTTCATGTTGACTGCAATCTCTGGTGCTTTTGGTTGAGTTTGGATATCGTCTGTGGTTGTCTTAACTAGAGTTGACATTGAATTGGAAGGTTTACTCAGTGCTGAAGTGTCCTCAGCTGAAGTAATGTCTCTCATATTTGTTTCTCAACGATGTGTAGGTTAGGTGGATTGGCCATGCTGAATTGTCCTTTAGTGTCACAGGGCTAGGTAGGGTAAATACCTAGGATTATGGGGTTTGGTCATGGGTGGGATTGTAGTTGGTGCAGACTCAATGGGCTAAATGGCCTCCTTCTGCACTGAAGGATTCTATGATTATGAAGTTCTCAGGAATTGTCTTGGACTTCACTGGACACAGTTTGTCGCAGACTCTCAGTTTACTGTGTCTCTGGTAAACTGGTTCCAGTTGCTAGAAGTTGATCAGCATCAAATGCTCTGAGTTTGATCGGTGTAAGATCGTCCCTGTCTGTGCTAATACACAGGCATCCACTTCTCACTGGTGGCATAGTTGTCCTGTCTCCATGCCTTTCTTCGAATTTTGGTTCCTTCGATGCCATTATTCAGCACTCTTCCATTGCTAACTTTGGTGTAGCGATGTTTTTACCTTCTTAAACCATTTTGGAGGGCTGCAGCTTGGGTTGATTAGAGTCAAAGAAGTTTACAGCATAGAAACAGGCCCTCCGGCCGAACTTGTCCATGCCACCTGTTTTACTTAACCCCGAAGGTAGTCCCAATTGTCCGCATTTGGCCATATTCTTCTATACCATCTTACTGTCTGTGTGGAGTTTGCACATTCTCCCCATGCCTGCGTGGGTTTCCTCAGGATGCTCCAGTTTCCTCCCACAATCCAAAGATGTGCGGGTTAGGTGGATTGGCCATGCTAAATTGTCCCTTTGTGTCCCGGGATGCATGGGTTAGAGAGATTAGCGGGTAAATACGGGGATAGGATCTGGGTGGGATTGTTGTCGGTGCAGATTCAATGGGCTGAGTGGCCTCTTTCTGCTCTGTAGAATTTCGTACCCTCGTAACTATCCAAATGTTTTTTAGAAGACAAAATTGTGCCTACCTCAACTACTGCCTCTGGCAACTCGTTCCAGACACTCACTACCCTCTTTGTAAAAAAAAATGTCTCTCTGGACCTTCTGTATCTCTTCCTCCAATTTTAGACTTCGCTACCTTTGGAAAAAGACATTGACTATCTACCTTATCTATGCCCCTCATTATTTTATAGACCACATAAAATCACCCTAAACCTCCTACACTCTAGGGATTATTTTTCTTATTTCACTGGATTTCTGTTGCTCTTTTTCGGAAATTTGCCGTGAGGATCAAACACCTTCGCCAGTTTTTTTTGTGTGGTATTTTGTAAATGAGGCTTTCGGCCACAAAAGTAAAAGTAGACAGAAGTTTTATTAGAAAAGCGTTTTCTGTACAGGCTGTTGGAATAGACTGACTATTAGCCCAGCCAAACTGCCGATGACATCATTGGTAAATCATGTGATCAAACTCTTAAAGTGACCTTGTTCCAACTTGGAAACAAATATGAGTGCACTACAAAATACTTGTTCAGTAATGAAATAAAATAATTATTTGACTCAGAAAGCACAACAGTGTAGCACAAAGAGATCCAGAGGATAATTTATCTTTTCAAGGGAAATGCAATAAAATCATTTGCAGTGTTCATATTCTGAATTGAAATATAAATGGTCAAATGCACTGCCACAGAGATAGAATAATGCAGTCCCTCCCATTGCTCAGACTGTTAGGGTAGGATTTTAAGGCCTCGCTTGGGCGAGACTGGAAATCCCTACCCGAGGTCAATGATCATTTCTGTTGTCGGATGCTTGAGTGTGTTCATTCCATGGCAGGTGAGATGGTAGAATTTCAGCCTCAGTCTTAGGAGGATTAGCATTCCTGGGTTCAATAGAATCATACAGTGCAGAAGAGGCCCTCTGACTCATCAAACCCACACCAACGCACAAGAAACATCTGACCTCCCACCTAATCCCATATGTCAGCACTTGGCCCATAGCCTTGAATGTTATGATGTGCCTAGGAATTATCCAGATGCTTTTTAAAGGATGTGAGGCATCTCGCCTCCAGTATCCTCCCAGGCAGCACATTCCAGACTGTCACCACCCTCTGGGTGAAAGCGCTTTTCCTACATCCCTCTGAATCTCCTGCCCCTCATATTGAACCTACGTCTCCTCATCACTTACCCTTCAAGTAAGAGGAACAACTGCTCCTTAACCTCTCTCTCTACACCTCAATCAGGTCACCCCTCAGTCTTCTCTGCTCCAATGGAAACCTATCCAAGCCTAACCCAACCTCTTTTCATAACCTAAATGTTCCATCCCAGGCAACATCCTGGTGAGTCTCCTCTGCACCCCTTCCAGCGCAATCACATCCTTCTTATGATTTGGCGAACGGAATTGGACACAGTACTCCAACTGTGGCCTCACCAAAGTTCTATACTACTGCAACATGACTTTGTAATGAATTGGTAAAGGCAAATGTCACTGTTAACCGCGCAGCCAATCTTTGTGTCATCTTTGTGTCATCCGCAAACTTAGTAATCCTAACCCCTACATAGTCATCAATGCTGTTAATATAAATGACGAACAACTGGGGACCCAACACAAATCCCTGTGGTATCTCATTGGTTTCCAGTTACTAAGGTAGCTTTCTGTCATCACTCTCTGTCTCCTACAACTGAACCAATTTGAAATCCACTTTATCCAATTACCCTGTATCCCCGAGTGAATTTACCTTCTTTACAAGTATCCCATGTGGGAGGAAATCTGTTCAATTTCAGGGGCAAAGAATTGGGAGAACTGCAACTTTTACATGGCTAACTCTCACAAGGTAGCATGGCTGAAGGAATCCCAGTGATGTCTCTTCCATGAAAGAGAGCCGGAGGTTTTCCGTGAGGAGGTGCCTTTGTGGAGCATGGCGGCGTGTGGCCAGAGGAGGCTATGCCAAAGTGCAGTGACATGTCTTCACAGACGTGTTGTTTATGAGAATAACTAAAAATGAGAAGTTGTCCAGACGGAGAAAAAGTGCCAAAAGTGAAGATAAAGCGCTCCCAAGAAAAATAAGAGGCCACTTGTGTTATACACACACACAGCAGCCTGCTCCCATGTGTGCAATGCAATCCCAAAAACAACACATCCTCCTCTTTGTCTCCCAGCAACCACCAGCTTGTTGGCTGTGAAAGAGATCTTCTTCCTTGCACTCACACATCACCAGTGTGTTGTCCCACCAACTCATGTCTTCCCCACAACTGACTGCGAACCTTCAGGCCAGGTTAAACCCGGCAAGGTCCACAAAGCAGCCTTATTTAAACTCTGCAAGTGAACTGATAGTATGAAGTCAGCCAAGGTCCCATGTCTCAATGAGGAAGATAGGGAGAGAGGAAAAGGGGAGAGAGGAAAAGGGGAGAGAGGGAAAGGGGAGAGAGGAAAAGGGGAGAGAGGGAAAGGGGAGAGAGGGAAAGGGGAGAGAGGGAAAAGGGAGAGGAGGAAATGGGGGGAATGGCCATTGTATTCCTCGGCATTAACTCACAATACTGAAAAGAGCCTCTTCTTTTTCAGTAAGAAAGTGATGCATTGGCATTTGCATTTATATAGCACCTTTCATGACCCCAGGACATCCCAAAGATCTCTACAGTCAATGAAGTACTTCTGACATGTTACCACTGCTAGTATGGATAAAGTGTGACAGCTAATTTGTGCACAGCAAGCTCCCACACACATCAAGCTGTTAAATGACTGGATAATCTAAATTTTGTAGTGATGCTGGTCAAGGGACATTGGAGAAGTCCCCTGCTAAGTAGCAACAAACTCACCCAATAGCCAAACCATGGAGTGGGTGAGGGACAGTGTCTTTGCTTCCTGCCAGATCCCAGAGGGTAAGGGTGCCTTTGGTAACGTTGTCCACTGTTCTCCATGCTACAGACAACACCCAAGCCTCGCTGCTGTGCTCATGGCCATCAGCAGTATAATTCATATAGACCTCTCTGGAGATGAGGACAGAGGTGAAATGGGAGTGTTAAAAAGGGAGGATAATGATGTATTTCTATCGCTTTGATGTTCACCAAGCTTTCTAGACCCTGACGAACAACAATGCAGGAACACACAGTGAGGCAGAATCAGATAGGAGACGTGAGGGAGAAACAGATAGAAGGTACGAGGGAGAATCATTTAGAAGGTGTGGGAATACAGTGCAACCTGAGGATGAGTTCATTCAGGAGGACAACTCATGGAGGTGGCATCAAACGAAGATGAAGAAAAGAGATGGATGAATGTGATTAAACATTTGAACGTGTGGGAAGGACAGTGAAGCAGCTACTTCCACAGATTGATGCAGTCTCCCTGTTTCAGAAGTTTTAAACTGTTGTTCGTGATTGTTGGACTATAATTTTTTCTAAGTTAAGAAGCGAGAGATTCAGGTACACACAGAGAAATAGGGAGGAAATCGGAATACCCGGAGGCAACCCGTACAGATATGGGGAGAATGTGCAGACTCTGCAGAGACAGTGAACTAAGGCCAGAATTAATAGGAGAAGAATAGGAAATTTCATTGAAGAGAAAAAGGAAAAATACTTGGGAGAGAAAAAGGAATGTCTGATTGACAAAATAGTTGTCAGTTTCAGTCTAGTGTTTAACAACTCCCTCTCGTGAGCACTCTGTGAGTTACAGACAAATCTCAGTGTGGATTAGACAGATGAGGAAGCTTCATTTCAACTTCATTCTCTGGCAGAACCCAAATTTCAGTCACATTTCTCAGTGAAATATTAACACTATCCTTTTTCCTCAGCTTCTGATCCGAGTGATTTCGCATACTCGGTGATTTCAATCTCAATTCACCTTGTTCTCTTCCCTTAATTCACTGTCCTCATACCCTCCCTCCCATCTGACCTCATTGTCCCCATATCCTTCCTCTATCTGATCTCTCTGCCTTCTTACCCTCCCTCTATCTGACCTCTCTTTCCTCTTACCCTCCCCCTACCCGATCTCCCTGTCCTCATACCCTCTGAAATCATCCCTCCAAACCATATTTCTGCCTTTATTATATCAATCACCCATTCAAGCATCAACAATTACTATCCTAATCATTCTGCTGTCATACATCCCCCCATTCTCCCTCTGCAACGTATCTTTTCAACTTACTTTTAGCACAACTTTCAAACTCCCATCTTTCCAACTTTTGAAAACCTGTCCGTCACAACATTGATGCAGCAACTCATCTGTTCAACTTGCTACCCACCCCCACCCCCACTGCTAACATTTTATCCTCAGCGTTCCCCACTGAACAATTCCCCCCCCCCCACCACATACACACGCACACACAAACTTATCTCTGTTCCCTTTAGTCCAAGGGATGCAGGCTTGAATGGAGTTAGTGGGTAACTGGTTTAACCATTCAATGTCAGATCCAGCTGTACCATATCTTTTTAAAATTCTTTCACAGGATGCCACCAGGAAGGTCAGCATTTGAAGCCCATCCCTAAGGTCTCATGAACTGAGAGTGCAGTTAAGAGTCAACCATATAGTTGCGGCTCGGGAATCAGCTGTAGGCCAGACCAGATAAGGATGGCAGTTTATGTCCTAGGGACCCTGGATTCGAATCCCATCATGGCAGATAGTGGGATTTGAATTCAATTAAAAAATACCTGGAATCAAGAATCTACCGATGATCGCAAAACAATTGTCAATTGTTTTAAAAACCCATATTGTTCACCACTATCCTTTAGAATCATAGAACTCCTTCAGTACAGAAGGAAGTCATTCTGCACAATCCCAACCAAGCCCTAGCCCTGTAACCCCACACATTTACCCCACTAATCCCCCTGACACTAGGGTCAATTTAGCATGGCCAATCCACCCAACCTGCACATCTTTGGACTGTGGGAGAGAATATAAAAACACAAGAAATATGTCCAGGAGTAGGCCATTTAGCCCCTCGAGCCTGCCCCATCATTCAATAAGATCATGGCTGATCTGAAGTGAATCAGTTCCACTTTCCCGCTTTCTCCCCATAACCCTTAATTCCCTTGTCTATCAGAAACCTATCTACCCGTGACTTAAATATATTCAGCAAGGTAGCCTCCACCACTTCAACGAGTAGACAATTCCAGAGATTCACCATCCTTTGAGTGAAGAAGATCCTCCTCAACTCCGATCTAAACTGCCCCCCTCCCCGGCTTATTTTGAGGCTGTGGTCTCTACTTTTGCTATCCTTTCTAACCAGGAAGAATCTCTACCTCTATGTCAGAGTTAACTCAGATGCCAGGTACTTCTCCCAGTCCTAGAGGGTCGTTTGGATGTAATGCCAACTGGAAGTGGAATTCATGTTGAGTTAGAACTCTGTGGCTGGCTGGCTGGCTGGCAGCGATGGTGGCCCCAGATAACCGTGAGGGGAATGGGGGAGTGACAGGCAATCTCTTCATTGGGACACTCTGCTGCCAGCTTCACTGGTGAGGCCCCACCCCCACCCCACTCCCTCACCTTACTGGCGAGAATCACATCAGGGTTCTCCTTTTGTACTCAGTGCCATAAGATTGCAACTTGCAACTCGCCAAGAAAATGGTGCCATTCTCTTCAGGTTTTCTCATTCGCTCAGCATTTAGAATTTTTTTCCTCAGATCGTGCCCTTGGAATTTTTGGGGGGGAGAATTCCACCCCATGGCTGATCTGTCTGTGTTTCATGTTCTACATTCCCAATTACCACCCCCTCCCCACTGATAACTTTGATTTCCCTGCCTAACAAGAATCCATCAATCTGTGCCTTATAAGTATTCAGTGACCTTGCCCCCACCTCCACTCCCCACCCCATAACCTTTATTGCCCCCACGCCCATCTGCATTTCCCAGCAACCCCTGAGGCCTCCATGACCAAGTAGTCAATCGGTGTGCAAGAACTGAGGCCATGACTGCTGTCCAGCTGCTCCAAGGGAAACCCTCACCTCCTGTGGGCCTGAAACTGGTCTCTGTACTATAATAATGGAAAGGGAGGGGTTCTAAAAATGGCAGTCAATGTCTTTACTCCCAATCACCGTTCAATGACCACCACCTCCCAAACCCAAACTACACACCTCCTCGCACAGCCTGGACAACCACCCTCCCCGCATCCCGTACCTCACCCCAATGCAGCTTTTCAGGGGAGCAGATGAGGGAATGAGGTGAATAATTCCTTCAAAGAGACCAAATGGCCTCCTTCTGCACTGCAACAATCCTGTACAGATTGTCATCAAATTAATACCTGCCTCAAATTTGAGCAGAGTCTTGCCTTGACTTTGACAAATGTCACATTTCACAAACAAACAAAATGACTTTATAAAACACCTAAAGGTTAATTGTTTTTACATCAAAGTGCTTTAATATCGCAAATATCCTACTGAACGGCAGAGCAAGCTCAAGGGACCTACTCCTTTTCCAACTTCTTACGGGTCTTGAAAATGGTTTGCTGTCTTTGCTCGAAGAGATTTTTTAATTCTAAGAGCAGCACGGTAGCACAGTGGTTAGTGCTGCTGCTTCACAGCTCCAGGGCCCTGGGTTCGATTCCCGGCTTGGGTCAATGTCCATGTGGAGTTTGCACAATCCCCTCATGTCTGCATGGGTTTCTTCCCACAGTCTAAAGATGTGCGGGTTATGTTGTTTGGCCATGTTAAAATTACCCCTTAGTGTCCTGAGATGCTTAGGTTGGAGGGATTAGTGGGTAAAATATGTAGGGATATGGGGGTAGGGCCTGGGTGGGATTGTAGTAGGTGCAGACTCGAAGGGCCGAGGGGCCTCTTTCTGCATCGTAGGGTTCTATAGTATTTAATGAACTTGAAAAGGGCAAATTCGAATCATGAGCGGTATGGGCAATCAATGGAAGCCATGACGTGAAGTTGCCGGGTTTGGACTGGGGTGGGGACAGTAAGAAGTCTCATAAAATCAAGTTAAAATCCAACAGGTTTATTTGGAATCACGAGCTTTCAGAGCACTGCTCCTTCTTCAGGTAAGGCCGGAGCAGCGCTCTGAAAGCTCTTGATTCCAAATAAACCTTTTAGAATTTAACTTGGTGTTGTGAGACTTGTTACAATCAATTGAAGCCCACTTATTTATTTTCATTTTCTAGCTAGATTAAAACCGGCAGAGTGAAAAATACCATTTGACTCTTCCTTTCAAGAAGAGATGTGAGCATCCTTTGAGTTATCATCAAAAGGAAGTCGATTTGTTGTTGATCACAATGGTTGTTCATCTGAAGAGTATGCAGTTCCCAATAGAAATTGTGTTTGTCATTAACTGAAGTGCGAATCCTGCCCGAAGTACATTCTTGAGAACTTAATCTCCAGTTCATTTCAAAATCTCTTGGAAAAGACAAAAAGACTTGATTAAGTTTATTAGTGCCGCAAGTAGGCTCACATTAACACTGCAATGAAGTTAGTATGAAAATCCCCTAGTTGCCACACTCCGGTGCCTGTTCGGATACACTGAGGGAGAATTTAGCAATGCATCTAACCAGCACATCTTTTGGACTGTGAGAGGAAACTGGAGCACCCGGACAAAATCCACACAGTCACGGGGAGAATATGCAAACTCCACATGGACAGTAACCTCCAAGCTGGGGATTGAACCCAAGTCTGTGGTGCTATGAGGCAGCATTGCCAGCCACTGTGCCAGCATGCCATCAACAAACCAATTCTTGAACTGCCACTATCGACCTGTGTTCCCATAAATTGAAATGGAGTTTCCAAGGTTCTTACGGGATGGACAGGGGAATTTGAGCTGATTGAAGCTCTTGGCTGTGTTTCATCTTTTTATCTGCTTCCAGTGCCCTCTTCCAACATATAACATTCTAGAATGTTCTTTGTCGTCAGAATGCACTCCAACCACAAATCACACTGTTTGTTCTGCTAACCACAGTGAGTTCCTGTTTATATTCTGTGATGCACCCAGTTAAAAAAAAACATACGCTGGATCAATATAACAAAAAAAATTTAGAAATGCCACTTATGCAAGAAAGCAAAAGAAATGGGCAATAATCCCAGAGTTACAGTCCAGGCTAGTCTCAGATCAAGTTCATTCTCTGCCAAACTGGTCAATCTCAGCTGGGGTAACAGTCCGAACACAAAAATTGCTGCAGTATCACGTCTTAAGAATGTATATTCACCAGAAATCAATGAGTTTTTCTGGTTTTGAAGAGTCCATTTCAAGTCTGTACAATTCTCACGACTTGACATTAGTCCTATGAGACTCATTTCCAAACTCTGTGGCCTGGAGCTCAGCTCCTCCCTCTGCAAGTGCATTCCAGACTTCGAACCCACAGACCACAATCAGTAAGGATAGGCAACAACACCTCCTCATCCTCAACACCAGTGCTGTGTCCTCAATCCTTTACTATACTCCTTAGTTATCTAAGACTGTGGGGCCAAATTCCTCTCCAACTCGATTTTCAAGTTTGCTGACGGCACCATCATTGTGGCTTGGATCACAGACAATGATGAGACAGAGTACAGGAATGAGATAGAGAATCTGGTGAACTAGTGCGGCGACAATAATCTCTCCCACAATGTCAACAAAACGAAGACCGTCATCGACTTCAGGAAACGTAGTGGAGGACATGCCTCTGTCTACATCAATGAGATGAAATAGGATTGGTCTAGAGTTTCAAGTTGTTCAGTATCTAGTTCTCCTTGTCCTGGTCCCTCCACGCAGATACTGTAGTTAAGAAAGCCCACCAATACTTCTACTTTCTCAGGAGACTAAGGAAATTTGGCATGTCTGCAACAGCTCTCACCACTTCTTTCTGGATGTGGCTCCGGCTGTATCCAAGAACACAATAAACTGCAAAGGGTTGTAAACAAAGCCCAGTCCATCACGCAAACCAGCCTCCTATCCATTGACTCTGTCAAGGCATCCCATTGCTGTGGAAAAGCAGCCAGCATAATCAAGGACCCCATATACCTCGGACATTCTCTCTTCTGTCGGGAAAAAGATACAGAAGTCTGAGGACACGTACCCAACTCAAGAACAGCTTCTTCCCTGCTGCCATCAAACTTCTGAAAGGACCTACTTTGTATTAATTTGATCTTTCTCTACACCTTAGCTATGACTGAAACACTACATTCTCCACTTTCTCCCTTCCTTCTCTACAAATGATATGTTTTGTCTGTATAGCATGCAAGAAGCATTATTTTTAACTGTATGCAAATACATGAGAGAATAATAAACCAAATCAAGTCAAATACGAATAACCTTTCATCCCTTTGCTTATATATAATCAATCTCCATTTTAAATATTTTCGAAGAGTCTGCTTCCACTGTCTTTTCAGGAAGAGTTTCAGAGACTCATGACCCTATGAGAGAAAAATATTCTCCTCATCTATATTTTAAATGAGCAACCCCTTATTTTGAACAGTGACCTTTAGTTCTAGATTCTCCAACATCCTCTCCACATCCACCCTGTCAATACCCCTCAGGATCTTACAGGTTTCAATCAAGTCATCTCTTACTCTATTGAATAAAATTAGGTTTTTATTCTCTCATAAGCCATCTTGCTGTACAGTGAGCTTTTCTTCTGCCCTTTAGCTTCAGTGTCTGCAATGGTGCATTGTCAGCATGCTTGTGATAAGAGTGTGCCTTTAAGAAATGTTATTTTTTTAAATCATATTCTCTGCAGTTTGTAAGCTGGCCTTTTGATTTCATTGTAGCACTGGCTGTTTGCTAGAAGTCCTTTTATTGCTGCTTCAGTAGTTTAAATGGGGATTTGTTTATTTTTACTCTGTGCCTCAGATACTTTCTGGGAGTCATTTTATGACTCTGCATTGTTGGGGGAGATTGGGTGGCAGATCATGTGCTTTGGGCACTTTTTGTTCTTCATAATGAATTCAAGGTTTTTTTCTCAAGATAGCGCCAGAGCGAGGTGATTTCTTGCAAGCTGTGCCCAGCATACCTTCTAATTCTCTCTTTTACTCTCATGCTATGCTTCTGAAACTTCTTTCTAATTCTTTTAAACTCTCTAACAATGCTCTTCACTAAGTTGATTTTTTTTACATCCTAGCTATGTCTGTAACAATACATTTTGCACTCTCTATTTTCCTTCTCCATGAATGGTATGCTTTGTCTGTATAGCATGCAAGAAAGAATACTTTTCACAGTATACTAACACAAATGACAAAATAATAAATCAAACCCACTCAAAAGTCAAAAAGGTTTCACTTTTAGCTTTGAAGTTGCAATCAGGTGGTTCAGTTAGAAGCTGTCTTTGTTGTCAAATAGAAAGCAATGCTTCTCTCTCTGTCCCTGGTTTTTTGGGAAATCTGACTTTCAATTCTCCATCTAAAGGACTAAGTTCCAGCATCACGTGAACATTCATATTGTCGGTACTAAATCTGTGACAACTGTTTTGTATAGGGAAGTTTATTTGATTGGGATATTTCGTATTCTTGTTAAATGTTACCCAATATCATGATTGTTTGCTTTTTCTTGTTTGTAATTAGTAAAAGCTATTGCTAATTTTCTTATTATACGTGTTAATTATACTCTTAAATAACCTTTGCTTGATAAAAGCTCCCAAGTGAGTCAGTTGAATCATACCTGAAGCGAAGCATCTGCTGCTTATCCTGGCCAAATTCAAAGTGCAAAACCTATGATCCAGGCAGACTTCCTAAAACACTTTGGGCTTTCCGATCTGAATTATAACAATGCTGTTCCTTTAATTTTTTTTTATTCTAAGATCCTTCACTAACTTCTTTGTTTCTGGGTTCAACCATTCATTGCTTCCATGTTGTATGGAAGTAGATCCTGCTATGAGGTTCAAAGATTTGCAATGTTGAACAGTAGTGTTTGTTAGTAACTATTTGCATATGTGCAAACTACGGCCCAAATTGGGAGCTAACCTCATGTGACTTCTCCATGAGTCTCTCTCTCTCTCTCTCTCTCTCTCTTTCTCTCTCTCCTTTCTTGCCATGTGTCTCTCTATATCATAGTGTAGGCACTAGTGTTCTCCATTTCCTTATGAACCATTGTTATGCCAAACACTCTAATACTATACCACCACTCCAGGTCTTTTCCCAACATTTTTTTAATTCATTCATGGGACTTAGACATTGCTGTCTGCCCAATATTTATTGCCCATCTCTAGTTGCCCTAGGGCAGTTGAGAGTCAACTATATTGCTGTGGCTCTGGAGTTACATGTGGGCCAGACCAGGTAAAGATGGTAGATTTCCTCCCCATAAAGGCATTAGTGAACCAGATGGGTTTTTTCTGACAATCAACAACAGTTTCATGATCATCAGTAGACTCTTAATTCCAAAATTTTTTATTGAATTCAAATTCCACCATCTGCCGTAGTAGTGGGATTTGAACCTGAGTCCACCAGAACATTAGCTGAGTTTCTGGATTAACAATCTAGCGACAATATCCAATTCCATTAGGCCATAGTCTAATACAATTGTTCTTTACACACTGTTGTTTCTTTCCTTCACTCCTCAACCTTCCCTCCTTCAATTCTCTGACTTTATACGTTTAGATGTTCTGGAGGTTTGACAATTCTCCTTCACTATGCCAAACATGCTTTACACTAGAGAAATGTTCAAAAGGCCAGAATCAAAGAAGTGCAGATAGTTTCAAGTTTTGTGGGCTAGAGGAGATAGACAGGGGCAAGACCATGGAGGGATCTGAAAACAAAGATCAGAATTTTACAATCGAGGCATTGCTTGATTCAAAGCCCATTCAGATCAGTGAATGCACGTGTGGGTAAAGGCATGGGCAATAGTTTTGAGTCACATCAATTTTATGGATGGTGAATGTGGGAGAGTAGCCAACAATACATTAAAATAGTTGAGTTTGGAGATAATGTAGACATAATTAAGATGAGAGTGTCAGCATCAGATGAGCTGCAGAGGTCTGACTTTGTGGTTGGAAATGCACATCAGACTTAAAGAGGACAGTGTAAACTGTTGAATTTACGCTGCAGTGTCAGGTTATCAGCTCCCACACTAAGAATTATCCCCAATACACTTGGAGCCTTATAAGCCCACCACAGTTAGTCATTCATTCTCTGAGCCTGGTCCTCATTTCAAACCAACTTGTAGAGATGAAATGCCTTTGTGCTAACTCACTGAAAAATAAATGGCTCTGAAAATTGCACAGCGTCTATCAGATTTGCAGAACACATGGCAATCATTGCACTCTCACTTACGCAACTGGTGGTCAGAGATGTTCATTTCCCCTCCCCCATCACTCCCCCCGCCTCCTCCCCCCCTCCTCCCCAAGTTGTGTGTGATTCCTGGCCACTTGCCACGTATCACACATGCCTGGCACTGTCAAAGACCATCTGATGTGGCATTGGTCTGGCTGCTGACATCGCTGTGTGTGTTTACCCCGAAGGGGAAAATGTGTTCCTCTCGCAGTCTATCAGTTGCGGCTCTTGGAAATCACAGTCGATTCGCAGGGAGCCTGGCATTAGGACATTGCCCATTTTTGTGCATGTTATCCATCATCGCATGGCTGCCTCTCTCCCGGAATCCACTATCGGTAAAAAAGAGTGAGTAGAAATTAATGGGAATGACCAGAGATTAGACTCTGATTTGATTTGATTTATTATTGTCACATGTATTAGTATACAGTAAAACGACGTGCTGGTTAGGGGCACTGGCCGTGCTGAAATTCTCCATTAGTGTACCCGAATGGACTCCTTGCGCGTTATACAGCCAGAGCATACCATTCATAGAGAAGGAAAGAGTGCAGAACGTAGTGTTACAGTCATAGCGAGAGGTGTAGAGAAAGATTGTGGACAAGCATTATCGTAAAGATGAACTAAACCATAGTACAGCAACATGAAGAATGTAAAGCAAAACATTTCAGGGGGCTGGTTGCAAAACTGGATGAAAAGTCCAGGACCTTAGAATAATGATTTGGAGAGCGTGATCCCCAGCCCCACTGCGGCAGTTTGAGAATAAGTTTGAAAATAAACAAGGTGTAAAAAGCTGGTATTCACAGAAGTGATCATACAGTTATTAAAGTGCTGCAAAAGTGCAACTGTTCACTAACAGATGGCAGGAAATGTACTATTATAAACCCATCTGGCATATGCAACTCTTCAGCACAACGTCAATGTGGTTGACTCCTAGCTGTTCTCTGATGTGGTTGAGAAAGCCACTTTGTTACTAAAGATGAACAATAAATATCTGTCTTGCCACATCCTGAGAATGAATTTCGAGCCGAGAAATCAGTTGTGGCAAAGGAAAATGGACAAATATCTAATAAAAAGTTGCCAAAACCACCACACAAAATACAATAAACTTTTGTGTTTAAGAAACAATTTGATGTGAAATATTTGCTATAGGATTTGCCACTTTCTGGACAAGGAAAGTTGTCAGATAAAATCATTTAAGAGCAGGGAGTTTATTCTACTACTGCATTTAAATACTTGTCAAGTCACAGCTGGAGGACTTTGTGTGGTTTTGGTCACAATATTCCACGAAAAATATGAAAATAATTGAGAAGAAACATAGGAGATTTACAAGCATGTTGTCAGGACTAGAGAATGTTAGCAATGAAGGAAAATTGGATAGGCTGGTGTTTTCTTCTTTGAACAGAAAGGACTGAGAGGAAATTTAATGAGGTGTACGAAATTATAAGGAGCCTAGATAGAGTAGAGAGGAAGGATCTATGCTCTTATTCTACCTGTCAGCTCCAGGGACCTTCCCAGCTTGGGTCTGTATGGCGTTTGCACATTCTTCCCATGTCTGCGTGGGTTTTCTCTGGGTGCTCCGGTTTCCTCCTGCACTTCAAAAATGAGTGGGTTAGGTTCATTGACCATGCTAAATTGCCCCTTAGTGTCCTGGCATGTGTAGATTAGTGGAGTAAATATGTCGGGTGATGGGGATAGGTGGGATTGTTATCAGTGCAGACTAGATGGGCCAAATCGTACTGTATTGTGCAGTAGGGTTTCTATGATTCTTAACAGAAAGGTCAATAACTGGGCTTTACAGATTTGAAAGTAATTGGTAGAAGCTTTAAAGGAGAGTCAAGGCAAATTTTTTTCACTCTCAACTCACTGCTCGAAAGATTGGCAGACAGAAACCTTCACCATATTTAAAAACAACTTGGATATGGGCTTGAAATGCTGTAGCCTGCCATAGGTATAGGTTGAGAAGCAGTACATTTAAAACCGTGATGAAGAGGGCTACTTCTCACAGAGGCTGGTGAATTTATGGGACTCACTGCCCCATAGTGCAGTGGAGTCTGAATGGTTTCAAGAAGGAGATAAATATATTTCTGATTTTAAAAATGGGTTAAAGGGATATGTGGAACAGGTGGGGAGGTGGATTTGAGACCAGGGAGAGAACAGCCATGATTTGGTTGAATAGCGGAGCAGGCTCAAAGGGATGAATTTGCCAAGTCCTCTTCCAAATTCCTATGCTCTGATGTTAACCACAGTAAAAAATCTCACGACACCAGGTTAAAGTCTAACAGGTTTACTTGGCAGTACAAGCTTTCGGAGTCTCGTTCCTTTATCAAGTGAGTAGGAGTTGTGTTCACAAACAGGGCTTTTACAGACACAAACTCAATTTACAAGATAACTGTTGGAATGCGAGTCTTTATATGTAACCAAAGTCTTAGAGGTACGGATAATGTAACTTAACGTTACCACTTAACCTACAGGGTTACAGACCAAGAATTGGAAAGGGGGATGCTACTGGATCAATCTTTTTGGCCAGCACAGACATGATGGGCTGAATAGCCTCTGTTAAATTCTTGTCTTTGACATAAATGTCCCAGTTATATGACGAGTGTTAGTGAAACCGGTAATGTGGATTCTTTATTTAAAGACTATATACAGATAGAGTTAACTGGAAGGCTTTGTATATGTATTCAACTTCTACTGGTGCTGTTTGTGGATTGGATACAAATCATGTGACCTTGTCAGGGTGAGAATGATTGACAGCAGTTTAAGATGCACTTCATTAAAGGTACATATACATGATATTATAACAACCTCCATCCATGTCGCAAATTTTCTACGTTTCTGCAATTGTGAGTCACTGAATTTTAGGCTGTTATTTTCTGGCCCTACCATGCTGGGACTTGCCACAGTGGGACTGGATGATCCTGATAGCAGGTAGAACTGGAAAATTCCCCCTCTACATGTAGCATAGAATCATTCTGAAAGCCAGAGTGAAGGCAGGTACAAACATTAGGGAAGGTGTCCTCAGAGCCTTATGTATAATGCTTACCAAGAACATTTCAATGATTTTGTTTCACAGTGTGCACAAAAATAATCAATCCCAATTTGGTGGTTTATTTTTTATTATTTGTTCATAGGGTATGGATATCTATTCCTAAAGGCATTTGCAAATCAACCACGGTGCTGGTAGAGCTGGAGTCACATGTAGGCCAGACCCAGTAAGGTCCCAAAGGACATTAGTGAATTAGATGGGCTTTTATAACAATGGTCTCATTGTCATTATTAAACTTTTAATTCTAGGTTTTTTTATTGAATTCAAACTTTACCATCTGTCAGGGTGGGATTTGAACTTGCAATTTCAGAGTATTATCTGGATTACTGGGCCAACAACAATACCATTATTCCACTGTCTCCTTATTGAACAAGAAGCACCAGTAACTAATGAAGGTGCAGAACGGAGCAATTCCTTGCACATGGTTTTGCTCTATGAAGGTGAAGAAAGGATGATCATTTTTAACACTAACTTTGATACTTTAGACATTGTTGCTTGCAAAAATAAAAGGACCTGCTCCTCAATGTTGTGGTTATAGTACTTGACCAATATTCGTAGCCATTATGGATTCAAATTACACTGCGGAAAGTCATGAGACTTACACTTAATAAGCCTGACCATCTGCGGCCTGGAAAGAAAACCGATTACTTTTATAAAAGCTCACTAATGTCCGACAAATGATACTAGTCCACAGCTGTGTGGCTGACTATTAGAGGAGTTGTTTAACTGGTATGAAATTGGTTATGTGGAGTTGCTAAAACAGAAATTACTGACTTTCATTTCCACCAAAAGAATCGAATTAAAGTTGGGCAGTTTATGTAACTGGTGGGCAATGTGCAACACCTTCTTTTTGCCTGAGCACCAATTCAAAAATCTCCCTCTTCATGCCCTGTTTCTATGCCCATCATTAATGACAAGCATTAGGACATAGAACATAGAAAAACTACAGCACAAACAGGCCCTTTGGCCCACAAGTAGCACCGAGCATCTCTACTTACAAGGTTTACCTATAACTCTCAATGCTACTAAGTCCCATGTACTCGTCCCAAAATCTCTTAAAAGACCCTATCAAATCCACCTCCACCTCCACTGCCTGCAGCCAATTCCATGTACCCACCACCCTCTGAGTGAAAAACTTACCAATGGACACAGTCCTGCCAGTGTCACCCACATTCTGAGAGCTACTTTCCATCAAAGAGAAAGCTTAAAGTTTAATTTTTTTTTATTAGTGTCTCAAGTAGACTTACATTAACACTGCAAGTCACTGTGAAAATCCTCTAGTCGTCATACTCCGGCGCCTATTCAGGTACACTAATGGAGAATTTCAGCACGGCCAATGCCCCTAACCAGCACGTCTTTCAGACTGTGGGAGGAAACCTAAGCACCCGGAGGAAACGCAAGTATTAAATATTGCCGGCATCCAATCCCCAATGTAATTATTGCTAGAATTCACACCTTCTCAGTGCTTTGATTTGATTTGATTTATTATTGTCACATGTATTAGTATAAGTGAAAAGTGTTGTTTCTTGCACACTATCCAGACAAAGGATACAGTTCATACAGAAGGAAGGGAGAGGGTGTAGAATGTAGAATTACAGTCATAGAGAAGGAAGGGAGAGGGTGTAGAATGTAATATTACAGCAATGACTGTAATATAGCTAGGGTGTAGAGAAAGATCAACTTAATATATGGTAGGTCCATTCAAAAGTCTGATGGCAGTATAGAAGAAGCTGTTCTTGAGTCAGTTGGTATGTGGCCTCAGACTTTTGTATCTTTTTCCCAATGAACGTGGAAGAGAGAATGTCCAAGATGCGTGGGGTCCTAAATCATACTGGCTGCTTTTCCGAGGCAGTGGGGAGTGTAGACAATGTCAATGAGTGGGAGGCTGGTTTGCATGATAGACTGGGTTTTGTTCATGACCCTTTGCAGTTTCTTGCTTGCTGAACCCCCCACCCACCAGATCTGAACACATAATACAGGTCAAAACTTCAGTGCAGTATAGCAGGATTGCTGCATTGTTGGAGATGCCATATTTCAGATAAACCATTAAACTAAGGCTCAGGTGCATCTAAAGGCTGGGTTTGCTATCCTTGCCAGCAAGGCCAGAATAAAAAGAAATCCCATGACAATTTCAAAGAATATCAGGGAGTTTTCCCGGTATCCTATTTAACATTATTCCCTTAACCACAGTCATAGAAATAGGTTATCTGATCTCTTGCTCATTTGCCGTTCTTTCACTGTTTATGAGAGCTTTCTGTGCACAAATTGATTGCCACATTTTTCCTACATTACAAGTGCATCTGCATTTCAAGTGTAACAGGTTATGAAGTGTTTTAGGCTATGTGATAAGTTGTTATATAAATGTAAGGTCTTTCATTTTGTATGGGAAAAGTGTAACTTGAACAATCAAGTTTTAACATTTGCTGGTGTTCTTGCTAAACTTCACAATACTTTCACTGACAGTCGCAATGACAGACCTGTCTGCACTATAACTGGACCTAGTGTTCTCACAATGCTGACTCCATGAACATATCAAAATCTGTCATTGTATTACAGCAACTTGCATAGAAAAGCGACAAGTAACACCGATTAGCATACTCTGCTGGAAACTCAGATCTAAAATGTATTCATATCTTTCTGGTGAAGCTTAATGGTATAACTTTATAGAAACATAGAAGATAGGAGCAGGAGGAGGTCATTTTGGTCTTTGACCCTGTTCTGCCATTCATCATAACCAAGACTGATCGTCCAACTCAATAGCCTAATCCTGTTTTGTCCCCATAATCTTTGATCCCATTTGTCTCAAATGCAATATTGCCTCCTCTTGAATACAATCAATGTTTTAGCATCAACTACTTCCTGTGGTAATGAATTCCACAGGCTCAGCATTCTTTGGAACAAGAAATATCTCCTCATCTCTGTCCTAAATGGTCTACCCTGAATCCTCAGACTGTGTCTCCTGGTTCTGGACGTCCCCACCATCAGGAACATTCTTCTCCATCTACCCTGTCTAGTCCTGTAAAAATGTTTCTATGAAATTCCTCCCTCATTTGTCTGAACCTCAGCAATAACAATCGTAACCTTGTCAATCTCTCTTCATACATCAGTAGTGCCATCCCCAGAATCAGCCTGGCAAACTCTCGCTGCACTCTCTCGAGAGCGTGAACATCCTTCCTCAGAAAAGGAGACTAAAACTGCACACAATATTCTAGGTGCGGCCTCACCAAGACTCTGTATAATTGCAACAACACATCCCTGCTCCTGTACGCGAAACCTCATGCAATGAAGACTAACATGCCTTCTTTACTGCCTGCTGCACCTGCATGCTTACCTTCAGTGACTGGCGCACAAGGACACCCAGGTCCTGCTGCACTCTCCCCTCTCCCAATTTACAGCCATTCAGGTAGTAATCTGCCTTTTCGTTTTTGCTTTCAATGTGAATAACATCACATTTATCTGAATTATACTGAATCAACCATTGATTTGCCCACTCACCGAGCCTGTCCAGATCATGCTGAAGGATCTCTGCATCCTCATCACTGTTCACCCTCCCAGCCAAATTGCAAACTTTGAGATGTTACAATTTGTTCCCTCATCAAAATCATTAATATATATTGTGAATAGCTGGGGCCTAGCTCTTATCCTTGGAGCGCCCCACTATTTACTGCCTGCCAATTTGAAAAGCACCTTATTAATTCCTACTCTTTGTTTTCTCTCTGCCAACTAATTTTCTAACCATCTCAATACACTCCCCCCCCCAGTCTCATGCACTTCAATCTTGCACTATAATCTGTTATGCTGGACTTTGTCAAATGCTTTTTACAAGTCCAAGTATACCATATAGATTGGCTTCTTCTTGCGAACTCCACTAATTACATCTTCAAAGAATTTGGGATTCGAACTCAGGTCCTCAGAACATGAGCTGTGTTTCTGAATTAATAGTCTAGCAATTGCGTGGGTGGCAATTCAGCACAGTGGTTAGCACTGCTGTTTCACAGCTCCAGGGGCCTGGGTTCAATTCCTGACTTGGGTCACTGTCTGCGTGGAGTTTGCACATTCTCCTCATGTCTGTGTGGGTTTCCTTCAGGTGCTTTGGTTTCCTCTCATAGTCCAAGGATGTGCAGGTTAAGTTGATTGGCCATGCTAAAAATTGCCCTTAGTGTCCTGAGATGCATAGGTTAGAGGGATTAATGGATAAATATGTAGGGATATGGGAGTAGGGCCTGAGTGGGATTGTGGTTGGTGCAGGCTCGATGGGCCACATGACCTCTTTCTGCATGTAGGGTTTTTATGATTCTATGATCTATGAACACCACTTGGCCAGCCTCTCCCCAGATGTGTCTTTAATCTCACTGAAAGTGGACTGAGTTAACATCTAGTGAGGCAAAGTCTGCTTTGAATCATGAAGCTGTGTTACTTCACAATAAGATGAATGTACATAGACTGTTTTATCATCAACATGACTTGCCTTTGCAGAATAAGACAAAAGATTGGAAATACTTTCAGGAGATTGCTTTGCTTGAATTGAAGAGATAAACTTTTCTGTGCGGTGATTGGTTGGCCCTGACTTTTTAGGGGCCCTACTTTCACAGCTCCCCTGTTGTGATGATCCCTGTGTGCTTCCACAGCCATGACGATAGTGGCCAAAAGTCTGGGTCAGCACTAATGACTTCCAGAAATCATTTCGTAATGGAGTTGAAGTGGTGCACGTACAAGTGCTTTTTATCAAAGGATCACAGGTAAGTGAGTGCCTGTGGGTTGATGATTTCAGAATGGGTCAACAAGACGGGTAAAAATGAAAGGAAGTCACCTCCCTAGAGTGAGGGAGCGCGAACTGTGCACTTAGTTTCCTCGGGGTGCGTTCATGCCATTCTTATTCGCTGGCCCCAGCGCTGCACTGGCAAAACAAACACGCTGACCCTCCAAGCCGCAGAATAATCATTTGCATATGGCATCTTTGAGAGAATGATTAAAGAATGACGGATGAAAACTGATTCCTCTGCGATCGGAGCTTCAGATAAAGCTCCAGCAATAATTAAATAATTGCTTGAGTCAGTCTCTGTTCCTTACATGCTGAAAAAAAACACATTTTGAGAGTAACCAACTCGAAGCGTTCACAATTGGTGACTGTATTAGGAAATCTATAGTCAAATCCTGCCCATTGATGTTCAGATATTCTTTCCTCTGTTTGATCATGATAGGAGATATAGCATTTGCCAGCAAATGACACCCTTACCGGGGGGAGGGGGTGTAACATCTGTGTAGGACTGACAGCAAACCAAATATTTTGATAAGCACTGATTGAAGGCAAGAGGAAACAGACCTCCCCAGTGTTGGAAACTCCTCCTTATAAAGTGTAACTCCCAAGAATTAAAAATGAGTCCTCGCTTACTAATCGAGCGCAGAGGCCCTGGTTTAATGGGAATGGGATTCTATTCCTGCTGGTGGTCTTTTAACCCAACCATTGCACAAACAAATCATTTCCTGGGTTTCCCAACCAATTTGCTTAATGGGGCATGATGACAACCTGCTCCAGTCGATTCCAACACCAGCATTTAAAGGAACGACAACTATGAAATGTGATGGACCCTGGAGTCAGAAGCAAACAGAACAAATGGCCCCAACGAAATGCATATGCTCAAAGACTGACACCTCATTCAGCTTGATGGGTATGGTTATGTGACCCATCACCTCCAGGGTTGCTGATATTTTTCCATCAGCATGGATAAAAACATGAAATGTAAAAGCCAAGTTTAGTCCAAGCCGGACTCTGTAATTTGCAATCTGCAAAGCTGGAAGAGACCGTTTTCATGCAACTAGACCTTGGGCAGTTAACTTCCCACTGAACCTAGAAAGGCCACAAACAGCCTGGCCAGGTCTAACTGCTATATTGTTTCATAATGAAGCTCCAGTGAACCCACTTTGTTGCAAGAACGCTGCACAGACTTGGTGGCACTCAGCTCTCAGTAGGGGGCCAGAGGCATCGTGCAGAAAGGACAGCACTTGACAGCTGAAAGTTCAAAACTATGTTCTGTGACCTCCAAATGTGATGAGCAGTCACCCCATTGGATCTTCCTTCCCCTGCCCTATGAGAGTATTGGACACAGGCCACAGAATTTTCAAGAAGGACGAGGAGAGGGGGATAAAAGGGACAATCCTGGAATCCCAGCTCTCTGTTTACTGTTTCAATGACCTCTCCTGACAGCCAAACAGCTTCTCCTGCTCCTTGTACCTCGTGGTGAGCATCAACAGAGACTGACCAGACCCAGAAAATCACCCCAATGAGACAACTCAAAGGCCAGAACCAGTCCTAGACAAGAATGGAAAACCCAAATCAATGCCTGCAGATCCTGAAACATCAGCCGCCCTCAAAGACAGAAGAGCAGCGGGTCCCAACTTTTTACACATCTTTTCAGACAAACAGTTCAAAAACAGTGTTAGAGAAATACGGATAGAGTGTAGCCAATTCTCAGAAGCGAATGTCGGAAATAGATAGCTAGTATAGATTTGAGACTGTTTACTGAAGAGTCCTGTGAAAAGATTGATAGAGCTTGATAGAATGTAATTAAAATACAATAGTAAATTCTGATAAGTCTTGTTTCTCTTTGATGAAATGCTCAATAAAATTGTGTTGGACATTCAGCCTATTCTTGTCCCCTCTATCTATCGCACTATGTAACACACCTGAATTAAAAAGGGTTACTGCAAACTGGTCAAGGTATAAGCAGGATACATTTACTCATCTTTCACTTGACAACATAGATGTCTGTACGGGTCTTCAGCGGGATATGGTTTCTGACTGATTGGAGGAAGGTGTCTGCCAGTGGTTGGAAATAGCAGAGCTCATCAGCATGAATGTGGTGCCATGCTCATGGATTTAATAGTGGAATT
The DNA here is from genome assembly GCA_024679065.1 of Sphyrna mokarran. Lineage (NCBI taxonomy): Eukaryota > Metazoa > Chordata > Chondrichthyes > Carcharhiniformes > Carcharhinidae > Sphyrna > Sphyrna mokarran. The sequence continues at coordinate 14,085,064 of JAGIQG010000020.1, read as the reverse complement.
GCTTTAATGATCAAAGCAGGGCAGGAAAGGTGAGCAAAGTGATACATTTTCCTACTGTCTGTTAGATGTATTGCACCCACCTCTTCACTCTGCTTTCCCAAACTTAACCTAACATATCAGACCACACAGCTACTTGCTTTGCAGATCCATCCATCTCGCACTGTCATTTCTTCACATGCCTAGCTATCCATCGATCACTAATAATCAGTCATCTTTATGCAATATAGTGTCTCTCCCTCGTGGTCACTTTCAACAAATGCATTCCATGCATCCATTCAACACACGCTATGCCTCACTCATTGGTTTCTTCTTTCCATCATTGCAGAAAAAGACAGCAGAGAAATGGAGGTGAGCTCCCAATTATCTCAGAGCTGGCAGTTGCAGAGGAGGAGGTGCTGGACATCTCGAGTATATTGGCTGTCAGATGGGGGCCTTCCAACCTCCGAATGATTGAATTTAACTTTAGACAGCTGCTTGGTCCACATCGCTAAGTCATGTTGACTCGATGTCAGCAGCGAGTGAGATGTGTGTTCTGTCATCAACATTGTCCTTTGTCAGGATAAATAGAGACTGTTGGAGGCAATCCCATTGATAAATGTTACCTGTTATTGAACTAGTTGTGTATGGTACAAGGTTTTGCAGGAAGCTTTACATAAAGCAATCTCTCAGCGTGCTCTGTTGTTGACACAGTGGCACAGTAATTAACACTTCTGCCTCACAGTGCCAAGGACCCAGCTTCAATTCCTGGCTTAGATCACTATCTGTGTGGCGTCTGCACATTCCCCCCATATCTTCATGGGTTTTCTCCAAGTGTTTCCTCCCACAGTCCAAAAGATGTGCTGGTTAGAATCATAGAATCACTACAATGCAGGAGGAAACTATTCAGCTCCTGGAGTCTACACCGACCACATTCCCGCGCCCCCCCCCCAACACCCCATTCCCTTAAGCCCGCGTATTTACTCTGCTAATCCCCCTAATACTAGGATTAATTTAGCATGGCCAATCAACCTACCTGAACATCTTTGGACTTTGGGCAGGAACTGGAGCACCCAGACGAAATCCACACAGACACAGGGAAAATGTGCAAACTCCACACAGACTGTGACCTGAGGCCTGAATTGAACTCAGGTCCCTGGCGCTGTGAAGGCATCAGTGCCAGCCACTGTGCCACCTTGCTAAATTCTCCCTCAGTGCACCCTGAAGAGGTGCCAAAGTGTGGCAACCAGGGGATTTTCGCAGTAACTTCATTACAGTGTTAATGTAAGCCTAATAAATAAATTTTACGTCGCTGATAATGTAAACTTTTTATTTACATACATTAATATTCTGTGCTTTGTGTATAATGATTATTTCAGCCGTTCTTTCCTTGAAGGTTTTAATTCACATCTTAAATCTCTGGTGCAGCTTGGAGTTTGATCATGTTTCCTCAGAGGAAATTGTTCATTCTCAGAGTGCAGCACCAGAACTAATACAGACCATACATCAGATCAGATACTCACATTTCAGTGAGACCAGTAAGGCAGAAGGTTGAGTTTCACCCAGTGACTTTAATATCACAAGTGAGCAGGTGCTGGAGGCAGGGTTAGGAGACTGTCCTATGGAACCACTTGTCAATTTGTGTTAACTACATGGTTACAATACTAAATTATACTTAACAGGAGAGACTGCTGGGACACTGGGTTGTTGGTGGGTAGAAATCAGACATAGGCAGTGGTGCATTCTATGAATAAACCTATTAATGGGGAGATATTAATTTCATACTTCATCAACTAATATAGGATTGGATTAAATTGCAGGTGTGAGAAGTAGGTCGCTGTCACTTCTCCTCCTGCTGGTTTTGCTACATCTTCTGTGGGTATTATTCCAGCAACTCCTGCTGGTGTTTTTAATACTGTTTGTCATCCTCATCCTCAAGCGAGGCCCAAAGTGCGATGGCACAAGCAGCACTGATCTGGTAGATCAGTGTTCCAAAATGGGGTTGTCAAAATGATCTCTCAACACTCGGAACAAAACTTTTCACTCAGATTGGGAGGAAAGCAGTCATCAGATTGTCGTACTTGCTGGTACATTTCCCCGTCGTGTCTTCATCTCCCTCAATTCCTGTTGTGTTCCTGCCTTGCCTTTACTAGTGAGCTCCAGGAAAGCTGCAAATCTCACAAACCCTCAGTTAATTCACAAAGCCACGTTAATATTGCCATAACTGATAATATACACACTGTGAATTTCATCACTTACGACCTGCAATATTCAGCTGAGAGTGACCATCAACGTCATTAATGAGCTGTGGCTTTCGCAGTAATACAAGCAGTGTATCAATTTTTCTCCTTTATCCTAAAGGATTTTGCACAAATAATTCATTTTTCTTGGTTTCATGATGATGCATTCATCAGTCAGTTAGGCTTCTTGACACATGGTGGCATAGTGATTAGCACTGCTGCTTCAAAGCGCCAGGGATCAGGGATCGCTTCCCATCTTGGGTCACTGTCTGTATGGAGTTTACACGTTCTCTGTATGCCTGCATGGCTTCCTCTGGGTGCTCCAGTTTCCTCCCATAATCTGAAAAACATGCTGGTTAGGTGCATTGCCAAGCTAAACTCTCCCTCAGTGTACCAGAACAGGGTGCTGCATTCTGCCGACTGAAGGATTTTCACAGTAACTTCATTGCAGTGTTAATGTAAACCTACTTGTGACATTAATAAATAAACTTGCAACTTTAACTGCAATGTTAATATCTAGCTAGCTGCTGAAAAGCCAGGTAGGTCTAAAATATTGATAGGATGAGATCAATGGTGGAATATTGACCTGGGTCCAATTCCAGCGTTGGGTCACTGTCTGTGTGGAGTCTGCATGTTCTCCCTGTACCTGCATGGGTTTCCTCCAGATGCTCTGGTTTTCTCCCAGAGTCCAAACGTTGTGCTGGTTAGGTGGATTGACCATGCTAAATCCTCCCTCAGTGTACCTGAACATGTGCCGGAATGTGGGGGGACTGGGGACAATTTCACTGTGGCTTCATTGCAGTATTTACATTATGACACTAATAAATAATCTGAAAAGTGCTGAGCTTTTAAAAGATGTGTGGGTTAGGTTGATTGGCCATGCTAAATTGCCCCTTAGTGTGAGGGAGATGAGCAGGGTAAATACATAGGGGTTACGGGGACTGGGCATGGGTGGAATTGTTCTCAGTGCAGGCTCGATGGGCTGAATGGCCTCATTCTGCTCTGTAGGGATTCTATGATTCTTTAATTCTACAAAGACCAGCATAGACTATTGAGAGCAAATCACCTATTCTGTTCTGCAAATTTTATTCAGTTCTATGTAATTCAGTGACCTGAACAAAAGTTCCTACCTCACATCCCTAATGACCAGGAAATGTGGATTCAGGTCGACAAGATTTAAGACGCTTCAGTGAAGCTAAAGTGACAGAGCTAGAGAAGATCGAGGGGGAAATTCATCATTTTAAATAGCTCAGCTGTCGTAGGTGAGAAATTCTTGGCAAGGACAGTGGGTCAGAGAATAATGGTACACAATGAAAAATTAGCTGTACAAAGCCTTATTCTGGTGTTGTTACCTGAAACAAGAGGTGCTTTAAAACTTTCCACACATTTTTAAACACAAGCTCACATACTCAAGATACACATGAACGTGGCTTGGATAAAAGTGGTGAAATTGTAATGGTGAGTCTCTAAGAGGAGCAGGGCCCTAGCACAGTTGTTTCAATGCTTCATGCTCCTGTCTGAAACAATAAGATGTCATGTGAGGCATGTTAGCGTACTGCTCTCTCTTATCTTACAGCTGCTGCTGAGCAATTCAATGCCTTGTCTGGGATTAGATCTTAGCACCATATTGGGAAGTTATGATGAGATAACGGTGAGATAGAGGTGTGAAGATAGGCTGCTATTGTGATGCATAATGAGCATTAAGGTGTTGAAGCAGAATAATAATTGGGGCAGCACGATGGAGGAATTTTTCCGCAAACACACCTTTGACCACATGGCGATCAAGCAGTGGTTAACACATAATGTCCTTGAGGTCCAGAGAGAAAAGGGGATGGCGGATCCTGTCGGATGATTCCCTGAGCAGACTGTCAGTGTCATTTGGCAGAACGCCTTCTATCAGAACTCACAAACAAGCACCAAGACCTGCTTGGCTGGTGGTGAGAAGTGCAGCACGATGATGCTGTCATTAGCACTGATGCCTCACAGCGCCAGGGACCTGGATTCAATTCCATGTTGGATGACTGTGTGGAGTTTGCACATTCTCACTGTGTCTGCATGGGTTTCTTCCCACAGTCCAAAGGTGTGCAGGTTAGGTGGATTTCCCATTCTAAATTTCCTCTTAGTGTGCCAAGATGTGTAAATTAGATGGCATTAGCCATGGTTAATTTATGGGATTATAGGGATGGGATGGGAGAAGAGGGCCTTGGGAGATACTCTGTCAAAGTGCTGGTGCAGACTTAATGAGCCACATTGCCTCTTATGCATGGAAGAGATTCTATAAATATCTGATAATCTGTGACAGGATGGAAAAGAAACATCTTTAATGGCATCTTTATATTGCACAGCTCCTCAGGAGATCTCAGGGTATGATGATGTGAAATCTTCTCTCAGAATTATTTCCACTGTAAGATGAATAGTGGAAGAGGTGTAAGATGGTGACATATATAATATCACTGGAGTAGTAATCCAGAGGCTCAGACTAATCCTCTGGGAACACAGGTTTAAGTAGGACCTCATAAGTAGTAATCCCAGTGCCACATACTAGTTAAAGTAGGAATGTGAGGATAGCTATGATGAACATATGACTTAAGGGATGGTGCAAGAGGGAGGGATTTAAATTCCTGGGACATTGGAATTGATTCTGGGGGTGACTGCACAGGTGAGTGGGCATGATACGGTGCACCACACATAGATCCAATGCCGGAAGTATTTCAATGATCTTCTGTGCTCTGAAAGAGTGAATACCAACTTGGCACGGAACTAAGTATCAATCTTTCCGATGTTAGCTATAAATTGCAGTGATCAAGCATATGAGATGCAAAATGTCCAATGGTACATATCCATGTGTCTGCCAAGGGTAGGAAATGTTTGTGTGTATAGAGGGTACAGTGACACAGTGGTTAACTGCTGCCTCACAGCGCCAGGGACCTATGTCTGATTCTTGGCTTGGATGATTTTCTGGGCGAAGTTTGCATGTTCTTCTCATGTCTGTGTGGGTTTTCTCCAGGTGCTCCAGTTTCCTCCCACAATCCAAAGACGTGCAGGGGGTCTAGCTAGGGTAAATACACGGGGTTATGGGCCTGAGTGGGATTGTGGTCGGTGCAGACTCGATGGGCCAAATGGCCTCTTTCTGCACTGTAGGAATCTATGATTCAGTGAATGCCAATCTGATGGGCATCTCCAGCAGGCTGTCCTAGGGGTGATTGCAGTCCGTGGATGGACTAATGAATGCACCTGTATATATTCAAGAGAAGTGAAGCTAACAGGCATTGGAGTGCACACAAATTCCCAACATCCTGATCCAGTCCAGGTTTGAGGTGGGGAATAGAATTAGGCTGACAGGTTGCAGATTGGCTGGGGTCTTGGAGGACAGTAGGAATGCAGTGGGCAGAGTGAGGCAATAAGCGTGAAGGACAGGTTTTGTGACATCTCCAAAGAGAAGTTTCAACCCAGAGAAACTATCACTTGACCACTCACAGTACCTCAGTGAGGCACTTATCTGTTTTAGCAACTAACCATCGTGTTTGCACAGACACCTCTTGATGCTAACCTGCCATGTTGTATTCTTGTCTTGGAAAGCTTGGACTCTAATAGTGAGTAAAGAAAATTGGCAATGCACATGAGGCCAGAATCAAAGGAGCACAGATGTCTCGGAGTGTCATAAAGATAAAGGAGGTTACTGTGCAGAGGTGGGGTGGTGGCGATGTGATTGGGAGATTTCAAGCTTTCTCGTGTTGGCCAAAGGCAAAGTAAAGATCTCCCTGCCCGCATGCTTAAATCTTCACACTGAAGCAATTGCTGTCTCCCTGTAGTAAGTTCATAACACAATGCAAGTGTGCAGCAAGTGTCTAAACACAGAATGGATGAGACTGTGGGCCTAGTCCCTGTGAATATATTAAAGTTAGAAGTCAGGAAGATGGAGGGGTGCAATGTCCTTGCAAAGCAAGGAAATCCTGCACTGTACAGATCCCACCAGGTTACCCATAAACATCAATATAAGGAGCGTGTTTGTGCTGTTTGGCTGTTCGTATGGTTAGTGGCTCATTTGGAAAATGTGAAACTAAGGTTACTTGTCAAGGACACGCTAGTAACACACAAAGGTAGATCTGTGTCACCTATAATGAATTATTTGGCTGTAAAGCCAGACAAGAGAGTGTGCATGTGTTTGTGCGTGTACATGTCTATATTATGTGCAAACATTTGTGTGTATGCGTACATGTCTGTTCCTTGCACACATTTGTATGTTTTATGTATGTTTGTGCGAATATATATGTCTGTGTATGTGTGTGTGTATGTCTGTGCATGTGCATACATTTGTGTGTGTCTTTTTGTGTATGTATTTGTGATGTGCATACATATGTAGGTGTGTATATGCTTGTATACATCTGTGTGTGTCTGTGTGCGTAATCGTGCATATGCTTACATTCTATGTGTGCATGTCTGCACTTATGCTTATACTTTATTTGGGAGATGGTCAGAGATGGATCTTGTGTGACTACCTACTAGCCCAAGCTGGAATGTTGTCATTGTCGTGTGAAATAGGTCACTCCCACTTTGTCCCCAGAGACACCAAGGAATCATCAGCAAACAACCCCTTCTCCAAATCAGATGATGAGGGGAAAGACATAAAATAATTGGACCAATGCACATATAGAAGGCTGGTTAGCACTGCTACCTCACAGTGCCAGAATCTCAGTTCAATTCCAGCCTCAGGTGGTTATTGTACAGAATTTGCGCATTCTCCCTGTGCCTGACAGGGTTTCCTCCGGGTGCTCCAGTTTCCTTCCACAAGGTTGTGTGGGTTAGGTTGATTGGCCATACTAAATTACTTAGTGACAGAGAGATTAACAGGGTAAATACGTGGTTTAGGGATAGGGCCTGGGTGGGATTGTTGTCAGTGCAGACTCAATGGGCTGAACGGCCTCTTTCTGCACTGTAGAGATTCTATAATTCCATGATTCTAGAAGCATCTGAAGGTTGATTGTCAATGTAGTGCGGTATTTTGCTTCCTTTTACATTCTGAGTTCCCCTCCATTGGAAAATGGCATGAATTGAGAGTGCCCAAGATTCATTTTGTTGCAGCCTTTGCCATAGGCTGAGAGAAGAATCTCTTGGCCTGTTAGCCTGGGATTGGATTCCAACTCAGCGTCCCAGAAGTGAAAGAATATTGACCCAACCCAAAGCATCAGCCAGCGCCTGACCAATGGAAATTGCCTTTCTGTTGCACCGAGACCCATTGTAGTACTGACTATTAACGCATGGGCCTAGCAGAGATAGCTGGAACCAGAAAGCGGCCTGAATGAATCCCGTAGCAATGGACTGCCTGAGGCCTACATGTCAGGTATTGGCGCCACCACCATGGATTTTGGCGCAGTGTACAGGTTGCTTAAATTCATGTAGAAAGTACGAAGGAACTAACTGCTAATATAACCATCAGGATATTTCTTTGAACAACTGTGACCTCAGGGATCCGCAACAACTGGGTGAGAACTGATATCAACACTATTGTTCAGGCTCCATGTTTTTCAAAGACTGTATTCCAAAGCCATTTAACTTCTTCCTTCCCCATTTATGACTTTATCCCCTATGAATTTCGCTTCAATGGATTCCATTACCAGTCTCTCTTTACAATCGCATCCTGCAGTGATTTGGTCTGGCCCTGATCCAAACAGTATCGCATGGCAATGTCTTATTATCATACCTACGATATTAATATTAATGCAGAGACACCAAGGTGCACCCTTACCAAGTACAATTTTTTATAAATTTAGGAGTGGGACAGGTTTCAGATTATTGATCCTGGTTTTATTCCCCAGAATAAGAAGGGCAAAATTGCCAAGCTATTAATCTATTTCAGTGAGCCTTGGGTAAGATGGACTAAATACAGACTCTAGCTCGCACCTGACCTTGTCCTCACCCCATCCTTCTTCTCTGCATTTTATTGTGTTACATTGTTAGGTGTTAAATTGCTCTTTGTATGCTTTGTTGGGCATATCAAACTGACTGATCTTTTATAATATTAGTGGATCCCCCGTGGGTTTGCTGATGTTACAATGAACTGCATAATATTACAGTGAGTTCTACAAGCTGGAAGCAGACCTTTTGCCTTATAATTCATCCTCCGCTTGAGTCTCCTCCGATGTCTTTGCCTATTAACATCCCCTTCACAAAATCACAGACTTGTTTTACAGTGATATGGGAGGCCATTCAACCCATCATGCCTGTGCTGGCTCTCTGACTGAGCAATCGGCTTAGAGCCATTCTCCTACCTTTTCCCGATGACCCTATACATTCCTCCTTTTCAGATGACAGTCTAATTGTCTACTGAATGCCTGGATTGAACCTACTTCCATCACATTCTCAGGCAGTGCTTTCCAAACCATAAACGTTCATAGAATCATAGAATAGAGTCATAGAATCACTACAGCGCAGAAGGAGGCCATTCGGCCCATCGAGCCTGCACCAAACACAATCCCACCCAGTTCCTAGCTACATAATCACATGCATTTATCCCAGCTAGTCCCCCTGACATAAGGGGCAATTTAGCACGCCAATCCACTTAACCCACACATCTTTGGACTGTGGAAGAAAACTGGAGCATCTGGAAGAAGATACGGGGAGAATATGCAAACTCTACACAGCGACCAGGCCGGGAATCGAACCAAGGTCCCTGGTGCTGTGAGGTAGCAGTGCTAACCACTGTCCCACCGTGCTGCCCTCGTTGTTTTCTTCTTGTCGTTTTTGCTTCTTTTGCCAATTACTGTGCCCTCTTGATCTTGGTTCTCTTATGACTGGGAACAATTTCTCTGTATCTACTGTCTCCAAACCCTTCACAATTTTGAATAATTCTGACCAATATCTTCACTGCCCTCTGTTTCACCAAGAATACGGTCTCTACTACTCCGCTCTATCTTTCTAACTGAAGTGCCTCATCCCTGAAACTATTCTCATCAATCTTTTCTGCGCTCTCTTTAATGCTTTCATCTCTTTATGTAAACTGTAATTATGTTACAGCTATATAAAACATTGGTTAGGCCACGTTCAGGATACTGTATCCAATTCTGGTCACCACACTATTAGAAGGGCACGGTGCCTTTGCAGGGAGTACAGAAGAGGTTTACCAGGATGGTACGGAAGGTATTAGCTAAGAAGAGGGATCAAATAAACGGGGATTGTTGTCCCTGGGAAGACGGAGGCTGAGTGATGACCTGACAGAAGCTTATAAAATTATAAGGGGTATGGGGAGGTTGGAAGCCTTTTCCACTGGGCAAAAATGACAATTACAAGGCAGCACAAGTCCAAAGTAAAGGGAAAAGGTTCAGTGGAGATGTGCGAGGGAAGTTTTTTCCATAGAGAGTGGTGGAATGCACTGCCAAGTGAAGTAATTGAGGCAGACAGATATAGTTTTAAGTATTGAAATGAAATAACTGTAATTTGTAAAGAACTGTAAAAATGTTTTATCCTGCACTGTTTGCAATTTGTAGACATGTATATTTGCAATGTTTTAATTGAGATTTTTATGAATAAAGTATATTTTGGGGAAAAAAAATTGAAGCAGACAGATCGCTTCTCGGTCTTTTGGCTAAGATCAACATCTTAGGATCGACATGCTGCACTTGGTTGAAGTCATTAGGTCACATTTCAGCTTCATTTGAAGAAATTTTTTTAAAGCAGCATCTCGGCCTTTTGGTTAAGATGCAAATTAGATCAAGCCTTGGGGAAGGAGCTATATCTACTCCAATCAGCTTGGATTATGTAGATCAAGCCCAAGACAGGAGGTGAGAGCCCTGTCTTGTCAGCTTGGATCAGGAATGTCTCAACTTGTTGGGTCTCTGAATTGGATTTGCTTTGATTGGATTGGATTGGAATAAAGTTTAAAAAAAATTGAGGCAGACAGGTTAGTGACATTTGACTCTTCTCTGGATAGGCACATGAACAGGGAAGAAGGGGATACAGGCGGTTGGTCTACATAGGACAATATGATCGGCACAGGCTCGATGGGTCAAAGGGCCTGTTCCTGTGCGGCACTGTTCTTTGTTCTTTGTTTTTCCGAAAGTGCAGTTCTCGGAACTGTGCGTAATATTCTAATTCATTTCAAGGAATGATATTGAATTTGAATAAGAATGATATTGAACTTGAACGAGGCCAAGCTAATATCTTATTCAAGTTCAATATCATTTCCTTGCTCTTGAACTCTATGCCCCTATTAATAAAGCCTAGGATACTGTCTATTGTTTCAATCATTCTGTCTGTTCTATCACATTCAGTGGCTTATGCACATAAGCACCAAGTTCCCTCTGCCTTTGCACCCACTCCTGAGTTTCTTTATATTGTCTCTCCTTGCTCTTCCTACCAAAATGAGTCACATTTCTCTACATTTAGCTTCATCTGGCAATTGTCCACCCGTTCCATTAACATGTCTATCTCTTTTGAAGTTATACGTTATCCTCTTCGCATTTTGCAATCCTTATAAGTTTTGTATCTGCCTCAAGTTTTGAAATGATGCTGTGTGCAGACACATTAGTAACATTTGATTCTTCTCTGGATAGGCACATGAACAGGGAACAAAGGGATACAGGCGGTTGGTCTATGTAGGACAACATGATCGGCATAGGCTTGGTGGGTCAAAGGGCCTGTTCCTGTGCTGCACTGTCCTTCGTTCTTTGTTCTTTGTCTTTCCAAAAGTGCAGTTCCTAGAACAGTGCATTGTATTAGAAAGAGGAAAGGACCTAAGAGTGACCACTGGGAAATGTCAGCATTCCTCCTCCAACTTGACAAAAAATCTATTAATCACTACCCAGCCATTTGGAACAACGTTGCTATTTTCTCTTTTATTCCTGAGCTATATCTTTGCTCACAAGTTTATTGTCTGGCACTGTGTCTAACACCTGTATACACATCACACCATCAACATTGCCTTCATCAAACCTTACTGTCGCCTCTTCAAAAATCTCAAACAAGTTAGTTAAACATGACTTTCCAGGAAGAAATCCATGTTAGCTCTCCTTAATTAACTCAAATTTGTCCATATGACTAGTAATTTTGCCCCTGTCTAGAAGTTTCCCACTATTCAATTTAACTGACTTACCTTGTTGGACTTATCTTTATATCCTATTTTTGAACAAGGGTGTGACGTTTCTAATTCTTCCGTCCTTCGACACCACCCCTTGTCTAAAGGAGACAGACAAATTGTGGCCTGTATCTCTATAATTTCCACTCTCACTTCCCCCCGTGTCCTTGGATGTATCTCATCCAACCTTAGTGCATCATCAACCTTAATTAGTGACACCTCTCCTTTACTAATCAAATCCTTCTAATGTCTGAAGTATCATCTTTCACCATGGCCTGGGTAACATTTTCTTCCTCGGTGAAGACTGCAAAAACGTGGTAAAGCCGGGCATGAGGCCATTAACGCAATTCGCACCCACGTCGGCACAGATAGCCACTTTACCAAGGTCCGGGATTGGTGGCCATCTAATTCACAGCCAAAACGGGTGCAATGATGATTTAAATACATTTGCATGTATTTAAATTGAATTAATGAATTGCTCTCCCAACTTTATCAGCATTTCTCCCTTTACCACCGCATTCACCAATCTGAAATTGGGCCAAATTGGTCATGCTGAATAAAAGTCTGTTTATTCAGTGAAGGGGTGGTGATCAGTCTGGGTGGCGGAGAGGGGTAGATAAGGGGGATAGTGATATCTGTGGGGGGGGGGCATCGCTCCCTCTTTTTGTTCCATGCCACTCCCTCCGCTTTCTGCGGCTCGAGAGCGACTTGACACGGGGATGCACTTTTTCACATTATTTTCTAACTGCGCATGCGCAGTTCAGAGTTCCGATCATTCTGGGCACGCTACAGCCCAATCTCAGTGCAGGTTAAGTGTGTATGGGGGCACCTGAGAACAGGTTTCCAAATCAGGTCTGAATTGTGCCCAGATTCAGCACTTAGAATGAAAGTAGTAAAATCAGGCCCAATGTATTCATTTAATGTGATGAACCATGTCTTCTGCCTCTGTGCATTAATCCCTTTATTGGCCACAAATTGGCCCTCTTCTGCTTTCGCCACCCCCTTACTATTTATATGCCTGTGGAAGACAGATTGCTTTTTGTTCGCTGCTAGTCTATTTTTATACCTACCCTAAAGTTCCCTTATTTGCTTTTTCACCTTTTGTTCTTTACTTGCTTTTTCTCAGAACCTTCTATATCCAGCCTCTCAATTCTGTTTTCTATCTGACATTGGTGATAAGCATTCCTTTTCCTCCTGACTTTAATTTCTACCTCTTTTATCATCCAGCAAGCTCTGTCTTTGTGTGCTCTACTTTTTCCTTTCAAGGAGATGTATCTTTACTGTGCTTAAACTGTCTCTTCTTTGAAGGTAGCCCATTGTTCAGCTACTGTCTTTTTTCTGCCAACCCAGGATCATCTAGGCTTGAAACATTGGCTCTACTCTTTCTCCACAGATGCTGTCAGGATTGCTGAGATTTTCCAGCACTTTAATAAAAGAAAAGCCAACAATTTGGCCTCGATCTGTTTTCACCCCATTGAAGTTGGCTGTCCTTTGATTAATTATTTTTATTCTGGTTTGTCCTTTGACATTTTTCATAGCCAGTCTGAGCCTTATGACACAATGATCCCCATTTCCAAAATGTTCTTCTTTTGACACATGGTCCACCTCATTCCCAAAAACCAGGTCCAGCAGTGCCTCCTTTCTCATTAGATCTGAAATGCCCTGCTGTAGAAAATTCCATTCTTCAATTTCTTCCTCCCCCATGTACTTCTCTGACCTCCTCCTGAATGGGTCAACCCTGGGTTGCAGGATAAAACATATCACAACAACCCTGGAACTTCCTGGAAGATTTGGAAGGGTTATATGGTAGGGGCATAACTATAAGGTTCATGGTGGGAGATCTAGGAGGGATGACTGAGGTAGATTCTTTACTCAGAGAGTGGTTGGGGTGTGGAACGCACTATCTGCTGTGATAGTGGAGTCGGACACTTTAGGAACTTTCAAGCCGTTATTGGATAGGCACATGGAACACACTAGAATGATAGGGAGTGGGATAGCTTGATCTTCGGGTTGAACATAGCTCAGCACGACACTGAGGGCTGAAGGGCCTGTACTGTGCTGTAATGTTCTATGTTTCTATGTTCTATATATGGTTCAGGTGCAGCATGCATTCAGAGTAAGAGTAAGATTTTTTTTTTTAGGCGTATCTTCGCATCCACCCTGTTTTGGGGAATAGTGGGGAAAATTATTGGAAGGATTTCCAAGCTGATTCTCAATCTATTGAGCTATGTTGAATGCTCCTTCCTTGGTCAACAATTCCTGACATTGTAATCAAACCTCAAACTTTTGGCCCAGCGACAGGGATACTGCCACTGTGCCACCCGGGCTCCTCAGCCAATTTTTAAGTCATCTTTTTTTCCAAGAAGACGCTATGAAGAAATTTATTTAACTGATTGTGTTTCTTCTGGGATAGTTTCACCAGAACCTTCTACTGTTTGTGTACATACCACTGCCCTTCACCATGCAAGATTGCAGTTCGTGCAAGATTCCTGCACTTTTGGCAAAGAATATGCCGGCATCACTTTATACTCAAAAATATAGCACAGCATGATCCAAAGTTACCTGATATCATCGTAACAGGGTTCTTGGGTTTGCACTTTCTGCCTGTGTCCGGGTGCTCCAGTATCCTCCCATGGTGATTGGCCATGTTAAATTGACCCTAGTGTCAGGGGGATTAGCAGGGTAAATGTGTGAGGTTACGGGAATAGAATCTGGGTGTAATGTGATCAGTACAGATCCAATGGACAGAATGGCCTCCTTCTGTACAGTAGAGTTTTGCTGCTTATCTTCAACGATAGAGCAGCTCCAAAGTTAAGTGACCCTAACAGGGAGGTTCCCTGGTTAAAAGATCACCCACTATTGGCCCTATTGCTGTAATCATGCTTATTTTATGTTGCTTTTGACATGAGCAAATTCTGTTTTATTTGGGCGAGAGTGCAATCCAGGCTTCAGCTCTTTCAATCTGTTTGTGATTCTTAACTATTGATTTTCACTTTACTGGCTTGTCAAAGCTTTCTTCTTCAGTTGTCCCATGTTTGACTAAGTACTAATAGCCTACATCTGTAGTTGCATCATAGCTGAGGACACAACAGTCAACTCCACCCATTCATTTACTGTTCTGCAAACACTCGTTTTAAAATCAAAAGCTAATAGGCAGATGTAGTGAGGAGATCGATACAATACAAAGAGAGACTGTACTCAGTCTGAATTATGCTGAGAATACAGAGGGTAGGTGCTGTTCTCTACTCTTCCAGGCTAACGGAAGGTGGGAATACCAGACCAATCTATGGCCACAACATTCTGGACTTGTTCTGTGGTCAAGGTTATGGGCACTGCCATGTGATGGGCATCTTGGGCAGCCGATCCCAAAGTCAATCATTTAAAACTGATGTGCATAGAAATTTCTTCTTGCAGAGGGTGGTGGATTTCTAGAATTCACTGCCCCAAAGGACAGTGGAAGCTGGATCATTGGAAATATTTAAAGAGGAGGAGGATGACTATTTGATAGATCGAGGAATAGAGGGCTATGGAGGTATGGCACAGAAAAGAAGCTGAAGCTGGCATAAATCAGCCATGATCAGTTTGAATGGCGGGGCAGGCTTGAAGGACCTGATGCCCTGCTTCTATTTCTTGCGTCCTTCTTGTGTAAAACAGGTTTTGGCCCTTATTTGTATGAATTCGGGGCTCAGTGCATGGACCCCTATATAACATTAAAGCTAGATCAGCAAACAGGAGCAAACATTGGGCATGTCCTATTCAAGATTGTGTGGTTGCTGATGAAAGGTGAGGGGTGGAAATTTCCTATACTGTAGCGCAATTCGTAGGGCAGGATTTTCCGGTCTTGGATCGAGCAGAACTGAAAAATCCCCCCTCTCACTCCTGCCGAGGACTTTTAAAATTGGAATTATGTTGTCTATTCCAAACAGCTATCATCACTTATTGCATTTTTACAGGCAGTTTGCATGAAAGGCCAAAGTAATCACTGCAACTATGTTACTGTGAGAATCCCCCACTCACCACACTCCAATGCCTATTCGGGTACACTGAAGGAGAATTTAGTATGGCCAGCTACCCAGTACATCTTTCAGATTGTGGGAGAGAATGCAAACACTGGGAGCACACACAGACTCCACACAAAAAAAAAATGACCCAAGCTGGGAATTGAACTATGTCCCTGGCACTGTGGGGTCGCAGTGCTAACTGTGCCACCATGCCACCTATTTGGTGGGAATGGAGAACATGTCATTTCAATTTCAACTTTAAAAAGCTTGGATCAGATGTTGATGAGACTCCAGGCCCAGTTTTGCGCCAGCCTTGGGCCTTGTTGCCGGAGCAACACCAAACCTCAGCCTGTATATAACCTATACCCACATGCAGACGAAGTCCCAACTAACCTCTACCCCAAAAATATACATCTGCTCTCTGAGACAATATGTCACACTCACAAAGGGACAGAATTTGAATATAGACTGGTATATATTGAGTATATTCAAAACAGAGACAATGGATTTTTACTAATTAAAGACATCATTTGATTTGATTTGGTTTGATTTATTATTGTCACATGTATTAACATACAGTGAAAAACATTGTTTCTTGTGTGCTATACAGACAAAACATACCGTTCATAGAGAAAGAAACAAGAGAATGTAGAATGTAATAATTAAGGGAAAGACTAGAACTTTCCAGGCCTTCAAGCCGACGGGGTCTTCCAGTCCCGCTGGTGTGGATGGAGATCTCAATGGCTCACCAGCCCCATCATGGGGAAATGCACAGTCAGGTAAGGGGTGTGAGAAAATTCCAGCCTTATTGTGGGAAAATGACACTGAGGAGGATTAGCCGTGATCAAGTTGAAGGTTGGATAAAAGGGGCCAAATCACCTGTTCCTGCTCTTACTTCCAATATTCCAATGTATCATGGGTTGCAAAAAAGTTACATTTAATAGGCTGCATTTATCAAATGATGGCGGGAAGGACTGTCAGACAGTAAAGTGTTAAGTGTGATATAGCTGACATGAATGTCTGCCAAGGAAGCTCAATAATTAACTGGCACTTGGTGTAAAAACAGAATTCGGTTTGATCAAATGGCTGGAAAGTCCAGAGCAAATTGCTTTTGGCACCAAGCTGTCTCTTGGAAATGCTCAGCCCCCACTCCCTTCATTGGTCTCCATGATGACGGACTTTGGAATCATTGGAGTGAATTCTCCAGTACGGCATAGATCCCAGGCAATATGTGCTCTCCTCTTGCTTCATGCATGTACTGTAGATTTTCTCTTTCTGAGGACCTTTGCTCTATTGTTTGGAGGCCAGATGAGGAAATGGGTGATTAGATGTTATTTGTCATGCACAAACAAGATACCTTAATTATGAGATGCCTTTTATTGCCGGAGAATGACCGTTCTATTTGCACCAGTCATATTTACACAAGAGGGAAGGGTGTTCTTTTCCCTTTAGCCTAATATCGTGAGTGTATGAGCAAATATGTTTCCACATGTCATCAGGCTTAATAAAGGTGAGGCCTCACATTGTGTATTTAAACACTTCACATTCTATCCAATGCCTGACAATAAGCAATAATTTATCTTCCTGGAGTTGCAGGTTTGTGGGTGTCACAATGTCTCTGGCAATCTATCCTAACCTAAGGAAGGAAAGGGTTATGCCAAGCATGAAGTTAGGCACTGTGACCAAACTTTGCCCTGGACAGTAAAAGAGATCCCTAATTAAACAGAACTATAATGTGGTATGGACAAATTAGCAAGATGCAGTTCATTGCACACTTGACCAGTTGTAACCCAAGGGTTGCCAGCCGCAGTCACTAAGATGCTAAATTGCACAAGATCACAAATCCATATTTTCTGGTCCCCTTTAAATGTCAAGTGTCAAGTTGCATAAATCAAGATGTCACAGAGTAATATAACCAGTGGTGTGTGTATGCTTCCGGGATGTCCCCCAGGATTCGGACTCAGTGCTCCCATGTAGCTCACGTGCAGAAACAGTGATTGAATTAATTAATGTTCCTATTCAAATAAAGGTCACAAGGAGGGTTCGATTTATCTGCTTTCTTTTGGGAAAAATTAGTTTCAACACTGTTAGTTAATATCGTGATGAAATGAATCAGTTTGAATAGATCTTATCCTTTATGTTGATTGTTCATTGATTTCAAGCAATAATACTGAACTGCAAATTTAACTACTCGGTATTACTCTGATCTTTAAGCCAATGGATTGAGTTCATACTGCAGTTTGGTTTCAGAGCCTTGCTGGGTCTTCAGCAAAGAATTAAATAATAAGGCAAAGACTTGCATTCACATAGTACCGTTTATATAGAATCCCTAGTACAGAAGGAGGCCATTCAGCCCATTGAGACTGCACCGACCACAGTCCCACCCAGGCCCTATTCACATAACCCCACATATTTAATCTGCTAATCCCCTGACTCCAGGATTAATTCAGCATGGCCAATCAACCTAACCTGCACATCTTTTGCATGTAGGAGGGGTCCAGAGCACCTCAGGAAACCCATGCAGACACAGGGAGAATGTGCAAACTCTACACAGACAGTGACCAAAAGTCAGAATTAAACCCAGATCCCTGGGTGCTGTGAGGCAGCCGTGCTAACCACTGTGCCACCCTTAACATAGCGCAACTGTCGCAAGACAGTTCACGGGAGTAGTATCTAACAAAGCTTGATCTCAAGCCACATCAATGTTATTGCATCAGGTAACCAAAGGCTTGGTCAGCAAGCTCGGCTGCTTGGACCCTTGGCGTCCAAAGACATTGCTGCCAATGTTCGAATGGTTGAAATCAGAGATGCTGAAAAGGCCAGACCAGTGAATCTCAGAGCGTTCTGGAACTGGAAGAAATTATAGAGGCATGAGGGATTTAGAAAGAAGGGTGGGAATTTTAAAGTCAGATTATTGCTTATGGCAGAAGCCAATGCGAATCAATGAGCCCAGGGGGAGGGGGGTTATGGATAAGCATAAACATATGGAGGGTAAAAAGTGAGGGGCTGGCCAGGTGTGCATGACTAAAGCCCAGAGGTAACAAGGGCATGAATGAGGGTTTCACCAATAGCTGAGCTGAGACAATGGTTAAATTGGACAATGTTACAAAGGTAGGAATAGGTGATCTAAGTGTGGATGTGTGGTTGGAAGTTCACCTATGGGTACAAATTCTGTGGCATTATTTTAAGTTGAGCTGGGAATGTCCTAGCAGTTAAATTATCACCTTTTGCACTGGGAAATTAGAGGCAGGCTGGAAAATCCAAGAAGGCCTCTTTTAACCACTCCTTATTAGGCTCCTATTGAGAGAAACAGGCTAGGAAACTGGCACATCTACCTACTGTACCCATCCAACTTCATTCCCAATCTTGACAGACCCTAAAATTCTGCCAAATGTATTTGTTTAAAATTTCTCCAATATACCTTATTATAATTTCCTTTTCTCAGCCTCTAATAGGCTTCTGTTTACTTTCACCAATCTCTTCCTTTATATACCTTCAAAAACTATTTATGATCTATTGTCATTTATTTTTCCTTATCACTTCATTGGTCTTCATTTGTTGGATTCCAAAATTTCCCAATCCTCAGGCATACTGTTCCTTTGAAATATTACTTATCATAATAGCAGCCATGATTGCATTTTAGTACCTTGGAAGGAATGTATATTTGTAGGAAATTCTGTATGCTAGCCATTAAATGGTTATAGAACATAGAACATGGAACATTACAGTGCAGAACAGGCCCTTCGGCCCTCGATGTTGCACCGACCAATTAGGAAAAAGCAATGACCCTCCAACCTAAAACATTCCCTTTTTGTCCATAAACTTATCTACTAACCTCTTAAACGCCACCAAACCTGGCGCATCTACAACTGCCGCAGGCAGGGCATTCCATACCCTTACCACCCTCTGGGTAAAGAACCTACCTCTGATATCCGTCCTACAACTACCACCCCTTAATTTAAAGCTATGTCCCCTTGTGCTAGCTTTCTCCATCCTAGGAAAAAGGCTATCACTGTCCACCCTATCTAAACCTCTAATCATCTTATATGTTTCAATAAGGTCACCTCTTAGCCGCCTTCTTTCTAACGAAAACAACCTCAAATCCCTCAGCCTCTCTTCATAAGACCTGCCCTCCATACCAGGCAACATCCTGGTAAACCTCCTCTGTACCCTCTCCAATGCCTCCACATCTTTCTTATAATGCGGGGACCAGAACTGCACACAATACTCCAAGTGCGGCCGCATTAGAGTTTTGTACAGTTGCAACATGACGTTGCGGCTCCGAAATTCAATCCCCCTACCAATAAAAGCTAAGACTCCGTATGCCTTCTTAACAACCTTATCGACTTGATTGCCAACTTTCAGGGATCTATGCACATATACACCAAGATCCCTCTGTTCTTCAACACTATTAAGAGTCCTACCATTAGCCCTATACTCTACACATTTGTTATTCCTGCCAAAGTGAATTACCTCACACTTTTCCACATTAAACTCCATTTGCCACCTCTCGGCCCAGCTCTGCAACTTGTCCAAGTCTCTCTGCAAACTATAACACCCCTCTTCACTATCTACCACTCCTCCGACTTTGGTGTCATCCGCAAATTTACTAATCCATCCTTCAATACCCTCATCCAGATCATTTATAAAAATTACAAACAGCAGGGGCCCCAAAACAGACCCCTGAGGTACACCACTTGTAACCGAACTCCACGATGAATATCTCCCATCAACCACCACCCTCTGTCTTCTATCTGCTAGCCAATTCCTAATCCAATTAGCTAAATCACCCTCTATCCCATACATCTGCATTTTCTGCAGAAGCCTTCCGTGGGCCACCTTATCGAACGCCTTACTAAAGTCCATATATACCACATCAACTGCCTTACCCCCATCCACCTCTTTGGTCACTTTTTCAAAAAACTCAATAAGGTTAGTAAGGCATGACCTACCCTTCACAAAACCATGCTGACTATCCCCAATCAATTCATTTCTCTCTAAATAGCTATAAATCCTACCCCTAATAATTCTCTCCCATACTTTGCCCACAACAGAAGTAAGACTCACCGGCCTATAATTTCCCGGAAAGTCTCTATTCCCCTTCTTGAACAATGGGACCACATTTGCTATCCTCCAGTCTTCCGGCACTAAATCCGTAACCAACGACAACCTGAAGATCAGAGCCAGAGGCTCTGCAATCACCTCTCTCGCCTCTCAGAGAAGCCTAGAGTAAATCCCGTCCGGCCCAGGGTACTTATCTAACTTCAAGCCCTCAAGAATATCTAGCACATCCTCCTTATCTACTTCAATACTTTCCAGTTTGCAACCCTGTATCCCAGTGCTCTCTGTAACTACATTTACATCTCCCTGCATGAATACTGAAGAGAAATATTTGTTCAGTGCCTCTCCAATCCCTTCAGGCTCCACGCACAACTTCCCACTGCTGTCTCTGACTGGCCCTAATCTTGCCCTAACCAATCTTCTATTCTTAACATATCTAAAGAAAGCTTTAGGATTCTCCTTGATCCTATCAGCCAAAGTCTTCTCGTGTCCCTTTTAGCTCTCCTCAACTCACTCTTTAGCTCCCTCCTGGCTAATCTATAGCTATCCATTGCACTAACTGAGCCTTCAAGCCTCATCCTGACATAAGCCTCCTTTTTCCTTTTAACCAGCGAATTAACTTTTTTCGTACACCATGGTTCCCTTACTCGACCATTTCCTCCTTGCCTGACAGGGACATACTTATCAAGGACTCGCAGCAGCTGCTCCTTGAATAAGCTCCACATTCCAGATGTTCCCAGTCCCTGTAGTTTCCTAGTCAACCTATGCACCCTAATTCTCTCCTTATGGCCTCATAATTACCATTCCTCCAGCTATAACTACTGCCCCCGGCTTCACGCCTATCCCTATCCATCACTAAGGTGAACGTAACCGAATTGTGGTCACTATCACCAAAATGTTCACCAACTTCCAAGTCTAACACCTGATCTGGCTCATTGCCCAGCACCAAATCCAATGTAGCCTCACCTCTAGTTGGCCTATCTACATACTGAGTCAAAAAACCTTCCTGCACACTTTGTACGAAAACTGACCCCTCTAACGAGCTAGAGCTATAGCTATTCCAATCAATATTAGTAAAGTTAAAGTCCCCCATAACAATTACCCTATTACTTTCACTCCTGACCAGAATTGACTTTGCAATCCTTTCCTCAACCTCTCTAGAACTTTTAGGAGGTCTATAAAAGACTCCCAACAGGGTGACCTCTCCTTTCCTGTTTCTAATCTCAGCCCATACTACCTCAACAGACAAGTCCTCATCAAACTTCCTTTCTGTCACTGTGATACAGTCCTTGACTAATAATGCCACCCCTCCCCCCCTTCTACCTCCTTCTCTACTCCAACTGAAGCATTTGAACCCCGGAACCTGCAACAACCATTCCTGTCCCTGTTCTATCCATGTTTCTGAAATGGCCACAATATCGAAGTTCCAGGTACTGGTCCAAGCTGCAAGTTCCTCCACCTTATTGCGAATACTTCTTGCATTAAAGTATATGCATTTCAAACCGTGCTCTACTCCACCCGCACGCTGCTGAGCTTTACAGTTCTCATCTATGACCCCCCCTATTCTCGTCCCTCTTAACATCCAAACTACTCAGGATCCCACCCGCCCTCTGAATCAGTTTAAACCCCCCTGCATAGCCTTTGCAAATTTCCCTCCCAAGATATTGGTTCCCCTCTGGTTCAGGCGTAGACCATCTCTCTTGTAGAGGTCCCACCTACCCCAGAATGAGCCCCAATTGTTCAGGAACCTGAACCCCTCCCTCCTGCACCATCCCCGCAGCCACAAGTTCAAACATTCCCTCCCTCTGTTCTTCTCTAAACTATCCCGTGGCACAGGCAAGAGTCCAGAGATAACCACTCTGTCTGTTTTGGCCCTAAGCTTCCACACTGTCATAGCTTTTAATGTATTTTCCTAATCTGCCCCAGCCCAGTCGATTTTAATATAAAGGCACACCATGGCAACAGAGTGCAGCCTCCAGTAGACACACGGCAATATCTCACCGAGGTTTCTTCATTAACAACTCCGAAGCCCATAGTTTCGTCCACCGTAAGGACAGGCAAGACACATAGAACTTAGAACAGTACAGCACAGTACAGGCCCTTCGGCCGTCAATGTTGTGCCAAGCTATGTCCAATCCCAAGATCAAGCTATCCCCTCCATGTGCCTACCCAATAACAGCTTGAAAGTTCCTAAAGTGTCCAACTCCACTATCACAGTAGGCAGTCTATTCCACATCCCAACCACTCTCTGAGTGAAGAACCTACCCTGAACATCGCTCCTATATCTCCCACCATGAACCTTATAGTTATGCCCCCTAGTAACAGCTACACCCACTCGAGGTAGTAGTCTCTGCACGTCCACTCTATCTATCCCCCTCATCATCTTATAAATGCTTTTAAAACTCTACCCTAATTCTTTTCCTCATATTAATTTGATCTTTCTCTATACTCTAGTTATGATTGTAACACTACATTTTGCACCTTCTTTCCTTCTCTATGAATGGCAATGGTGTAGTGGAACCACTGTACTATTAATCTAGAGTAATGGTCTGGAGACTTGGGTCCCAATCCCACCATGGCAGATGGTGAAATCTGGAATTAAAGATAACCATGAAATCATTGTTGATTGTCGTAAAGATCCTTCTCATTCAATAATGCCCCTTTGGAAAGAAAATCTGCCATCGTTATCCAATCTGAACTACATGTGACTCCAGCAATGGGACTGACTCTGAAGTGCCATTCGGTTCAAGGGATGCAATTCTCAGATCCCAGAAACGAATAGCAAAAAAGTCATCTTTTCAATTAGACATTTCAATAAGCCACATGATGATAAGATGATAATTTTTTTCTAACTAGAAAATCTAAGGGAAGGGAAAGACCCAGAGGCTTCTATAGCTCAAGTCACCCAATGTTCCCTATTCTGCCCCTTAATCTAAAAGGAATGTGTTTACCCTGAATGCTGGTGAACTCACTTTTAAAAGCTTCCACTTCGTAGCCGTTCCTGACAAGAGACTTCCATAATCAATTTTTGGAAGTTCCTGTTTGATAAGGTGTTGAAGAAGTTTTGGAAAGTTGCTGTAGTGCATATTGTAGATGGTGCACACTATTGCTACTGTGTATCAGCGATGGAGAGAGCTGAATATTTAAGGTGATGGATTGAGAGGGAATAAAACAGACAGCTTTGGCCTGAAAGGTGTCAAGCTTCTGGAATGTTGTTGGAGCTGCATTGATCCAGGCTAGCAGAGAGTATTTCATCACATTCCTAACTTGTAGATGATGGATAGGCTTTGGGGAACCAAGAATTGACTTTTCAACCCTGTACCCCTAATCCCTGACCTGCTATTGTAGTTATAACACTTATATGGTTAGTGCATCCAGTTGCTGGGTCAATGGTAACCACCAGGAGGTTGATAGTGTGGGATTCCATGATAGTTAAGCCATTATATGTCAAGGGTAGATGCTTAGATTCTCCCTTGTTGGAGATGGGCATTGCTTGGAATTTGTGCATCATGAATATTACTCACCATTCATTAGTCCAAGCCTGGATATTGTGCAGGTCTTGCTGCATATGGACACAGAATGTTTCAGTATTGGAGGTGTCACAAATGGTGCTGAGCATTGTTCAACCATTATCAAACTTCACCACTTCTGATGTTATAATGGAGAAAAGGTCATTATTGAAGCAGCTGAAGGTGGA
This sequence comes from Sphyrna mokarran, assembly GCA_024679065.1. Taxonomy (NCBI): domain Eukaryota; kingdom Metazoa; phylum Chordata; class Chondrichthyes; order Carcharhiniformes; family Carcharhinidae; genus Sphyrna; species Sphyrna mokarran. Next base: position 14,061,019 of record JAGIQG010000020.1, on the reverse strand, counting down.
TGGATCTAAGGTACTATCATGAGGGATGAGTACAGTGATATCCTGGGACTGAGATGATTGACTTCAACAACCATAACCATCTTCCTTTGTGCCAGGTAAAGCTCCAAATATTGGAGATTGTTCCCTCAATTCCCACTGAATTCCAGTTTCACAAGGGTTCTTTAATGTCGCACTTAGTCTAATGCTGTCAATGACAGTCAGTCTCACCTCAGTTCTTTTGTTCATCTTTGGACCAAAGCTGTGATAAGATCAGAACCTGAGTCCAGGCCCAAACTAAACATCAGTGAGCCAGTTATTGCTGACCAAGTGGTAATTGCTAACACTGCCAACAATCTCTACCATCCGTGACCCCCTAGCTGACAATCAAGAATAGATTGATGGGCAGTAATTGGCCAGGTTAGATTTGAAGAGAACGGCGACAATGTGACGGAAATAGTTTGCCGAAAGAAGCTTTTAGCTTTGAAGCTATGGCAGGAAGATGTAGTGAACCAACCAGTGATTGGCTCATTTTCATTCACAGCTGTTACTCTTGCCCTCCGTACAAGCAAAATGCCTTGAGCTGAAATTTAAGAAAGAAATGAGAAAGGCTTGCTTTTATCTAACATTCCTCATTTCTCAAAGCCAGTGAAGTTCTTTTGAAGTGCAGTTAATATAGTAACCTGGGAAATACAGCTGCCAATTTCTGTACTAGAAAGAGTGCAGAAAAGATTTACTAGGATGCTACTGGGACTTGATGATTTGAGTTATAAGGAGAGGCTGGATAGGCTGGGACTTTTTTCCCTGGAGCGTAAGAGTCTTAGGGGCAATCTTATAGAGGTCTATAAAATAATGAGGGGCATAAATAAGGTGAACAACTTTTCCTAAAGGTAGCGGAGTCTAAAACCAGAGGACATAGGTAAAAGGTGAGAGAGGAGGCATACAAAAAGGTCCATAGGGGTAGTTATTCATGCAGAGGGTGATGAATGTCTGGAATGAGCTATCAGAAGCAGTAGTAAAGGCGGGTACAATTTTGTTTTTTAAAAAGCATTTAGAGAGTTACATGGGTAAGATGGGTATAGAGAGATATGGGCCAAACACAGGCAATTGGGACTAACTTAATGGTAAAAACATGGCGGCATAGACAAGCTGGGCCGAAGGGCCTGTTTCAATGCTGTAAACCTCAATGACCCTATGATTCCACAAACAACAAAGAAATGGGGTGGTACAGTGGCAAGCACTGCTGCCTCATGGTGCCAGGACCTGGGTTCAATTCCCAGCTTGGGTTACTGTCTGTGTGGAATTTACACATTCTCTCTGTGTCTGAGTGCTCTGGTTTCGTCCTACAATCCAATTGGGTGTGTTAAATTCTCCCGAACAGGTGCCAGAATGTAGTGATTAGGGAATTTTCACAGTAATCTCATTGTAATGTTAATCTAAGCCTACTTATGACACTAATAAATGGCCAGATGATTTATTTTGTTCGAGTGATAGATGTTGGCTCAGACTTCATGAGGAACTCCATTGAGTTAATTCAAAGAGTGCCATCCAATCTTTTACATTTACTTAAGAGGACAGGAGACATTAGTGTTAGAGTGGAGGCACCTCTACCAGCGCAGCACTCCCTCAGCATTGCACAAATGTGTCCCCCTAGATTACATGTGCAATCCCCTGGAATTGGATTGAATCCATAGTATTCTCATTCAGAGGCAGGAGTCCTACTGGTTGTTGCACAAAGTATCCTAGGACTCTGATTATCCACTTTTCCACTTGCCATCTGCAAGTGGATGCTCGCTAAAGCTACTGGAGACCATTGCCAGCAACCAGACAAAAGTCAGTGGCCACAAAATCAAGCATTTTGTATCATATAACTGTGATGTCAGTGTCATGTCGGCTTCCAATGGCCTTTATCTCCTTTCACAGGGAGTGGCAAGTTCCTTTCTCTCGGTTGAACAGTCGGTCTTTCACACGTTGTAACAGAATATGGGTGACTCATTGTCCACTGGGAACTTTCCTCTGCTCACACAGTACAAAGAAACAGCTAATCTAGTCAGATCAGATTGAATGTATTTTCTGAGGTACCCCACCTCACATTGAATGCTGTCATATCCTGAGCACCTCACTTGGAATTCTGGCCATTGCACTGTTGGCATGGGATATAGTGACTGACTGGCCCTCTCTGGAACAATCAAAGCTGCATATTTATTTGCAAAACAAAGGAACATCATTGAGACAACTACAAACCCAGCAGTAATGATATCTGATGCTTCCCTGTGCTGCTCACCTACTTTATTCAGTTCCCTTTTCCTTCACTCTTTGATCATCTCCGTTTAAGTGTGTGCAGACTCCACTTCTCGGCAATTTCCATCTCGGTGATTTCTCTTAATAAAAAGTGAATCTCCTTCAAAGTGCTTCACAGGGGCCAGTTAATAAACCCAATGTATGCAATGCATTCCTTCAGAATATCCCTTCCAATTAAACAATTGGATAAATTACCTGCTGCAACAAACGGCTTGTGTTGTGTCTGTGAAATGATGAGTAAGATGAACTTGCAAAGGGCAAGGCTTTCTCATGGCTTGGTCAGCAATTTCCACAGAGAATGCAGTGATTGACAGCACAACAAACTATGGGCAAATTTAATGAAGCTTATAATCACTATCATGTGGTGCAGTGGGTAAGAGCCTCTGCCTCTAAGCCAGCAGCTCCAGGTTTGAGTCCCACCCTGCAACTTGACAGCCAAGAAAGGTGCATTCAGAAGGTGGCCAAACAAGTTGTGTGTGTCAACCTGCAAATCTTTCTAACATGTCAATGGCTGCTGGTAGGAGGAGGAGAGACTTCTGATCATCCATGTTTGATTTGGAGTGATGCCACCTCAAGCTATAACCTTCTGGTAACAGAACAGTGACCTGTTCCGTGATTAGCTGCAGAAACAGACTAAAGTCTGTCTTAGTGCACCACTAGGTGCGGAAAGAAAATTGGAATTATTATTATCCATGCTGATATATCCGACAGTTCTGACATCTCCATAACCTATTCCATTCCTATTTGACGAGTCAGTGCTCCACAATTCAAGTGAGACTGATTTTAATTACTTTGATTTGATTTATCGTTGTCACATCTATTCACATAAGTGAAGATTACTGTTTCTTGCATGCTATACAGACAAAAGTATTGTTTATAATGAAGGAAACAAGAGAGTGCAGAATGTAGTATTATAGTCGTAGCTGGTGTGTAGAGAAATATAAGCTTCAAGCGAGATAGGTCCATTCAAAAGTTTGATGATAGCAGGGAAATCGGTTGGTATGTGACCTTAGACTTTTGTATCTTTTTCCCAATGAAAGAAGGTGGAAGAGAGTATGTCTGGGGTGCACGGAGTCCTTAATTATGATCACCTTAGGGTCAAGGCCCTAGGTTCTAGAATTTCCTTCCTAAACCTTTACTTCTTGCCTCTAATAATGACTTCAATTAGGTCATTGGAGGTTCGCTTATTGGAATAGGAACTCCCTCATTAAGAACATAAGAACTAGAAGCAGGAGTAGGCCACCTGGCCCCTCGATCCTGCTCTGCCATTCAATAAGATCATAGCTGATTGTGACAACTGATCAACAAATCAGGGAGTTTTTTTTCCTTGTATTTAACCAGGAGTGTCAGTTCCTCTGGCACTCTGAGGCTGCTGACTTATAGCACTCTGTGTCCTGCTGTTGGAATTGTAAATAAAGGGATTTTGGTGAAGGGGCTTCTGCCTCCAAAAACTTATCATATGTCTCTTTCCTTCTTTTGAGATGCTGACTAAAACCTATGTCGCACTTTTGGCGATTTCTCCCGTCTCCGTACTTGGCTTGTTTGATAACACTCCCGAGAAATGATTTGGAATGTTAAAGGCACTGCATAAATGAAAGTTGATGTTGTTGACATTGGGGAATAAAAGCTTGGGTTTGGATTGTGCTCAATTGTCTCTCTGAAATGTTGAAGGCAGCTCTTTGTGGCTTCAAGTAATAATTGATTTATTAACAACAATATATGTACAAGGTCAGGGTTTGACAATACACGTACACTCTCTTCTCCTCCATGGCTCCAACTGAGGTTGCTCCCACCCCAGGATGCGCGTCCTTGCTCCCGATTGGCCAGGCTTCCCACATGGCCTCTTCCTAAGGTCCAGCCTGATCATGTGTCCCCCAAAGGATTGCCCTCTTAAAGGGGCATGTTACCACAGTCACCTGTCTTTGTTATCAGGTGGAATGATACTGAAAGAAGCCAGAGCAGCGGCCTTGTGTATGCTGAATTTACTGATAGCATCCTGTCAGTCCAAGAATAAGTTCTGCCTGCCACACAATTCTGCAATGTTGTGGATAAGTTTCAATGCCAGGCATCGCTCAGTGATTGGCAGGTCGAATTACATAGTGTCTTGGCTTCAGCTGTTCACTCAGACTGCAGACCATCCTCAATCCCACACCAGCCAAACCCAAAACAGAACTTTTAATGTTAAATAAGATTCTAGTGATTGGGCAGAACTTGTTGAACAATCCTGAATGCGCTAATAGTTACTAACAACCAATTTAAGACAATCAGTTGAGCTCATAACATGGTTCATCTATACTTGCTACAAGCAACATGCATTCATACACAGGTATCTGTCCTCTGCAAACAAAAAGAATATGCTCATCTCTTGCACTTTTTTTGGAATTATTCAGGAGCTTGAGGAGCCCATAGTTTCCCATTGCTTTCTCCATGGCAACACCTCCATCAATCAGAGTCAACCAGCCAACCAATCAGAGCCCTTTGCTCCTATAGTTGTGATTGTTTGAAATTTGGTATTCTTGTAGTTGCCCCTCATGGAAGCAAGATGGAAAACTTTGGTATGGTGGTAAGCTGGTTAACACTGCTGCCTCACAGTGCCAAGGACCTGGGTTCAATTCCGGCCTCGGGTGACTACATGTGTGGAGTTTTCGCATTTCCCCTGTGCCTGCATGGGTTTTCTCCCACACTCCAAAAATGTGTAGGTTAGATGGATTACCATGGTAAGTGTGTGTGGGGTTACGGGCTAGGATGGGAGAGAGAACTGAGGAAGATACTCTGTTTGAGACTCGGTGGGCCAAATGGCTTCCTTCTGCCCTGCAGGGAGTCTATGATTCTAAGCCTAGTAGTAATAAAGGGATGGGTGGGAGAAAAAAAAAACATTTGATAAAGTCAAGATTCATAGGAAATTTTTAATTTTTGGAGAATTTCTTGATATGAAGTACCAATTCCCTGTCAGGGGCACCTCAATGGTCATTGACTAACCAACTGCATCCAGAAGAAGCCCAAACAGTTTTCAGTGTTGACTATCATCTACATAATTTTGGTAAACTATCATCTGACAGACAGATTGGGAAGGACAGCAGCAGCAGAAAAGCAGGAAATCACAGAATCATATAATCCTAAAATGCAGAAGGAGACCATTCAGCCCATCAAGGGATTCAAAGCAGTGGTGAGATGGAAGAGGAGGTTGAGGAGGACACAGAAGTTAAAGAGAACGTATTAAATAGCAGTGTCAGTAATCCTAGTACTAGATCAATAGGGCAAAAGCAAGACAGCAAGCAAGGGAAGTCCAGATTACATTGCATTTATTTCAAAGCAAGAGGTCTGACAGACAAGGCAGATGAATTCAGGTCCTGGATGGGTACATGGCACTGGGATGTTATAGCAATTACTGAAATATGGCTATGGGAAGGAATAGGATGGGCAATTCAATGTTCCAAGGTACAGATGCTATAGGTAAGATAGAACTGGAGGTAAGAGAGGAGGAGGAATTGCACTTTTGAGTAAGGACTGAGAGGAGATATATCTGAGGCTTCACCCACTGAGAACTGAGAAATAAGAAGGGAAGGATCACATTGATAGAGTTGTGTTGTAAGTCCCTAAATAGTCAATGGGAAATTGAGGACAAATATGTAAGGAGATTACAGATAGCTCCAAGAAAAATAGTATGGAATTTTAACTTTCCCAACATTGACTTGGACAGCCATAGTATTAAGACTTGGATGGAGAGAAATTTGTTGACTGTATTCAGGAAGATGTTCCAACTAAAGAGAGTGCAAAACTTGACCTCCTCTGGGGAATAAGGAAGGGCAAGTGACAGAAGTGTTAGTGAGGGATCACTTTGGGACAAGTGACCATAATTCCATTAGTTTTAAGATAGCCATCAAGAATGATAGGCCTGACCCAAAAGTTAAAATTCTAAATTGGGGCAAGGCCAATTTAGTCAATCTACCTAAGCTGCATATCTTTGGAGCGTGGGAGGAAACCGGAGCAGTCAGAGGAAACCCACACAGACAAAAAGAGAACATGCAAAGTTGACACAAACAGTGATCTAAGCCAGGAATCGAATCCGGGTCCCTGTCGGTGTGAAGCAGCAGTGTTAATCACTGTGCCACCGTGTTGGTAGGTAGTCTCTTTACAGAGGAAGCAATGCTGGAGAACTGGGACATTGATACTCCTAATGATCCTACTGACATGAGTGGCACCATTCTTTTGTTTTGCCTTGAAATCCTAAATAGGATGCTGAGATAAATATTTAAATGTGGCCTGCTTCGAGGAGGGACCCATTCCAACTGTGGCTTGAACTGGGTGGATCTCAGCTTGCTCATAAGTGGTTGGATTTTTACAAACATAGTAATTGAAGCATTGTCCTTTTTTTTCAACATGCACAGCACAGTAGGAAGTTGGATATTACCCTCAGGGTATTATTAGATGTGAAGCTGCTAAAGTTTTGGTGTTCAGTTTCCACCGTTGGGTAGTCTTTGGACTGATATAAACAAAACTGACAGCCATGCCTCCTCCAGGACATCCCGCCAGACACTGATGTCACATCAGCCCAATCAAATTTCACCGAGGCCAACACTGCGTTCCACTCAGAATCTTCAAGGATTAACAAATTAGCCAGCCCTTCCATCAGAGAGACAAAAATCTTCTAATGTTCAAAGCACTTGGCTAGTGTTCAACAAACACATCAGTGCTGGTGAGATTTGTCTCGAAGAACCCTAAACATGGAGTGTAGGCTTGCACCTCAGGCTTAGGTCCGCTACATTCATTTTCTAATTGCTCCTAATTTTGCAAAGATTAAATTTAATTTGAAAGCTCCCTCATGTTTTAATCCTTTGAGGTGTTTATTCACGCATTATCATAAAAGCAAGATCTTATGTTTACGTGAAGCCTTCCATGATGGGAATAAGGTTTAAAAGGTTTCTGAAGAATTATGCCAAATCCAGGGCTATGGAAGTTGTAGGTTTTAATTGCTGCTGATTGTGGAAGAGAGGAAGGTGGAGAGGACAGCTGAAGTTGGAAATGTCACAGAGTCATAGAGGTATACAGTATGGAAACAGGCCCTTTAGCTCAACTCATCCATGCCAACCAGATTTTCTAAACTGAACTAGTCCCATTTGCCTGTGTTTGGCCCATATCCCTCTAAACATTTCCCATCCATGTACCTATCCAAATGGCTTTAAGCATTACAATTGTACTCGCCTCTATCATCTCCTCCAGCAGCTCATTCCATATGCGCACCACCCTCTATGTAAAAGATTGCCCCTCAGATCCCTTTCAAATTTACCTTGCTTACCTTAAACCTATGCCATCTAGTTTCGGACTCCCCTACCCTGAGGTAACATCTTAGTAAATCTTTTGCATGCTTTCCAAAGACTCTACATCCTTTTGGTAGTGTGGCGATCAGAATTGGACACAGTATTCCAAATGTATAAGTAGAAGGAGCTCAGTGGAGAGGGTAGGCTAAAGTTTGATCTTCTGAACCCTAATTCAAATCCATCCCTGCTTGATTTTGTGTGGAAACTGAGATCATCGCTTAACCTGATTTATTGTGTTTAGCTTAGAGCTTCCAACCTTAATTCTCTATTAGCTCCCAAATTGAATCACACATGACAGGCTCTGTGTGGGAACTGGGCCAAGGCCCCTCTTTGTTGGTGCTGCTCTCAGGATGATATCATATGAAATTAGGGTTAATAAACCAAAGTGATTTCTTCACTGCGAAACATGTCAGCACTCCTCCCCCTTTGAACCTTCTCCTACCTGTAAGTGTAGATCAAATACAACTAATAGGAATCTCTTTGCCCTGAAAGTCTATCGCTGCCTTTTAACTTTGGTGTTTATGTTTAATTGTACGTGGTACATTGGAAGCCATTGATACGACTTAAATTTGAAACAAAATCGGATGCCTGAAGAAAAGATCAAAGGTGTGTTATAACTCAACATGGGATATTGGATCTTTCATCAAGTGTTATACATTATATTCCTACGGGCTTTTCCTGATCCTACTGTTGGTTAGATATTAGTAACACGCCAATTAAGTTCTTTAATCTGTCTGTGTGACAGGTCAGGTGCAGGGAATATATATAGAGGGCCCTATAACTGCATTACTTCCTGAAGTAAATAATGATTTTGGCATCAGTTTATTGTGTGATATGTAAACTGTGATATGAGTGAACAGATCATTCAACAGGAAATAACAAATTGCTATCTATTTTGTTTAGTCATTTTCAATCATTGCTGACTGGATCCTGTGCTAGACAGCAAAAGGAGAAAAAGTCCTCACCACTGCAAAGTAGGAAAAAGAAGAAGTTTAAAGTCTTATTTATTAGTGGTTTGGGTCATTGTCTGTGTGGAGTTTGCACATTCTCCCCATGTCTGCATGGGTTTTCTCTGGTTTCCTCCTGCAGTCCAAAGATGTGCAGGTTAGTTTGGCATCTGTTCACTAAGAGATAATCTAGCATGGCCAATGCATCTAACCAGCACATCTTACATCTTAATCAACATTACACAGGTCAAAGAGCAGAGGTCACCTGAGACACCTCTGTAAAAACTTTGTAGAACAGATGGATCTAGGAAGACCATTTGAGGTTTTTTCTATTATTCTACTTTATCAAGCTGGATGATTGTGTGGAGTCTGGAGTCTGTATATTCTGTCCGTGTCTGCTCCAGTTTCCTCCCACAGTCTGAAAGACATATTGGTCAGTTGCATTGGCCATGTTAAATTCTCCCTCAGTGTGCTTGAACAGGCATCAGAATGTGGCGACTGGGGGATCTTCGCTATACCTTCATTGCAGTTTTAATATAAGCCTACTTGTGATACTAGTAGATAAACTTTAAACTTAACTGTCCACAGTCTGGGAGAGAATTGCAAAAGTCAAGTTCTATGCCCACCTACACAAGCTATTGGCTGGCTGAAGACAACTCAAGAACACAAAAATGTGACTGTCTTCATATCGATAGGATAGAGAAAGACAGAAAACTGCTTCACGTGTCAATCATAGAATCCCTACACTACGGAAGGAGGCCATTTGGCCCATTGAGTCTGCACTGACCACAACCCCACACAGGTTCTATTTCCATAACCCCACATCTTTGCTAATCCTTCTGACACTGGGGTCAATTTAGCACAGCCAATCACAGTCCACACAGCTTTGGACTGTGGGAGGAAACCCAGGCAGACACAGGGAGAATGTGCAAACTCCACACAGATAGTGACCCAAGCTGGGATTCAAACCCAGGTCCCTGGCACTGTGAGGCAGCAATGCTAACCACTGTGCCATAATGCCACCTTGTGTAAATGTGGGAATGAAGTCCAATTGTCCCTGTTGCCCACCTCCAATACAAATCGGTAATTATTTATTATACATTACTTGCGTTATCTTCCAAAAATCAACTCTTTTCATTCACCTCCAATGATTATATGCCAATGTATCAATAATATAGACACTGAGGCAGTTTGTCTGTGCCTTCTAACGCAGAGGAATCTTACATTTAAAAAAATCTTATATACAAGCTATATATAAACAACTTGTATATAAATAGCATTTATATTGTATCTTTCTCATCCTCTGTATTTGCTGAAGTAATTCATGTTCAATGGATTGCTTTGGATTTGCAGTGAGTGACCATTGTAATTCAGGCAAACACGGTGTCCAGTGTTTGATCCCACAAGCAGCAAGTATGATGGACAGTTAGTCAGTCTCACTTCTTGTGCTGGCAGCTGAAGGTTAAATGGTGATGTTGAAAGAACATTCTGCTTTTCTTCACCTCCTGGTAAAAGCAGCTGGAGCCTCAGGTTACATGTTCAAACAATGACTTCTCTGAAAATGGTGAACTCCCTCAGTAAGCACTGAGATATGAATCCAGATTGTGTGCTGGAATTGCACTTAAAGCCCCCCACAGTCTGGACTCAGGGGCAAGATCCCTGTCAATGGGTGACCTGGTAGCACAGTTGTTAGCACTGCTGCCTCACGGCGCCAGCTACCCCAAGCTCATTTCCAGCCATAGATGACTGCCTGTGTGGAGCTTGCACATTCTCCCTGTGCCTGCATGGGCTTCCTCCGGGTGCTCCAGTTTCCTTTCACGGTCCAAAGATGTGCGGGTTAGATGGATTGACCATGTTACACTGTCCCTTAATGTGACAAGATGGGCAGGTTGGGGGGGTTAACAAGGTAAATACGTGGGGTTATGGGGATAGGGCAGTGGATGGACCTGTGTAAGATGCCACATCAGAGAGTTGGCACAGGTTGGATGAACCAAATGGCCTCCTTCTGTGCTGTTCATGATTCTATGATGATTCAAACTGAAAAGAGCACTCTCTCCCCACGTTAACCTTTCCACCTATGCAGTAAATTATATATTTTGAATAACTCCAACATGTGTGTCCCCATTATTTTGTTTCATAATCTACTCTAATCATGTTCCAAACAGACTTTTCATTCCTTTTAATTTATGTCCTTTGGTCTTACTTCTTTGGCATACCATGTATTAAATCTGGTTCCACTTACCTGTACCGATTACTAGTGTATACACTTTTAAGACAATTCCCTTCAACTGCTTTCTTTCCACTGGCACTGAAACTGCAGAGCAATGCTGACTAAAACTGCCCAACAAGCTGGAAGGTTTATCAGCTTGGTTCAACTAAGTGCACTTGTTGCTCTCAATGAGAAGGTTGTGAATTTGTTCACAAGTGAGGCCCACACTCCAGCGCAATGGAGTGTGAAGATGGTTGGACTCCTTGGTGCTCTACAGCTCTTTCTAATGGTGTTATCTGCGATTCAGTGCTGCTATTTTGGCTCCTAAGTCAAAAGGGTGTGGGTTCAAACCTTACTCCAGAGCATGGGACCCAAGCAGAGACCTGGGTTCAATTCCCTGCTTGGGTCATTGACTTTGCAGAGTTTGCACGTTCTCCACGTGCCTGCATGGATTTCCTCCATGTGCTCTGGTTTCCCTGCCACGATCTGGCAGCCGTGCCAGTTAGATGCACGGAACTCCTTGGTGATGTACTTATGAGGTGCTGTATGGTTAGAAATGCCGTCTTTCAAATGAGATGTTAAACCGAGGCTCCCTCTGTCCTATTAGGTGGAGGTGAAATATCTCATTTGGCTTTTTTTTTAGAGTCTGGTGTTGGAATTGAGGGAGCGAAGACGTAGTGGGGAGAGGTGGGGATGGGAAGGTTGTGGAGTTGGACGGTAGCAGGGGCGGTGTATCATCCTCATGTTCTGGAGAATGTTCCAGATGTTGTTCTGAACATTGCATTGTAGCCAGCAGTTTATCCGGTTATTATCCGAGGCTGCACGGTGGCACAGTGGTTAGCAGTTGTTAATAGCTTGGGTCATTTTCTGTGCGGCATTTGAACATTTTCTCAGTGTCTGTGTAGGTTTCCACCAGGTGCTCCAGTTTCTTCCCACAATCCAAAGATATGTGGATTATGTGCATTGACCATGATAAGTTGTCCCTTTCCAAATGTTCTCCTTCTGCACTGTAGGATTCTATGATTATCATGCCATTACTTGTTAGATTTTGCTGTGTTTTGGAAAACCCCGATGTCTCAAATTGTGCTGTGTCATTGCAAGCCTTCATTTCTTTTATGCTAAAAACATCCAGTGCGACTATCCGAAGAAGAGCAGGGATGATTTTTTTCATCAAATGTTTCCAACAGGTACCTGAGTTCACTTTCTGGCTTAGATCACTATCTGTGCAAGATCTGCACCTTCTCCTCATCTCTATGCGGGTTTCCTTTGGGTGCTGGTGTTCCGGTTTCCTCTCACCTAGTTAGGTGCATTGGCCATGTTAAATTCTCCCTCAGTGTATCCAAACAGGGGCCGGATTGTGGTGATAGGGGGATTTTCACAGTAACTGCATTATAGTGGTAATGTGACACTAATAAACATACTTAAATCACCAAAATCAGTTAAGTCAATCATTTCATGGCTGTGCGTGTGAGAATGGCAGTCATTGGATGGAGTTGTCCCATTGCACCCTCCACAGGAATTATAGCAGGTGAAGGAAGGACGGGGGTGGGCGTAGACCATACAAGGTCCGTTGACCTTGGGTGGACTTTTCTGGATTTGAGGCAAGTACAGCTGGAAAATCCTGCCGAGTGTGCTTCAGCAATAGTTAAATTACTTGAAGAGAGGCATCAAGTGTGATAGAAATCCCAATATTGTTCCAACAAATAATAGTGTTAAAAAATTTACTTGTAAATGTTTGGTGATCATTTTTGATTGAAGTCAAGGTCATAAAGCATTCCCGTTTTCTATTTGCCAGTTACAACATTTCCTGAAACTGTCCATCGCATTGGAGCCAAACGATCACTGTCAGGACACACACACAGAGGGCATGAAATTACTTTTGGCCATTGCACAGAGAATAAAAATAAGCTTGAATGGGAAGTTGAGTCACTATTGCGCATTCTGCACTACCACGCAAGATCAATTTCACCCCAATGTGTGAGAATGTCAGACATTGGTAATATTTACAGGATATGCAATTTCCCAGCAATTTTGCAAAGAAATAAAGCAAGTGTCATTGCAATTCTGATCAAGTTGTACATTGGCACTTTTAGCCACGATGTCTCCTTCCCTTTACATGTTGAAGTACCGTTGAGTCAGTTATTGATTCCATGAACCCTCCTACTCAAGGGGATAATTTTATGTCATAGAATCATTGAATCCCTCCATTACAGAATGATGCCATTGGGCTCATTGAGCCTGCCCCAACAACAATCCCATTCAAGCCTTATCCCCATAACCCAATGTATTTACCGAGCTAGTACGCCTGACATTTAGGAGCAACTTAGCATGGCCAGTCAACCTAACGCAGGCATCTTTGGACTGTGGGAGGAAACCGGAAAACCCAGAGAAAACACACACAGACACAGGGAGAATATGCAAACTACACACCTTGGTCCCTGGGGCTGTGAGACAGCAATGTTAACTGTGCCCCTTTCTATCATAGGGGTGCAGTTGGCACTGAGAAGAAATCCATGATAGGAAGACCATTGATCTGTGTGCCTCTATCTATTCCTGTGGTCACTCTAACAGTTAAGAGACAATGCTATTACATTGCTTTTCACCCACTAATAAGTGACAATGGAACCCACTGGGATGTTTTGTTTGGCTCCTCAGACCAGTTCAAGCGATAGTGAAGAGCAGCTGAAGGGTCAGTTAGTTGGGTCAGTCAGAGAAGAGCTTCCAGGCAGCAACACTGCTGTGAGCTGGCCATGCAGCTGGGACTCAGGAGAAGGCCCAGGAGCTGTTTGGTGGCTTTGCACTATGGAAAAGGTGAGAGGTTAAAAAAAAACTATCCTGAGAGCCACAATGCAGCTGAGTGTGGGGTCAAGGAAGTCCACAATCTGTACTTGTTGGGGCAGCTGAGAAAGAGCTCAGAGAAACTCAGGGACAGAGCCAGTTCAGTGAACAGCAGAAAATATGCTGCTAATTAAAAGCTGGCAAGCAGCATTTTGAACCCTGGAGAATGCAGTCTCAGGAGAAGAAATTGAACTACAAGGAGGTGATTACTCCTTGAGACAGACCAAATCAGAGCAGATCTGAGGGAATTCTGAGGCTAGATCTTTGAAAGTGCAATATTAGATTCCCTTGTGAAGGAGGCAGATGTTTCAAGAGATTTGGTGACTTAAAGCATCTCTGACACCCGGGTGGGTCTCTGAGAAATCTGTGGGATCTATCACAGCTTTCTGTGGCCTGGTATGCCGATCGCAGATTGCCTGTCAAGTTACATGTATCTCAGGTTGACTCCGAATGTTAGAGTATAAGATATATCTTATCAATTGCTATATCTTTCTGAACTTGTATATTTTGTTTGTTCAAGGCCCATGGAATGTTGTAGCATTACTTCAAAAGCAGGTGTCATGAATCTCTAACCAAAAGAAAAAATGCTGGAAAATCTCAGCAGGTCTGGCAGCCTCTGTAAGGAGAGAGAAGAGCTGACGTTTCGAGTCCAGATGACTCTTTGTGGAAGATAAAAGGCATAGGAAGTGGGAGATACTTATACTGCAGGGTGAGGATAAAAGCAAATTACTGCAGATGCTGGAATTTGAAACCAAAAGGGAATGCCATGAATGTCAATGTGTCACTATTTTAAACAAAATATCTCTGGACGCTAACCGAACCTTTCCCCCTATTGTCTGGCCAAAACTGTAAACAGATGTTAAGCTTGGTTGGACAGAAGTGCGGAAAGGTTTCAGGCCGATGGTAATACCTCGATCTTTTCAGGACTTCTGCACTCCTGACACCTTCAAAAATTGGGCCTTTGATTCTCGTTGGTGACTGAGCCAGTTAACTGCTGGCGCAAAACTTTGCTGCCTATATCCTAACCTCACAAAGTCCCATTCACCCATCACTCATGTGCTTAGTATTTAATACTGGCTCCCAGTCTGGCAATGCCTCGATATTAAAATTCTCATCCTCATTCTCAAACCCTTCCATCTCCCAATCAGTCCATCTTCTTCGAGTTCTACCAACCTTTGCCTTCTTCCATCTGTGGTCTTCATCTTGGGCGGTGACCATGCCTTGAGCTGCCTAACCCCTCAGCAGTGAAGTTCCATCTTGGAGCATCCTCATCTCTACCATCAAGACTTCTCAAAACCTAACTTCTTGACTAAACATTTGATCTTCATCACTGGCCTCCCCGGCCAATTGTTGGCCTCCACCCTCCTCCCCACAGCGATCACTTGCCTTCCCCACCTTCACCCCCACCTCCTCATGATCACTGGCCTCTCATCTTCAAATTTGCTGATAGAAAGCATTCATGTGAAGCTATGTGGGATATTTTACTGTGTTAAAGACACTATGGACCCTATTTTATCATTTTGATTCTAAGTGCTGGGAGGACTTGAAAATGGAGTGTTTCAGAACCAACTTTTAGACTTGTTCTCAGGGCCTCCCACATGCTTGAAAAAATATCAGTAATCCCAAGTCGTGTTGCACAACTCTGTGGGTGGAGGATAATTCACCTGAGATCCTGCAGCTCCGATCAGTGCCTCTAACCATGTAAGGCGCAGAAAAAAAATGACAGAATGCCAATTCCCTGCCACATCACTCCCGGGCTGGATAATGCTCCCTCCTGACTCCCACAGAAATTGCCTCACCCCGACTAATATAAACCCCTTATCCACACACCCCCCCGCCCCCATCCCTCTGCCACACAGACTGATCACTTTCCCTCTTCCCCAAAACTGATTTCAGGCAGAGTGGCAATGGATGCCCTCTTCCCCCCCACCAATCATGGGTAGAGTGACAGCGGACCTCCATTCCTCTTCACTGATCTCAGGCAAGTGGCAGTGGAGCCCATTGCCCAACCCCCCCCCCCCACCCCCCCCACCACCACACCACCACCCCATCATCCCCACACTGATTTCAAACAGGGAGCCATCAGACTTCCAACACTTACCTCCTGGTTAATGAGAGTGCCCGAATTGGACTTTAAAAGAGCTTGCCCGCTTCGAGCTGAATCTGGATGGTGGCAAAGGAGGAAATGCCACTAAAGTTGGGCATGCAGCCATTAAGTCAAATGCATTTAAATGGCCATTGTGCTCGTTTGGACGTAGTCCCTATCGTGGCCAATTTTGGGCCTTCGTAAAGGTGGGTGGAGGGTGGGCATGGTTCGTGCTACACGTCTCACCCCCAATTTTACCAAGTTTTCTCGCCCAAAAATGGACGCACCATGATGGTAATATCGGGCCCTATGGGTGTGATTTTCCATACCCTCCACACACCCGTGATGTATTTTGTCCTGTCAGAAATTGCCATTAGCTGGTGAAGGGGTTTCCCATTGTTTGCACCCTCTGCCGCTGGGCAACTCTTGGCAAGGAGTCACCATCAGCAGGATGGAAAGATCACGCAGGTGGGAATGGCCTGGTAAATCTGACATGTAAAATGCACGTTGTTGTTGAAATGAGTTGGCCCTTGTTATCATTTTGCTGTGCCTGCTCGCTGATATGGGAAACAGGCAGCACGGTGGCACAGTGGGTTAGCACTGCTGCCTCACAGCGCCAGGGACCCGGACTCGATTTCCAGCTTGGGTCACTGTCTGTGCAGAGTCTGCACGTTCTCCCGAGCCTGCGTGCGTTTCCTCTGGGTGCTCCAGTTTCCTCTCACAGTGCAAAAGACGTGCTGGTTATATGCATTGGCCATGCAAAATTTTCCCTCAGTGTACCTCAACAGGCACCAGTGTGGGGATTTTCACAGTAACATCATTGCAGTGTTAATATAAGTCTACTTGAGACATTAATAAAAATAAGCAGATAATAATGACATTGGAATTATAGAAAAATCTGAAGTGTAGATAGAAGTATGTTTCAAAGACATAAAAGATCAAGGGAATTACAAAAGGAAAAGGGCAGATGTTTTCAAATAAATTAATAAGTAAGCCTTCATACTTTTATTCTCTGTCAAATTGACAGTCACTCTGGGGAAGCTACTGACAGACCCACATATTTCCTGGCATTCACTTTATTTTATTATATAGAAGTCTACAAAACTTATCTTGGTGACAATTTGCTGCTCAAAGAAACATCACTGGATGACAGTATATACAGCTACTGTTGTGTTCAAAAATATTTACATGAAATTCTCTTCTCGTTAGGGGTTCATTTTAAAAACAATTATTAATTTTTTCCATTAATGTTTATGATTTATTTATACCCGAGAATGATAACAGTGGATCAATATACAATTATGTAGTAAATGTAGATGATTTACAGTCCAATAAGCTATCATTATGTATGATATATATTGTAAGAAGTCTCACAACATCAGGTGGAAGTCCAACAGGTTATTTGGCAACATTAGCTTTCGGAGTCTCAAGCTCCTTCATCAGGTGAGGGAGACAAGTGTTGTGAGACTTCTTAGTGTGCCCAGTACACCAGTCCAATGCCGACATCTCCATGATATAGAACATAGAACATAAAACACTGCGGCACAAACAGTCCTTCGGCCCACAAGTTGTGCCAATCAGATCTATACTTAAGAGGCCATAGAACTATCTGTAACTCCCAATCACAGTAAATCCCATGTACTCATCCAGAAGTCTCTTAAAAGACCCCAGCGAGTTCACCTCTACCACCACTGACGGCCATCGATTCCATTCACTCACCACCCACTGAGTGAAAAACTGACCTCTAACACCTCCTCTGTACTTACCCCCCAGCACCTTAAACCAATGTCCTCTCATAGCGACCATTTCAGCCCTGGGAAATAGCCTCCGAGAATCCATCCTATCTATTCCTCTCAACATCTTATAAACCTCTATCAGGTCACCTCTCAACCTTTGTCTCTCCAGGGAGAAGAGATCTAGCTCTCTCAACCTATCTTCATAAGGCATGCCCCCCAATCCAGCAACATCCTTTGCACCCTCTCAATAGCTTCCACATCCTTCCTATAGTGAGGCGACCAGAGCTGCACGCAATACTCCACAATACTCTGATAAGGGTCTTATAAAGTTGCAGCATTACCTCCCGACTCCTAAACTCAATTCCTCTATTAATGAAGGCCAGTACACCATATGCCTTCTTGACCACATCCTCCACTTGCCGGGCAGATTTAAGAGACCTATGGACCTGGACCCCAAGATCCTTCTGTTCTTCAACGCTGCCAAGACTCCTACCCTTTATATTATAGTGCTTCATCCCATTGGTCCTGCCAAAATGGACCACCACACATTTATCCGCATTGAAGTCCATAAATATATATTGAGATGTATCGTAACTCAAGCAGTGTACTAAACAGGTAACACAAAAAACAATTACTTGCACCAATGAAGCATCTTTAGTACTGTAAACTACTGCCAAATTTATATAACCCCTCTGTCAAACTTCTTTTCATTGCTGCTCCTGGATTAGTATGATATATAAACAGTGCAAACTGTAGTCAGGAATTTTTTAAAATTTCTGTTACAGGATGAGGGTGTTACTGGCCAGTATTTATTGCCTGACCCTAATTACCCTTGAGGACGCGTTGGTGAGCTGCCTTCCTAAAGTGCTGCAGTCCATGTGGTGTAGGTACAATGCTATTAGCATTGGAGTTCCATACTTTGACCCAGGGATAGTGAAGGAACGGCGATATATTTCCAAGTCAGGGCGATGAGTGACTTGGAAGGGGAATTCCAGATATCTGTTACTCTTGTCCATCTGAGGCTGCCTGAAAAGCCTTGGCGAATTCCTGCAGTGTATCTTGTAGATGTACATGCTGCTCCCACTGTGTGTCAGTGGTTAACAGAATAAATGTTTGTGAATTAGATACCAATCAAACAGAGACCAAGGGTATTCTGATGGGGCAGTAGTTGGCTAGATTCTATGTGTGTAGTAGGGCACATGCCCCTGTCTACATCAAGAGTGATGAAGTGGAGGTGGTTGCGAACTTCAGATTTCTAGATGTTTAGATCCTGGTCCCTCCATGCTAACATTATAATTAAGAAAGCTCACCAACATCCTTACTTTCTCAGAAAGCTAAAGAAATTCAACATGTCCACTATGACTCACATCAACTTTTACAGATGCATCATAGAAAGCATCCTTTCCAATTACATCACAGCTTAGTATGGCTCTTGCTCTGCCCAAGACTGCAAGAAATTACAAAAGGTTGTGAACGTAGCCCAGTCCAACACACAAAGCAGTCTCCTGTCCATTGATTCGATCTACACTTTCCACTGCCAAAGGACAGCAGCCAGCATAATCAAAGACTCCATGTATCCCACACATACAGTCTGCCACCTTCTTCTGTCAGGCACAAGATACAGAAGCCTGAAAACACATACCAACAGACTCAAGAACAGCTTCTCCCCTGCTGCCATCAGACTTTCGAATGATCCCATTAAACTGATCTTTCTCTTTACCCCATCGGTAACTGTCACATTATATTCTGCACCTTCTTTCAAATGTACTCTATGAATGGTATGTGTTGTCTGTAACAGCTTAAACAATGCTTTTCACTGTAACAGCTCCCAATAAACAATGCTTTTCACTGTATCCCAAACCATGTCACAATACTAAACCAGTCAGATGAATCAATCAGGGCTCACCCCTGCCGATATCTTCAGGTTAAATTGTGTACACAATGGTTGCGATTTGCAGCTTCACAACGTGTCTTTCCTAGTTTATTTAACAGATCAAACCAGTTTTCTCATGGAGAACAAAAAGGATTTGCAGCAGTCAGAACAAATTGGCACCAGCGGGCATCTTAAAGTTCTGAGGCGCAAGACAAAACCTGCCTTAGCTTCGAATTTATCCTAAGAACATCAAACAGGTTCCAGGCTCTCTTAAATTGGTTTGTTCTCACTGGAACGATGCAGGCTGAGGGGTGACCTGATAGAAGTCTGCAAGATTAAGAGAGGCATGGACAGAATGGATAGTCAGAAGCTTTTCCCCAGGGTGAAAGGATCAATTACTAGGGGGCACAGGTTTAAAGTGCGAAGGGCAAAGTTTAAAGAAGATGGATGAGGTAAGTTTTTTCCGCAGAGGGTGGTGGTGCCCGGAACTTGCTGCTGGAGGAGGTAATGGAAGCAGATACGACAGTGACTTTTAAGGGATGTCTTGACAATTACATGAATAGGATGGGGATAGAGGGATATGGTCCCCAAAGAGTAGGGGGTTTTAGTTCGGTTGGGCAGCATGACCGGTGCAGGCTTGGAGGCTGAAGGGCCTGTTCTTGAGCTATAATTTTCTTTGATCTTTATTCTAACTCTCATTTCAATGATGCAGCCACATGACCACTGAATCTATTACACTCAGAATTATTGTCCTCAGTATAATATGAACAAGGGTGAATTATTTCTGAGAAACTCACAATGAGATAAAAAAAAACACCATCAGTGTTGTTCAATCACAAACATTCCATTTCAAATTCAATCCATTAATCAGTATCTAATGTCTGTGTCTTTGTGATTTTGGATAAGGCAGATTTCAGCCTTGTGTCACTGTTTGTATGGAGTTCACATATTCTCCCCGTGTTCTGCCTGGGGGTCCCCTGGTGCCCTGATATCCTCTCACAATCCAAAGATGTGTGGGTTAGGAGGATGGGCCATGCTAAATTGACCCTCTGTATTTAGGAATGGGGGTACTGGATGGATTAGCCAAGTTAATGTGGTTTCCAGGATAGGACAAAGGAATAAGCCTGGATAAGATGCTGTTACAGAGAGTTGGTGCAGACTTGATGGGCTGAATGGCCTCCTCCTGCACTGTAGGGATTCTAAACGCTGTCCAAAAATTCAACAAAATAATTCCAAGAATTCCACTTGCATATTAGCAATCCTAGATATCCTTTTGAAAAGCCCTTGAGTTTGGGTTTTCAATAAAGAACACAGTGCTCCAATTTAAGTTGTATTAATGTTTTAAATATCCAGGCTTAATATTACCTCTTGGTTCTATATTCTCCACTTGGGTTTAATCCTATAATCCTATTTCCCATATGTTAGCAATCTGGGATCCTTCCTTTAATGTTCCGTGGCTCTCTGCTTTAAATTCTTTTGCTCTTTGAGAGTTCCAAGCCTTCAGAGTATTATTACTTCTTTTAAACCAAAAGATAGTGGTCACAATTCTCTGGCCTCCACTCAGTATTTTCCCTAAAGGTCAGAGGCAGCACACCATTTGCTGATGATGGGATTCTGTGATCTCATCGCTGCCAGTGGGAATTCCAATTGAAGCCACCCCATTCTTCCGGGAAACCACGGCAGGGACCAGCAGACGGGACCAGAGAATTCTGCCACTGGAAAATTCTTACTGATAGTCAATTCCATCTGCCACTTTTCAGCCAATTCCCCCTTATAGTTAATATCCTCTTTATGTTCCCATTGCCTGGTTTAAATGACCCAAAGGCACAATGGTCGCTCCAGTGTCACCAACAGAAGGGCAGGTGTCCAAGTTCCCCTCAAACAAAAAATTTAATTAAATTACAATGAACTTCCAATTAGCCTTAGATACCAATAGGAGTAAGATTTACATTTATAGCACATTGGTCAAAAAAATCATTAGAGAACATTAATAATCACAACACTCTGTCCAGCAGAGGTTGTTAGCTAGACCCTCCACTAGACACCAATAGCTTCACAATGATTATCTATTATCCTTCAGTAACCATGCCCTGCATCATAGCCTTGAAGCACAGTCTTCTCATTTACAATGCAGATCACTTGAAGGTTAAGGTAGGAAATGCTGTATCCAGTGACACAAATAGGATTTTACTTTGAATGGTATTTGGTATGAGCTGATTGATTGACTGGTCCCACCCCAAGCAGTGCCATTATTTATTCAGATGATACTCATTTTCTTTGGGAGATTGAATTTTGGTGAAGTCTGAATGCTTTTTGTGTAATTTGGTGACAATCAGAGGCAGGAACCTGGGTAATTTCGACATGAACATCAGTTGCCTGTTTTATTGCAAACCAAATGCATTGGAGAACACAGACTTCCGTTGCTTTGGTTGCTGGTTAAGCTTTGCAAAGTAAGGCAGTGATTTGCCATTGCCATTCTGCAATATGGCTGACCAGGAACCTCTCCAGTTCTTACCGCCCACCATTAGGTATATTGGAAGGATTTATAGGCTGATAATCAACCTGTTTGGCCACATTATTAATACACCTCCCTTGGCCATTACGTCTTGGGCTGGGACCAGAACACAAAGCCTAGAAATAAGAATACAATGACAATGGTACAATTCGTGTAACTGCTGCCTCAGAGCACCAGGGGCCTGGGTCCGATTCCCAGCTTGGTTCACTGTCTGTGCAAAGTCTGCCAGTTCTCCCCGTGTCAGTATGGATTTGCTCCGGTTTCCCTCCGCAATCTGAAAGGCGTGCTTGTTAGTTGCATTGGTCATGCTAAATTCTCCTTCTCCGTATATCCAAACAGGCACTGGAGTGTGGCAACTAGGGTATTTTCACAGTAACTTCATGACAGTGTTAATGTAAACCTACTTGTGACAAAAATAAATAATAAATCACTTCATTCTATGGTTGTGTGTGGGATGTGCAGTTCCCACTGGGTGGCATTTTCCTGTCCCACCCACCACGGGTATCATCGTGGGTGGGAAGGGGCAGACCATGCAAAGGTTTGTTGATTTCGGACAGGATTTTTTTCCCTCAGCGAACCCAATTAGCTGCCAGAGTGTGGTGACTAGGATATTTTTCACAGTAACTTCATTAATGGAAGCTTACTTGTGAGTAATAAATAAGTAAACAGCCACTGCACCACACACCTCCCTTAAGGATAAGTGAGTTAAATTATGCTCTTTTTGCTCTGGTTAAAAATCACAATGTACTTGGTCCCCTCATTTCCCTAACCCACACCAAACCCCCACAGAGACCACCATCCAATTCCTTCAGTAATAGCTGGGTGAATCTAAGAATCCAAGAATACATTTAATCGCAGCTGGCAAACCTAAACTTACAAAAAGCAGCCCACTTGTGATTTTAAATTCCTAGCATAGTCCACGAGTGCCATTGAATTTTCTCAGCAATCTGGAGATATCAGTGCACCCGATGCTTAACAAATTCTGTCACTGTGGAACAGCAATCAATAAATCAAACAGAATATTAGAACATGCAGCTAAAACTGTTGAGAATGGTCCTATTTAACAGAGCTCTTGTCGGACTGTGAGGTCAGCTTTGGTTACTGAGGACGGAATTCTCCCATACCGGGAACAATGCTATGGGAACCGATGGGAAATCCCTTGGAACCCTGTATCCCTGGCGTTGTTAATTTTTCATTCAGTATTTCAGGATTTACACCATAAACCTCTGCTTAGTTTTTGATCAGGGCAGCAATGAAATCATAGAATCCCTACAGTACGGAAAGAGGCCATTCAGCCCATCAACAGACAACAATCCCACCCAGGCCCAATCCCCATAGTCCTACATACTTACTCCGCTAATCCCTCTAACCCAGGACACTAAGGGACAATTAACCCAACGTGCACATCTTCGTAGTGTGGGAAGAAACCGAAGCAACCGGAAGAAACCCAAGCAGACACGGGAAGAATGTGCAAACTCCACACAGACATTGACCCAAGCTGGGAATCAAACCCAGGTCCCTGGAGCTGTGAGGCAGCACTGCTAACCAATGTGCCACCATGCCACTCAATGGTGGCAGTCAAATTTTTCATGAGTTCCAGTATCCCGCCTCTAATCATCCGCACTATTTTCTCATCACTATTGACCTCTCCAACTTTACCTTTGACCTTCACATTTCAACCTTTCAACTCTCGCGTTCCCCTTTCAACGAAGTTCAAGTCAACATCCACGTACCCTTCCTTCCAAAGAATCCCACACCCATAAACATTCTCCTGTCCACCACACAAGCCCATGTGTGTCTCCAAGCCTCCAGTAATGATCCTTGGCATCCCTTTATGTGACATTCATAGTCATGCCCTACATACACACCCTCCTACCCTACCAGCTCCCTTTGCCCCTGTAACCCTCAACATTTCCTCATAACACACTTCATCTCAGTATATTCCCCAGGAGACTACAATCAATTGCACGGCCACATCGCTGTGAACCCCTTCACACCTGGACAACCCAATGCTCCTTCAGACCTGGGCACATCCCCATGACCCTCCAAAATATGGGCAGCATAGTGGCACAATAGTTAGGACTGCTGCCTCACAGTACCAGGCACCTAGGTTCAATTCCTGGCTTGAGTCACTCTGTGCAGAGTCTGCACGTTCTCTCCATGTCTGTGTGGGTTTCCTATGCATGATCCAATTTCTTCCCACATTCTGAAAGACATGCCGATTAGATGCACTGGCCATGCTAAATTCTCCCTCAGTGTACCTGACCAAGCGCCAGAATGTGAGAATTAAGGGATTTTCACTGTAACTTCACTATAGTGTTAATATAAGCCTAAATAAATGGAATAGCCACCCACCACCCCCTGCCTTTTCACACATGCACATAAACTGCTTAACCCACCCTCAACCAACCCCCATCCTGACCCTTTCCACGTGCCCATTCTGTTCATCTGCAGCTTTTTCCAGCACCCCTAACTACCTACCGCCCTCCCCCCTTGAGGCCTGCACTCCCCCAACCATCTCCTCCTTAATGTTCTCCAAACTTTCTTCAACTACCTCCTCCCCCCCGATGTATCACCCACTGCATTCCATCTGCAACTGGGTGATCCAATTCCACAGCCAAGTCCCTGGAAGTAGGTTGGATGGTTGAGCAAGCTTATTGGGTGGAGAACTCCACCTTTCTGGAAGCTGCTTAGCAGAGAAATTCCACCAGGATGAACTCGCACCACTCAATGCTGCATGTGGTTTTTCCAAGGCTGGTCATTGGAGGCCTCCACCTTCTCCTGAGATGTCTCTACCGGCCCAAGGCCTTTAAAGTGATTCCAACTTTTGCATGCAAGGTTAGTCCACTTTGTGGACTGGCGCATTTTCCCACTAGTGTCACAGAGAATCGTGGGTGGAGGGAAGATTCCTGTCAAGGCCTTTGTCCACATCGCATTTGTCTCACTTGTCTCTAACACATATGGGTGGCACGGCGGCACTGTGGTTAGCACTGCTGCCTCACAGCGCTGGATTTAATTCCAGCCTTGGGTGATTGTGGAGTCTGCAAGTTCTCCTCATGTCTGCGTGGGTTTCCTCCTGATGCTCTGGTTTTCTCCCACACTCCAAAGAGTACGGGTTAGATTGATTGGTCATTGCTAAAATTGTCGCTTAGTATCAGGGGGACTACATGAGGTTGGGGAACAGGGTCTGGATGGGATTGTTATTAATACAGGCTTGATGGGCCAAATGGCCTCCTTCTGCAGAGATTCTATGATTCTATGAATGGTGATCCGCTAAGCTGGGTGGCATGCTGGTACAGTCATTAGCACTGCTGCCTCACAGCGCCACGGACCTGTATTCAATTCCAACTTTGGTTCAATGTCATGTGCAGTGACTGCAAATTTTCCTCATGTCTGCATGGGTTTCCTCTGAGTGCTCCAATTTCCTCACACAGTTTGAAAGACGTGCTGGTTAGGTGCATTGACCATGTTAAATTCTCCCTCAGTGTACTTGACCAAGCACCGGAGTGTGGCAATTAGGGGATTTTTATAGTAACTTCATTGCAGTGTTAAAATAAGCCTGCTTGTGACAGTAATAAATAAGCTTCAAACTTGAATAAACTTTAAACATCAGAAGATCCCAATGTCATTTCAACTTTGCATGAAACCGATTTTTGGACCTCCTATCAAATGTTGACCCATAACAAATGAGGATTTCAGAGGGGCATTTATACTCAGAATTGGTGCCAGGATGAATTTTGGAATAATACTGGGGGCAAACCACAACACAGGGAAGGGGTGGGGGGAAATAGATGGAGATGAGCATAAAGAAACTAGTCAATGGCAAATTTTGGATTGATGTCAGAATGCAATTTTTGCGCATAAGGAGAACAATGCCTGGAAAGTTTATCGGGGTAGGGTAACAGGAAAAATCTTCGATTCATCCGAAAATAGCTGGAGGCTGCTATGGGGGGATTGGGGGAGGTGACAGAGCTGGATCATTCTGTGTAGAAAAACAAGAAGAAACTAAATGGTTCTCTTGTCTATAATTGTGCAATTTATTCTGCTACATTATCTCTTGCCTGTTTCTCTCGACTCTGGATTTTCTTGTCTTCTGATTTATTTGATTGTCTTTGCTGTTGTTTCTTGTTGGAATCCTTCATGCTTCACCACTTATGCCACTGTGTACTGGCATCGAAACCTGGACACTGACTGGACTCTCAATGACTATTAGCTTTCAATATTTTGCAGCAGTTATTCTGCATCAACAACATATCTCAAAAATCGCTGAGCGGGATATTCAGGCCACACTTGCCCTAAGATCAGAAAATCCCGTGTGAGGTCAATGAACTTTTGCATGGTTTGTATCCTGTTCACCATGGGTCTGTGGTGGATGGGGTAGGAAAATTCTACCACTATCTTTCAGCACATTATTATGGCTCAGGTCAGAAACTCCATAGTGTTTTATGTAGCCTCCCTGGATCATAAGTTTTGCATTTTGAATTTGGCTAGAATAAGCATGATACATTCCACTTCAGTATGACTCAAGTGACCCAAGAGGGAGCTTGACAAAGTTTATTTGAGAATATAGTCAATATGTATGATTAAAAAAAAATTAACAACAACTTTTATTAGTTCCAACTAAGAAATAAAACAACTTCTACAATGTATAATTCTTAATGAATATCTCTAATATGTTCCAGTTAAAACCAAAATGCAATAAACAAAACCCTTTGAATAGACTTATCACTGCACAGGCTAAAGTTCACATAGTACTGGGATCCAGTTCCCTGGGTTAAATGAATACTGATTTCAAATGATCTTGAAAACTCAGTGCTGCATGTAGTCTTCAGCTCTCAAACACCAAAACATAGATTTTTTTTGTTGTAGGATGGCAAACAAGATATGCTTTCAGCTAACTGGTAAAACTTTCAAAATAAAGAGAGAGAGAGAGAGAGAGAAAGAGAGCAAAAGACTTCTTGCAGGGTTATAATTCTAACACTGTAGCCAAAACAAAATTAAAAACAATACTTGTCACTTGAGCTGCATATAGTTTTTATTTTGCTCCTCCCACCAATACGTCAACTAAGACGCTGAGCTGATAAATGCTGATTGTTAGAGTTGCAGAGGTCATGATTTAAAAAAAAATATTTTTTAAAGGAACACCAACGTCACAACATTAACACTGTTCCATAATCTACAGTGCTGTCCATCTTTGGTTATGCTAACTCACTGATCCTGGGGACAACAGTTGCAAAGATCTCCATCCGTAACGCATAATTACCAGATTAGAAGGTTTTGTTGGGACAGGTAAACCTCTACCAACCTGATCAACTCTCAAAAAAACATCAGATCTATTAATAAAAGTTACTATGCAGATGTGTGGGCAATGTTACGTAAGGTAGAAGCAGCTGGCATTAATGTTTTTCTAAGTTGTTGTCATGTTCTACGTTGCGTTGCCTGAAAGAGTGATGGAAGCTGATTCTAACGTAATTTTAACTCTTTCAAATACCAGCCCAGGCACAATGGGCTGAATGGCCTCCTTTTGTAATCAATGGTGAGAATTTTACATGTGATGTGCGCAGACAGCGGGACTGGAAGTGGCCACGTTTTCCAGTTTCTCCTGAGCATGGAAGATTGTGATTGTTGAGTGCCAGCCAGTGTGAAAGGGATCCAGACAGTCTCCACAAGGTAACAGGAGTGCTGGGTCCAATGGCAACCTGGTGTGATGCTTAGATATGGCTCCACGCTGAAGGTGTCTGAGGAGGCAGAAGAAGGTCTGCAGCAGCGCCAAGCAGACACTTGAGGTGAGAGGATATTTCAGATAGCCAGCACCTCCCAACTTCTCGGATGACTGCCACTGCGAATTTGCAGTGGCAATGACTGCATCCTAATGGTAAGAGGAGCCCACATCTCCAAGGGCTTCAAGTTTTTAGGTGTTCAGATCACCAACAACCTGTCCTGGGTTCCCCATGCCAACACTATAGTTAAGAAAGCCCGTCAACTTTCTCAGAAGAGTGAGGAAATTTGGATGTCAGCTACTCTGACCACCTTTTACAGATGCACCATAGAAAGCATTCTTTCTGGTTGTATCGCAGCTTGGTATGGCTCTTGCTCTGCCCAAGACCGCAAGAAACTACAAAAGGATGTGAACGTAGCTCAATCCATCATGCAATCTAGCCTCCCATCCATTGACTCTGTCTAAACTTCCTGCTGCCTCGGCAAAGCAGCCAACATAATTAAGGACCCCACGCACTCCGGATATTCTCTCTTCCACCTTCTTCCATCGGGAAAAAGATAAAAAAAATCTGAGGTCACGTACCAAGTAGCTCAAGAACAGCTTCTTCCCTGCTGCCGTCAGACTTTTGAACCTTGCACTAAGTTGATCTTTCTCTACACCCTAGCTATGATGTAACCTACATTCTGCACTCTCATTTCCATCTCTATGAATAGTATGCTTTGTCTGCATAGTGCGCAAGAAACAATATTTTTCATTTTATGTTAACACAATAATAAATCAAATCAAATCAATCAATCAAAGAAGGTCCTGGCAAAGATGGCAGCCAAGATCAGTGGGCATGACTTGGCCCACCCAATATGAAGTCAATGCTGTAAAAGGTTCAATGATTCTCTGCACTGGGTACTTGAGTTGGCATGGTCCAATGTGAAACATGGAAGACTCGTTTATCTTTATTGTGCTCTTGTATATCGGAATCACAGAGTTGGAATATATCCGTGTGTGTTAAGGCTGGGAAAAAAGATCAGAAGTCCTGGATCCATCAAAGGGTCAGGTTTGCGAAGGTTTCGGGAATGTCCCCATGATTTGTGGGTAAAGGGTAATGTTGCACAGCATGGGAAAATGCTGGAGGGGAATGATTAAATACTGAAAAGAACTTTGAATTGACGAGAGAAACATAGCCACATCCAGGCGGAGTAGTCCAGCCGTCTCTGGTGTGGGGTGGCAAAGCTGGCTACTCTCACCAGACCTGGAGCTGGAATGTGAGCGGGGAGGAAGGTCCCCCTGTCGTGGGGAGGCTGGGGTCTCTGAAGAAGTTAAGAGTCCAGTGGACAGTCGGAGAGTAAAAAAGGTCTTCTCATCACTCCTAAGTACTCCTGAGAAACCGTGCCCAGTGATTCAGCAATTACAAAGCCACGGTGATGCCATTAATATCACTGGCACCCATGGACATTGACTGTGAAGTGAGCAATAGAACTGACTGACTGTCTTTCTCCCTCTGCTGAGCCAACTGGGAGATCCATTAACATTCACAAAATCTTTAGTCTGAGCCCAACCCCTCAATAACTCCTACCAACTCATCCTGCCTCTTTGTACCTGGCCCTTGGGTGACATATCAGCAAAAAAACCATTGGCCACCTGTTTGTGTTGCCCGTGCACCAACCCAGAAACCAGACGGGCAATGTCAAATCCAGATTAATTGGTGTTTAAATCAACTAAATTGCCTCCTTAATTGTTGGCAGGCACGTATCTACTCATGCTCACACTGACCAGCTGAAATATCACAGAGTACATGCCTGGCATCTTCTCCCACAGTATCGAGCACTTCTGGGTCATGTACCCATCCGTCCAAGCAATGTACAATTCTGGCCACTGATTCTGTGATTCCAGATTTGTTGCAACCATAAAATCCATATGGAAGTCAGCTGACAAACATCTTTCTCTGTTTCATTGTTAGGTGTATCATAGAGTCATAGAATCCCATCAATGTAGAAGGAAGCCATTCAGCCCATCAAGTCAGTTTGAAAATCCCACCTAGGATCTTACCCAGTAAATCCAAACGTTTACTCTGCTAATCCCCCTGACCATTAAGAGGCAACTTAGCATAGCCTAATCCATATATCTTTAGACTGTGGGAGGAAACTGGAGCACCCAGACAAAACCCACACGGACACGGGGAAAACAGACAATGACCAGAATTGGACCCCAGTTCCCTGGCACCGTGAGGCTGCAGTGCTAACCATGTGCCACTTATATTTATGCTTCTTTTATTCGGTTTCTATGGCAACTATCCTTACAATCCAGTAAGAAACAGATAAATTCATTAAGTGCCAGGTTGGAAAAACCTCGGCTCTCACCAGACCCGGAGCTGGAATGTGAGTGAAAAATGTCAATGTTGTTGCGATAATACATCTGTTATTGCTGTATTCCCGGGACGTTTCCATATGATTTTAGTAGCTATCGAGTTTTAAACAGCTGGGCAGCTGTGATTTGCTCTTGGCTCTAAGTCTTAGTATTGTGTTCCGTAAACAGGCATAGCCCAGACAGACAATCGGTCCCACCTAGGTACAGATAGCCCTAAGGCCTGGGAGGAAACTTTACAACAGCACATTTCATGAAAGGGGGAAAAGTACTTCCTGATAGTGTTAAGAGATGTTGAAATGAGGACAGTCTCACTTGCCAGCTTGTTGGATTGAATTCCCATTGCAAGTCAAGGATCTGAAAAGCAAAAACAACTTCTCCAGTTTTGGAACTGAGCCAGTGAATGTTGCGACAGTCACGGTTACTGCTTCTTATT
This sequence comes from Sphyrna mokarran, assembly GCA_024679065.1. Taxonomy (NCBI): domain Eukaryota; kingdom Metazoa; phylum Chordata; class Chondrichthyes; order Carcharhiniformes; family Carcharhinidae; genus Sphyrna; species Sphyrna mokarran. Next base: position 14,030,707 of record JAGIQG010000020.1, on the reverse strand, counting down.
TTTCACAGGAGAGGAGTTTTAAATGAAAACATCCCTAATTTCTCCTCTCCGCACCCATCCTTGAATGGGGAGGTGTTTTGATTTTTGATCTTCCCCCTCTTTGAGAATTAGTGGATGATTTCCCAACCTTTCAGTTTTGACATGATCCAATTTTCTGCTGCTAACCCCCACAGCAAATTCAAGATAAACGCAGAGGGTTAAATTATTTTACACCCCTCAAAACGAGGGAAGAAGCGTCGCTATGTTTTTCCACCATCCTTTCATAGAATCCCTACAGTACAGAAGGAGGCTAATTAGCCCATCAAGTCTGCACCGATCTCAATCCCACCCAGACCCTATTCCCGTAACCCCAGATATTTACTTTGTTAATCCCTCTGATATTAAGATCAATTTAGTGTTGCCAATAACCCACACATCTATGGACTGTGGGAGCATGCAGAGGAAACCCATGCAGACACAGGGAGAATGGTCAAATTTACAAAGACAGTGAACGAGGCCAGAATTGAACCCGGGTTCTTGGCGCTATGAGGCAGCAGTGTTAACCATTGTGTCATCGTGCTGCTTGTGAGTCTTTGGAACTCTCTTCCTGAAAAATGTGTAGAAGCAGAGTCTTTGAATATTTTTAAGGTAGAGTTGGATAGATTCTTAGTGGTGATAGGTTTTAGTGATAGGCAGAATTTGGGTTTGAGGTTACCATCAGACCAGCCATGATCTTATTAAATGACAGGGTAGGCTGGAGGAGCCGAATGGCCTACTCCTGCTCCTTGCCTGAATGTTCATATGTGATGGCCCTGACAGAAGGAAATTATTATCTTTGTACCATGTGCAGTCAATGATTTTGTAATTAGTTTTGCTAGATAAGATGGCCTTCGAAGTTTAAACATCAGCCTCTAATACAGCTGGAGAGTGCACACATAATCTTGTAATTTTATGACTCATTGCAGTGATATCCTTCCTGATATGTAGCTGGATTTTCTTCCTTCATCGTGTTAGGATATCAGAGCAGAAATCTGTAAGCATGTTATGAAACCCGACTAGACCTCAATAGTTTTTCTATTTAGGCATTGGCATGAGGATAAGATGTCAACCGACCTCATCAAATCCCTACTTGAAACTCAAAAGGACAAACCAAAATAAACAAAAATGCATTAACCTAGATCAAAACAAATATTGCTCATGCTATAATCAATCATTAGCCTGCATTCTCAGCATATGAGTTGCCTGGTGCAGATAAATTGGCACTGTGTAAAACAGAGCTTCATTTTAAACATACCCCTTACAAGAAAAATGATTAAATACATTTCTTAAAGGCACAGTATCATCACCATCCCTCTATGGTTATACCAAGTCCCACCCAGTAAAGTCTGTCCTTGCAATTTTCACAAAGTTTCAATCTGGATGCATCTTATTAACCCTTGTTAACTATATCCCTGTAAATGTATTGAGATCCATGTAAGTTTACATCTCCCTGGGCTTTGATGGTTTTGAACTGTAGTGTAGTCACATTGAAATAAATAGGGAGAAGAAAACCTTTTCCTATAAGATGGGTGGTGATCTATCTATTCCAAACAGGTTTGGATTTTCCATACTTCTCCGTTGTAAAAAATCCTAAATAATTCAATTTGGGAATATAGCAATTAATGTATCTCAAGCCTTGTTATAATTTTTTGTTGTACTCAAAATAGTGTAGGCATGAAATAAATCTTACTGAATGAGAGATAGAGAGAGAGGTAGGCCACTGTGTTTGGATAATGAGTTTGTGTACAGTCATTTTATTCCCATCAAGTTAATTTGTCCATTTGTTACTCATCCTAATTGCCCTTGAGAAGATGGTGGTGAACTGCATTCTTGAACCACTGCAATGGTGAGGTTACATCCACATACCAATTGGATGACAGGTATAGATCAGATTGGTGGCAACAGCATGAGATTCACTCCCCATTTGGGCTGGGGTAGACTAAGGACCTGCCACCTTGCTGTTCCTGCAGTGGTTCAGATTCTCCTTCAGGCAGAGAACTGAAGAAAAAAGCCAATCTTCCGTTCCAGACAAAGACAAGAGAAAGAAGAGGTGCCATCACTGAAATCTGATTTGAATGAACTCAATACTGTTCGGATCTTGTCAATGCAAAACTGGCAAGCTTCCTTTCAGAGTGGAAACTAGATATATTTTCCTGCTCAAGATGACAGAGCTGTTAACAGGTTTTCATCAAACATATATTGTGATTAACTCTGCAGGAAATTCAAATTTGTACAATGGCTTTTTGGGTCAATACATCAAGTAAGAAGAGCGAGAGCCTAAATACAGGTATTACTCCCTGCCAAGAATCATAAAATCCCTACAGTGCAGAAGAAGGCTATTCAGCCCATCAAATCTGCACCAACTCTCTGACAGAGCACCCCATCCTGGCCCTATTCCCGTAATCCCACGCCTAAGTTTCCTTTCTGTTGAACTATGTTAAACATTTGGAATAATCTGTGGGCTGGGTAAGGACAGATGGTGAGGGGAAGATATTTTAAATTTTTGTAACAATTGGAGAAAAGGTAGGGTTACTTTTTTTTTAACCATTATAGACCACCCTTCTGAACAGATTTGGTGCATAAGTGCCAGAATTAAGAATTGGGATGATTTGCCTCTATATGTGATGTAAACTATTCAGTAGGGCAAGGGAATCAGTCATCAAAGCTCTTAAACAGTCACACCAATGCTGGCTGGGTGAGTTCAAGAACTGATGGGAGGACGATGATGGTTAAAACCATTTAGATTTTTCCCCATCTTGTCTTTTATTCATTCATGGGATGTGGGCATCAATGGCTTTGCTAGCAATTGTCGTCCATTCTCAATCGCTCTTGAACTGAGTAGCTTGCTAGTACATTTAAGGGTCAACCACATTGGGTCACAGGTAGATCAAAGCAGGTAAAGACAGTTCCTTTTCCAAAGATCATTATAAACCCAATGGGTTTTTATGACAACTGACAATGGTTTCATGGTCATCATTAGACTTTTAATTCCAGATTCTTACTGAATTTAAATTCCACCATCTACTGTGATGAGATTCAATCCCGGGTCTCTAGATTACCAGCCCACTGACAATAACTATTCCGCTGCACCATCACCTCTCTATCTCAGAAATAAAATGAGTTAGACTGAATCTTCAGTGGTACAATTATAGAATCCCTACAGTGCAGAAGGAAGGGCCATTCGACCCATCAAGCCTGCTCCAACTCTCTGACAGAGCATCTTAACCAGGCCCTAACCTCACAACTCCATATATTTACCTGACTAATCCCCCTTACCCACATATCTCGGGATATTAAGGGACAACTTACCACGTCCTATTACCTAACCTGCACCTGCACATTATCTAACCTGTTTGTGGGAAGAGACAGAACTAATAGATCAAAAAGTTTTCATTTCTTCTGCAGTTTATTAAATTGACCAGTTGTTGAATAAGTCCATGAAAAGGTGACTCTGTAACATGAGAGGCATAAAGTAGATCAACTACTCTACACATTTTATTACACATCCCCAAATATTTGATTTGGCTCAAAGTCTGTGTAAATTTATGCCATATGATTCCTACCAGAGACACAATGGGTGGGGTTTTCTGACCGCACCCCGCCCTGATATATTTAATGGCAGTGGAAGTAGTCCAAGATTGGCATACATCCCGCTAATGTCTACAGGGTCTTGCGTGACTCACACCCTCTGCCATCAGGGGGCGTATCACAGAGGAGTTGCCATTGGCGGGAAGGGCTGTGGCATTATGCCCTTAACCTCATCACATGGGTGCGTAAAGCTTTGACTATTTAGGAAAATTATCAATGAAAGACATGACTGCTGACCATCGATTGATTGATCCTCACTGACCGTGGGTGAAGAAATGGAGGTTTTTATTCTTGTTGAACGCTATCCTTTTCAATATGCACAAGAGGAAGAAAATGTCAAAATGGCTGCATTTACAGAACTAGCCCAGATTTGCTCAGAGTTGGGACTGCATCCAAGGCAATTCTCAACAAAAAAATAATTTCTGTTCAGACAAGATTCAACGAAAGGAAGCTAACCTCGACCCAATTTCTTTATGAGGACCGCGTGTCAAATTAGGTTAGAGCAACACCTTTATTTAATCTCTGAATCTTGACTCCAAATTGAGCTTGCATCAGTGGGATTAATGCTTCCTCCCTCTGCCATTTGAAACAGCTGAGAGTGAAATGAGCTTCGAGGCCAATCTCCAACGGGTACAAAAACCACAGCATGAAATTCCCCAGAATGTGGCACTAGATGGCACTAACTTGTTTGCCTCACCTACGTAGACCACGAAGGTGTCTGATTTGAGGAACTGAAATGTCACTATCCTACCGCGCCAGAGAGTCGGGTTCAATTCCTGATTTGGGTCACTGTCTGTGCGGAGTCTGCACATTCTTCCCCATGTCTGTGTGTGTTTCTTCCCATTGTCTGAAAGACGTGCTGGTTAGGTGCAGTGGCCATGCTAAAATTCTCCTTCAGTGCACCCGGACAAGTGCTGGAGTGTGGCAACTAGGGAATTTTCACAGTCACTGCATTAGGATTCAATAAAGGCATCAGTGGTTTGGGGAGAAGGCAGGGGATGAGAAAAATATCAGCCATAATTGAATGGCAGAGCAGACTTGATGGGCTGAGCGGCCTAATTCTGCTCCTCTCTCTAATGATCTTATAGTCTTATTGCAGTGTTAGTGTAAGTCTGCTTGTGACACAAATAAATAAACTTAAACTTTAAAACGCCAAACTTTGACACTAATGAAAGAAGAAACATTGCAAAATGTATCCCAGACAATGACTTACTCACTGACAAGTACAGTCAGTGTTGTTAAACATGTAAATGTGACAGGCAATTTCACCCAGTACTATCCCACAAAGACAAATTAACTGAATGATGAGGTAATCTGTTTTCCAGTCCCATTCATCCATCACCTCAATGCTCTCTCATCTTTATTGGCTTCTGATCAGATTTTAAAACCTTCACTCTTAAGTTGAAACTTTTCATGACCTCACTCTTCCCTGTTTCTGTGCTTTTCTCCAGCTTTATAACACTCCAAGAATGGCAGTATGGCACAGGGATGGCACAGTGGTTAGCACTGCTGCCTCATAACACCAGGGACTCCAGGATTCAATTCCAGCCTCAAGTCACTGTCTGTGTGGAGTTTGCACATTCTCCCCGTGTTTGAGCAGATTTCCTCCAGGTGCTCCGGTGTTCTACCCGCAGTCCAAAGATGTGCAGGTTAGGTTGATTGGCCATGCTAATCATAGCGTCAGGGAGATCAGCAGGGTAAATATGTGGGGTTACGGGAATAAGATCTGGGTAGGATTGTGGTCGGTGCAGAGTCGATGGGCCGAATGGCCTCCTTCTGCACTGTAAATATTCCATGATTCTATGAATGAGCTCTTTGGACAATTTTGGCCTTTTCTGCATCTCAAACATCCTTTAGTTTGCAATTGGCAGTTGTACCATCAATCATCTTTGCTTTAAAATCCAGAATCCCTTAATCTTTTCACTCTCTCTCCTCCTGTTTGTCCATGTCTTGAAACTAGCTTCTGTTCTCCTGCCTTAATGTCTCTTTTCTTGGCTCACTTCCAATTCTTTTTTGGCTGATGATACTATTAAAAATTGTCTTGAGAAGTTATTGTGTTAAAATCAAAACATGAATGGAAGTTCTTGTACCTTGTTGTTGTCAATACTGTTGGTTGTTGAGAAAGTGCTGGCCACACCATTGGGACAACTGCTTCTTAAGATTGTAATGTGGGGTCTCTTATGTAAACAAGAACTTCATTTAACATCCTTAACTTAAAGTTAGCACCGTCAACACTGCAGCACTGCCATTGTATTACACTGAAGTGCAGATTAATTGCTGAAGTTTCTGAGTATGCCTTGGATCTACGAGTAACTAACTCAAGCAAGAATCTTAACCTCATTTATTAATATCAATAATTACTTTGAGCATAACACAAAAGATGAAAGTCTAAGCTGGATAGGTTCCAGTCCTGCAGAATAAACAACCCTTTCACACCTGGATAAGTCACAAGTTTAAGCCTGTATAAGTCATATGAGGGGTCTGTACAGAGTCGATAGGAAGAAACTGTTCCCAGTAGTGGAAAGGATCGAGAACTGGAGGGCACTGGTTCAACGTAATCGGCAAAAATAGCAACTACAATGTGAGGAGAAACCTTTTTTTTTAACCACAGTGAACGATTTGAGTTTGGAATGCTCTGCCTGAAAAACTGGTAGAGATATACACAATCACAGCTTTCAAAAAGATAATTGGATAAATACCTAAAGGGAAAGAAATTGCAGGGATCTGGAGAAATAGCAAGTGAGCGGGAATAGGTAAATTGCTCTTGCAGTGAGCCAGGGCAGATATGATGGATGGAATGGCCACTTTCTGTGCTACAACCATTCTACGATTTAGAACCTACAAGCGGGGGTAGGCTCTTCGATCCTGCTTCTTCATTCATTTTAATCATGGCTGATCATCAAATTCAATATCCACCACTTCTGCCCATCTGCAAATACCTTGGCTTTAGACCCACACAGCTCACAGCTTCACATGATGGGAGGTAGTGGAGTAGTGGTAATGTCACTGGATTTAGAAATCCATGCCTCAAGCTAATCCTGTGGGGGACAGGGGTTCAAATCCCACCATGGCAGCTAATGGAATTTAAATTCAGTTAATAAACCTGGGATCTAAAGCTCAACATCAATAATAGAGTCAGAAAAGTTTACAGCCTGGAAACTTGTTTATGCCACTTAATTTTTACCATTAAGCTAGTCCCATTGTCTACATTTGGCCCATATCCCTTTATACCCATCTTACCCATGTAACTATCTAAATGCTCTTTAAGAGACAAAATTGTACCTGCCTCTACTGCTACCTCTGGCAGCTTGTTCCAGACACTCACCACCCTCTGTGTGAAAAAGTTGCGCTTCTGGACCCTTTTGCATTTCTTCCCTCTCATCTTAAACCTACGCCCTAGTAATGTTGATAATGAAAACCATTATCGTTTTTTGGAAAAACCTATCTCGTTCACTAAAGTCCTTTAGGAAAGGAAATCTAACTCCCTTACCTAGTCTGGGCTACATATGACGCCAGACACACAGCAATGTGCTTAACCCTGAAACAGCCTATATACCATTAGGGTCGTTTAGGGATGGGCATCAAAATCTGGCTTTGCCAGCGACACCCACATTCTGTGAATGAATTATTAAAAATCATGTTAATGCCCAGTCACACTGTCAGATCCATATGAGGTCATATGAGGCATTATTGCCACACAGCACCAAGGATCCAGGTTCAATCCCAGCTTTGGGTGACTGAATGTGTGGAGTTTGCACACTCTCCCTGCGTCTGCAAGAGTTTCCTCTGGGTGCTCCAGTTTCCACACACAGTCCAAAGATGTGCAGGTTAGGTGGGTTGGCCACATTAGATTGCCCCATAGTGTCCTAAGATATGCAGGTTAAGTGGATTAGCCATGGTAAATGTTTGGGTTTGCTGGGAGCAGGTGGGCCTGGGTAAGATGCTCTTTTCAGAAAGTCAGTGCCGACTCAATGGACCAAATGACCTCCTTCTGCACTGTAGGGATGCTATGGAACACCAGTCGAAGTCAAACCTTCACATCACTCAAAATGGAAGAGTGGTTATCATGTCTGCAATCCTAATGACTGAGAGTGAACCTCTTAATCAGTCACAGCACTGGCCCTGCACTTGCCTCAATCAGGCCAAAGTGACATCAGGGACTGCAAGGTAAATAATTCAAATGTCAGACATTTTGAAAATTTCTTAGATTGGGAAAAACCTTGTAGTTCCTCACTACAAAGATCTTGAAAGGTCTAAAGCTGTTTGACTGAATTCACATTTTAACTTTTGACAAAAAGATATAGGAAATGAAGCTGGCTTTTTCTATGATGCAAGAAGAAATACCAGACCATTTTAATGTTGGTAATTCGGATATTGTATGTGGATTACTTTGATCTGCAGAAGCCAGTCTCCTGTTTGAAGTGGTCATACATTATTGATAAATTCAGATCACATTAAATCAGCCCTGCTTGACTGGAGATAATAACCCCCAATTGGGGCTGAATTGAAAAGCATTCCTCTCTTTCATTGCTGATTGCCAACTGCATCCGATCAGGAGAATCTGAGGGGGAGGGAAACTTCTTGAAAGGAAAGGGGGAGAATAGAAATCTCCCACTGCAGACATAGTGCGGCAGTGTTTGCGTGGAACGGGCTTCAAAACCAGTGATAATATTTGAAAAGGCAGATGATTATTCTCATGCAAGATCTGTTTTCTCGTTCGTATCCCCTGGGTCATCACTCCGAACCCCCCAGATACCCAAACAGTTCACTTCAAGCTAAGGTCGCCATAAAACTTAATGGCTGACACTACCTCTATCAACTTAGTTAGTCCACCATTTTAAGTTTATTTATTAGTGTCACCAGTAGGCTTACATTAACACTGCAATGAAGTTACTGTGCAGATCCCCTAGTCGCCACACTCCAGCACCGGTTCAGGTACACCAAGTGATAATTTAGCATGGCCAACGTACCTAACCAGCATGTCTTTTGGAGGAAACCGGAGTACCTGGAGGAAACCCATACAGGCATGGGGAGAATGTGCAAACTCTGCACAGGCAGTGACCCAAAGCCAGGAATCAAACCAGGGTCTCTGGCACTATGAGGTGCCTGTGCTAACCACTCTGCCACCATACTGCATGGTGGCACATCTGTATAAATAAACACACCACCTGAACCATCAGCTTCTGAAGTTACAGCTTTCTTTATTAATCTGCCCCTGTGCATACTTCCTTTATTCCTTGCAATTTCAAAGTAGCCATTTGTGTAATGAAATATTAACATTGCTTGTTTTAGTAATGAGCCAGTGCTGTTTTGTTTCAAACTCATCAGTAATGATTACAATGATGCTGACTCTCATCACGTGGTCCTCACCAATCTGGCATGTTGAGTGCATTCATTGATTAGTAATTGCCCCGTTGGAATTCAAAATGAAGAAGTTGGGAGACAAATAACAATTACAGCCTTATGACAGGACACCTTGGCAAAATAGGTTTGCCATTTATACTTAAAATGTGTGGATGTTAACAGTTCTTCGGGTATATTAGATTCATTTCCAATCTGCTGCCATCATTCAGCTGAACAGTGTATTTCCTGGTACCTTTTATGTTGGGCATAGGGCATAACAGCATACAGTTTAGCACTGCTGTCTCACAGTACCCAGGGACCCGGGTTCAACTCCTGGCTTGGGTCGTATCTGCGTAGGTTTCCTCTGGGTGCTCCAGTTTCCTTCCACATTCCAAAGATATGTAGATTGGGCGGATTGGGAAGCTAAATTATCCCTTAGTGTCAGGGGGATTAGTAGGACAAATACCTGGGATAGTGCCTGCTTGGGATTGTTGTTAATGCAGACTCGATGGGCTGAATGACCTCCTTCGGCAGTGTAAGGATTCTACGATATCCCCCATTCTTGTGAAGTTGCTTGCACATTTATTTTAAGAGCTGGTGAAGTGGTAGAAGGTTATATTGAGATTTGTAGCCTAAGATGTTTATAACAAGCAGAAGAGTCTATTCAGTTCTGAGGTTGTGGTGCTAGGGTAGGGATTGGGGGAGGGTGGGGATGGAGAGCAGAGGAGGGTAGGGGTGGGGGTGATAGAGCGGTGGGAGGGTGGGCAGGCAGGTTGACAGGAGGCGGTTTGTCTTATTCATTCCCTGAACTTTCACTAAGGGTAAACCTCCCAAACCATTGAAATCAGCTCCACAGATCTTGGCAGGTAAGGAATGTGACTCACAATGGCTTTTGTTGCCTGATATTTGAAGTGCTTTTATTTGGGTGTTAAATCATTAACACGTTTGCCGCTTTGATCCCTTCCCTCTATGTAGACATTTTATACAAGGCCCTATATAACTGTCCAAATTAAATCGTTGCATTGGTGATTTGTTTTCAGATGCTGGCGCAGAGCCTTTGTGTTGGGTTTGGTGATGAAAAACCACTGCTTGCGGCTTTCTTTGCCCCCACCAGCCTAGGAGGTCAGTGAGATTTATAGCAAGACCTTTCTCAAGTGCGGTGCCCAAAGTGTGATTGATCCACAATTGAGCCGGCAGCTGGAGGATAACAATTTAACTGCATCAAAGTCACCGCAATAAAGAGAAGCAACTGAGAGAGAGCTCAATGTTGCTCAAAGCCTTTCCCCCCCCAATCCCTTCATACAATGTCAGAAGTATGAAACTTCTCACCTCCCTGCCTTCCTCCCTCAATCCGCCACGCTTTACAAGACAGGTTTGCAATTCCTAAACAATGTTTCTTATCCCGCGCAGTGTCAGCTGTGTGTTAGTGGGCAGCACTATTGCCTGGGACTCAAGAAGTTGGGGATTCAATTCTCTGTCTGAAGATCACTTCCCTGGTACTTTTGAATTTCTATCCCCACCTCCCCCACCCAACCCCCACTTCGGTCCCCCATCCCTTTTCCACAATCTATCCCAGCTCGCTTCTCCATCTCATGTTCTTTCTCCCCCCATCACCCACAGCCTTTTCCCAGCTTCCTGCTCCCCTTCTTCCCACTCCTCAAAGCCCTTCTCCCTTCACCCATCCCCTTTTCCTTATCACGTACCCCCTTCTTCCTATCACCTACCTCTTCTCCCAACTCCCCTTCTCCCCACCCCCACACCCTTCTCCCCATCCCCACGCTTTTCTCCCCCACTTTCGCTTCTTCCTATCCCCGCTCACCTTCGCCCCACCCCCCCCCCTTCTCCCCAGCTCCCCTTCTCCCCACCCACACCCCCTTCTCCCCACCCTCTTCTCCCACGCCCTCACCCTCCACCTCCCCCCCCCCACCACCTCCCGCTCACTGCATGTTTTCCAGAGGCGGAAGCAGCATCTTCCAGTCCCGTTGATGCCTACAGCATTTTGCATGGCTTGTCTGCCTTGCCTCCCAGGAACACACCGCAGGGGCATCACCGTTGGAGGGGCCAGGAGGTTCTCCCAGTGAGAATGGCTGGAAGCTCCGTCTTCCCATCTTTGGGACGAAATGTTAAACCAAGGCCCAGTGCGCACTCATTGATGAACATAATAAAACAGCATAATAAAGAATGACACGCTGGCCAATATTCATTCTCCAATCCAATAACATTATGCAACAGATTACCTGATTGTTATCAGCTTGCTGCGTGTAAATTGGCTGCCACGTTATTGTATTGCAACAGTGACTACAACACTTCAAAAGTAATTTGTTGGTTGTAAAACACTTTGGGATGCCCTGAGATTGTGAAAGTCAGCATATAAATACAGGTGGCATGGTGGCACAGCGGTTAATACTGCTGCCTCAGAGCGCCAGGAACCCGCATTCAATTCCGGCTTCAAGTCACTGTCAGAATGGGGTTTGTACATTCTCCCCATATCTGCGTGGGTTTTCTCCAGGTGCTCCCGTTTCCTCCCACAGTCCAAAGATGTGTGGGTTAGGTTGATTGGCCAAGACAAATTGCCCCTTAGTGACAGGAGGGCTTAGAAGGTAAATATGTGGGATGATAGGGATAAGACCTAGATGCGATTGCTGTCAGTGCAAACTTGATGGGCCAAATCGCCTTCTTCTACATTGTAGATTCTATGATTCTATGAAATACAAGTATCCTCTTTACTTAGCTTTCTGTCCTACTTTCAATCTTGTTGGTCTTTGTGCACTCTGGGCCTTTAACACTTCACCTGGATTTCTCAACGATTAAATAAAACCAATCTCTGCCATTGCCACATTTTGACCATGTTGCATGTTTTATGAATCAAGTTGTTTCTTTTCCCCTATAAATCAAAAAACTCTGCACCATCCAGGGCAAAGTAGCCAGCCTGATTGCCACTTTATCCACAACCTTCACCATTCACTCTCCCACCTGCATTGCAGCAACTCACCAAGGATCTTCCAACAGCATCTTCCAAACCCACAACCTCTACTATTAGGAAGTACGAGGCTAGCAGATATGCACGGGAACAGCATTATCTGGAAGTTCCCTTCCAATCCTGACTTGGAAATATATTGGTTATTCCTTCACTGTCACTGGGACAAAATTCTGGAACTCTCTCCCTAATGGCACTGTGGGTGCATCTACACACATGGACTGCAGCGATTCAAGAAGTCAGCTAACCACTATCTTCTCAGGGGCAAGCCCAGTAAATTATAACTGCACAGACTAGTTTCGGGCAAGGTGGAGAGGGGAACTTCCTGTTCAGGCCCCCTGAGCTTATCGGAGGCAACTCCCACCAAAATCACCACCCCTTCTAACCCTCTGCCTGGCCTCTGAACCCACTCCCCACACCTAACCTAAAAACTTACTCGGCCAGGTGCCATGGTGTGATACAAGTGTCTACAGTCCCAGCAGTGCCCATGTTCCTGGCTGGCACTGCTGAGACATCAGAACTGCTGCCCAACCTGATGATCCTGCAGCTATCTAAGATGGTACTTCACCACGAGAAAGGGGCAAAAGTCCCACCTTAAAGCAACTAATTGCTGAGGGGCAACTGTGATCAGATCGTGATCAGACATCCCCTCCTCTACATTTTAGCTGGAGTGGAGCAGGGATCACAGCTCCCTGTAAGATCCAGCCCACATATTCAGAACGGAGATCAATGCCCACAAGTCACAGTGCATTCTATCTCCTTGTAATTAAAATTAATCACCAGAAAATCAGCAACATTGTGAATCAGGCACACTGATTATAACACCATGCTCAGAGAAGAGGCAGAAAAAAATTCCCTTGTGAATATGTTTACGTACTTGGATCCTAAATTACTCCAGCATGTGTTATTATGCCTTTTCACACAGTGTGTGAAGAGGCACTGATGTGCTAATTCTAGATTACTGTGAAACATGACAGCAAATCTGTAAAGTGGTCCAACCTCTGCAGCTTCTGGTATCTCCCTAGTTTTTATTTTCAGAATAAGCCGGGCTTGAGCATTTGTAACAAACTGATTCTGCTCCATGGTATATTGCTTATTCTGTGTTATGTTCACTTATTGTGTGCAAACTTTGCCTTTACACCTACAAACGGCGGGACTGAGACAGAGCCCTGTCTCCCACAAACCGTTTCACCTTGCAATGCTTTCTGTTTTGCTATCACTGTACATGTCAGCAATTTTCATGACCTTGCAATCTTCATTTTGAATTGCTTAATTGCAACATTCTCTAAGACATTTCTTTCTTACTGCAGCATATCTTACAGTGACCTTTAAGACATTTCCAAACCTACAAAACTCAGAAAAGCTGACAAAAAAACTTCAATAAGCTGAGGGCAAAAACCCAGTGTACAATTGAAAAACAGTCCTGAATAAAATTCCGTGACCAAGGACACTGCAACAATACTCACTTCATAAATGAAATTTATTTTTATTACATTGGATTTCAAGGTTTCTATTGACGTTTCTGGTTCACATTGTGTAATTCTGTTTGCTTTTGCATGACACTTGAATCCAGTATCACTTTTGCCATAATGGAAATGCAGTGTATTCAAACCTGGTATGATTTAAGCTGCAGCAGCTCCCCATCAACTCACCGGAGCCAATCTTTCAAAACATGAATGACTGAAGTTTAAGTTTAGTAACTGGTGTCACACATAGGCTTACATTAACACTGCAATGAGGTTACTATGAAACTCCCTCAGACACCGCACTCCAGCCCTGTTTGGATACACTGTGGAAAAATATAGCATGGCCACTGCACCTAATCGGCAGGAGGACTGCAGGAGGAAACCGGAGCACCCGGAGGAAACCCACGCAGACACAGGGAGAATGTACACACACACTCTGCATAGACAGTGACCCAAGCCGGGAATCGAATCCAGGTCTTTAGTGCTGCAATGCAGGACTGCTAATCACCATGCCACAGTGCCACTTGACTTCTGTCAAGCTTCATGATTTGTGTGTCCTCAGGAGACTCAGCAGGCCATCCCTGGAATGACAGATCTTGGTGCAGAGAGAACAAGAGTTTCCCTAAGTAAGGGGAGCCAAGTTTCTATTCTCCTCACTTCCACTTTCTTTGCTTCTCTAAGCAATGTTCTGGCAGACGGTTTCTGACTGTGTTGTGGCTTCTTGGATGAGGTATTGTGTCATGGCAATTGTAGCACATTGCTCCTGAGCACTGATGCCAATTTGCCCATTTTGCTATGAGGGCTTCAGCATGCCCTTAAAATGTTTTCTATGTCCTCTTTGAGATCAGGTGTTATCCTTAAGTTGTGAAGTTGCCAATTATTTGACTGTCCAGCCCATTGGAGCTGATCTTCTTTTGTATTCATTCATGGGACTGGGCATTACTGCATGACCAGCATTTGTTGCCCATCCCTAGTTGCTTTTGTTCAAAAGGCAGTTGAGAGTCAACCACATTGCTGTGGCTCTGGAGTCACATGTGGGCTGGACCAGCTAAGGACAGCAGATTTTCTTCCCTAAAGGACATCAGTGAACCAGATGAGTTTTTCCAGTAATTGACAATGGTTTCATGGTCATCAGTTGATTCTAAATTCCAGATATCTTCACTGAAATCAAATTCTACCGTCTGCTGTAGTGGGATGCGAACCCCCAGGACATTAGCCGAATTTCTAGTTTAATAGCCTAGCAGTAATACCACTAGGCCATCGCCTCCCCTGTGCATAACCCTGTATGGAAGTTATCCAGTTAGCAATATGACATGTTCATATTAAAACCTGCAGCAATCTTGCTGGTTTTCTCTGTGAGCCCCAGACCTAATTCCTTCCATTGTGAGAATCGTTTCTGCATTGTACCCCTCACACTGTTATAGAAAGTACTCTAATCCCTATGTCCATTTTCTAGCTCCAACAAGTTATCAGAACCTATCCGTTATCAGAAGGCAAAATAGGAAATTCTAATAAAAAGCTTGCATCAAAACTCTACTGGATGACATAGATACTAATCAGTACAGTGACAGGGAAGACTGAAATGTTAAGTTGTTTGAAACCATGTGGTCATTGTATTCATCTTTCAACACTTTTGTAGCATATAAGCTAAATTTATTACCATTAATCGGTTTAAGCCATGTAACTTGCATGCAACAGCCTTGCCACGCTGTAGATTTCTCAGTGGTTCTGATCCTTATTCAGCAGAGGGCCTGTGATACTGATGAAATTTGTGAGTTCCTAGAGCTTTACAAGATTACGAGTGGCATGGACACAGTGGATAGTCAGATGCTCTTTCCTAGGGTGGAAAAGTCAGGTACAGGGAACATAGGTTCAAGGTGCTTGGGGAAAAGTTTAAAGAAGATGTGAGAGGCAAATTTTTTACACAAAGGGTGGTGCATGTCTGGAATGTGCTGCCTGGGGAAGTGGTGGGAACAGATACGATTAAGGGGCAACTAGACAAATACACGATTAGGATAGTAATGGAAGGATACAAACCCCATAAGTTCATACGGTTTTGGTTTAGGCAAGCACCATGATCAGCACAGGTGTGGAGGGCCGAAGGGCCTGTTCCTATGCTGTACTTTTCTTTGTTCTTTGTTGAAATGATTGAATATTCCTTTGTGCTTTATCTCTTCTGCACATGCAAAGTATCCTTGCATTACATGCAGAGAAAAATATAAAGAAAGGGCCTTAAGTTCCCAAAGATTCATAAAATTTTAAAGGACTTCTTGTATCGAGTAGGTGCGTTTGTAATACGGGTTTAACAGGTTGAGTGTGTCAACTTGCAAATCCTTCCAAACACAGAACAGTAAGAGTGGGAGAGACTCCTGGTCAGCCATGCTTGATGTGGCATCTCTCAAGTCATAAGAGCCTGATGACAGATTAGTGACCTGCTCCGAGAATAACCTAGCTATGGAAAGCTAGATAAATGTCTGCTTTACTGTACCACTAGGTGAGAGAGGAGAACTCAGATGAATCAAGTGAGCGTTCGCTCCAAAAATTAACAACTCATACAAATTGCAAAGTTGACAACCGTGTTTTAATTTAGCTATAACTTCTTTCCCATGCCTAGATAAATCCTCTACTGTGAGTTTGCAGTAACAACCATTCTTTACCTTTGTGCTCACTTTATAAGTGATGTAACGTGATTGTGCTGTCCCGTTCTGCACTTCTGCCTTTACATAAGAAGATGAGAGAGGGGGGATTCTCCAGCCATTCATGCTGGTCCCACTGGCAGAGCACCAGTCCTGTAGGTTTAATGGCAGTGAGGAGACAGCAGCGGATCCAGGGAATTCTGCCACCGGTGAACAACATGCTGCCTCCCGCTGGTGAGAAACATGTGGCTCCGAGGCTGGAGAATTCCCCCCCTTTTGCCAACTCTCCCTCCAGAGACATGAACACATGGGGGCAAATTTTACTGTCCCACTCACCATAGGAATCAGAATGGGCGAGGGGCAGACCACGGAAAGGTCCATTGACCTGGGGATGTGATTTTCCGGTTTCAGGACGAGCGTAGCCAAAAAATCCCGCCATTGATGTTGGCCGAAGCTCCAATGGAGTAGAATACTATGAAAGATGCTGACCTTTCAATTTAGTAATATAAATCCTGATTCTCTTCAGCGGACATAAAATATTTCATGGCCTTATCTCACACAAGAGGATTTCCTTCTCGTCTCGTAGTCAATATTTATCATTTATCTGAAATCTAAAAACAGTTGACCAGGTCATCATCACACTGTTGTGTGTGTGAGAAAGTTGGTTTCTTTATATTTCGACATTGCAACAATGCAGGCATTTCAAAGTACAAGTACTTAATAGGCTGTAAAGCATCATGGAACATTCTAATGTTATGAAAGGTGCTATGTAAATCAATAGCCAACCAGTTTATTGATAGCCTGGGTGGCAAAATAAGGCATACATATTTTTTGTCATTGAGCTACTCACTAAAACTGTACAGTCCACAAATGGATTGTGAGACCTTGTGGTGCAGTAGGTAGTGTCCCTGTCTCTGAGCCAGAAGCACCAGGTTCGAGTCCCACTCCAGGACTTGATGGCCAAAAAAGATGCATCTATAACATGGTGAAACAAATTGAGTATCAACTGCAAAATCCTTCCAAATGTACAATGGTTGGCAGTAAGAGCAGGAGAGCCTCCTGGTCAGTAAATTTACTACTGATCAGTTTATTTATTAGTCACAAGCAGGCTTAAATTAACACTGGAATGAAGTTACCATGAAAACCCACTAGTTGCCACACTCCTGTGTCTGTTTGGGTACACTGAGGGAGAATTTAGCTTGGCTAATGCACCCAACTAATATGTCCTTCGGACTGTGGGAGGAAACAAGGGCACCCGGAGGAAACCCATGCAGACATGGGGAGAATGTGCGAACTCCACATAGACAGTGACCCAAGCTAGGAACTGAACCCAGGTCCCTAATGTTGTGAGACAGCAATGCTAACCACTGTGCTACCAGCCATGCTTGTGGAGTGGAGTGACATCGCTCAAGCTATAAGCTACTGGTGACAATCTAGCAACCTGTTCCATGAGGGTAACAGACAAAGTTCTGCCTTAATGTACCACTAAGTGTGGGAAGACAATTGGAATTAGACAACTGAATTGGCAATATGGAACTTCTTGAAAATTATGTTAGTTTGAGTGTCCAATTAGCTTGTTGAGAATCAATAAACAAATATTATTCTAGTTATTTCAAAGAATGTGATTAACGCCAACAAATCTACATTCTCAAGAATCACACATTTTAAAAAGTCACTTCCCCATCATTCAGTTGAAAGTTTATAAACTGCAAGTATAATGGATATTTCCTTCATATCCTTTGATGGGATGGACTTGGTTGGTAGGGGACTCCTATAACTCTGCAAATAAGAACTGCTTGCACCAAACGTTCTCCAGCAGAATGGGAGAAGTCTTACCTCAAACCCCACAAGGGTGTTGTTAATGCCCATTTTTACTGTCCGTGAATGTAGCAATGCACTCCACGCTCCTCAGTTGCTTCAGAGACTTGGACAGCCCACAGCACGCACCTCAAAGCACTGGGGAAGTAATCAACAGTGGGGCTTTGGCAAGGTTCTCCAGATTTGTTGACAGGACAGATGGCCCTCCAGCAACACCCTCTCCCAAAACAAAACACTCAATATGGAGGCACTGATCAGTCAAAACCAGTTCTACTGGGCAGGACAGTCCTCCCTGTGTCTGACTCCCATAACAACTGCCCCACCAGAATCCACCCAGCAGGAGACTCACAGGAGGACAATGGAAGTGCTTTAGTGTACTCAGACATCCCTGAAGACGCGAGGACATTCCTGGCTTGCGATCATTCAAAGTGGAGAACATTAATTTGGGAAGATACTAAACACATCGAGAGACTTCTTCGGGCGTAAGCAGAAGTGAAGAGTGATTTTTTTTTAATTTGATTTATTATTGTCACATGTATTGGTGTACAGTGAAAAGTATTGTGCACTATACATACAAAGCACCCCACTGGGGTGGCACAGTTGCACAGTGGTTAGAACTGCTGCCTCATAGCGCCAGGGCCTGGGCTCAATTCCCAGTTTGGGTGACTGTTTATGTGGAGTTTACACATTCTCTCCATGTCTGTGTAGGTTTCCTCCAGGTATTCCAGTTTCCTTCCACAGTCCAAAGATGTGCACATTAGGTGGGTTGGCCACACTACATTGCCCCATAATGTAAGGGTGAATTGTTAGGGTAAATGCATGGGGTTATGGGGATAGATCTGGGTGGGATTGTGGTTGGTGCAGACTCGATGGGCCAAACGGCCTCCTACTGCACTGTAGGGAATCTATGATTCATAGACTGCATAAAGAAGAAGGAAAAGAGAGGGTGCAGAATATAGTGTTACTTCGTAGCTAAGGTGTAGCGAAAGATCCACTAAATGGCTAGATCCATTCAAAAGTCTGATGGCAGCAGGGAAGAAGCTGTTCTTGAGTCAGTTGGTACATGACCACAGACTTCTGTATCTTTTCCCCATCAGAAGAAGGTGGAAGAGAGAATGGGACCTTCGATTATGCTGGCTGCTTTTCTGAGGCAGCTAAAAGTACAGACAGAGTCAATAGATGGGAAGAGGGCACAAACCTTCCAACAATTTTCCTACCTTTAAGCACCACCTGCCTGGAAAAATCTGCGGATCAAACATTGATTGAAGCAAGCAAGTCATTCTTGACCTCAAGGGGTTGCCTAAGAAGAAGAAAAAATTTTGCCTGTTAATGTACCACACTGTTCCACTTTGAGACTCTTATCATGTGCCACGTCTTACTCACCGCTCTTCCATGGAACTGAAGGGTGCTTTGAGGAATTGAGGATGAGGGTACTAATAATGATAATAACAGGCTTGCTGCTGCAAATGGAAAATAGCCAAGAATGGTGAGATGATTATAAGAATGGTTGTTCTTGATACCTAAGATGTGTCTGCTACTTACAGGAAAGCAACACATATCCAGACAAGTTATTGGTATTTAAGCAATTTATTTTCTACACTTTGACACATTTATGTAATTTCTTTCTTTCATGGCAAGCCAACAGTGTACAAAATGAAAGGGTATTGGCTTTACATCTGACAAGTTTAACTTTGCTAAGACTACAAAACAATTAAAGTGTTGCCATGATACATGGTTTGAGTTAAACAGATGTAAGGGTAATATTCAACTTGACATAAATGCTCTATCAGTTTCACAAAGTACATTCCTTCCCCCCCCTACATTGAGATTAATATCTGCGTATGTCTTTCCAAATGTTCAAACGAGTGTTCTTACAGGTTTTTCGTGAAAGGAGAGATCTGTTCAATAGCTAATCTGATGTGATGAGGCGAAATGTTGGCGTGGATTTTCACTGCCCAAGGTCGGCAGTGCCCTTGGGCCAGATGGGGGATTGATTCAGGCCTGCTGCCCTCCACATGCAGATTAGAGGTGGTCACAGGGATTTTTCCCCAGTTATATTAAAAATTGTGGGACCCTCTAGCCATCGCCCCTCAGAGTTATTCACTCCCCATCCCATTCCCATACTCTGCACGCAACTCACTACTAACTCAAATCCCCCACCCACTATCATAGCTTTTTATATTAGAACAAAGAAAAAATTACAGTACAAAGAGGTCCTTCAGCCCACAAGTTGCGCCAATCATATCTCTGCCTACTAGGCTTATCTATAACCCTCAATCTTATTAAGTCCCATGTACTCATCCAGAAGTGTCTTAAAACACCCTATCAAATTGCCTCCACCATCACTGATGGCAGCCGATTCCACTCACCCAACACCCTCTGAGTGAAAAACTTACCCCTGACGTCTCCTCTGTACCTATTCCCCAGCACCCTAAACCCGTGTCCTCTTGTGGCAGCCATTTCAGCCCTGGGAAAAAGCCTCTGAGAATCTACCCTATCAATACCTCTCAACATCTTATACACCTCTTCCAGGTTACCTCTCATTCTTCGTCTCTCCAAGATCAAACTCTCTCAACTATCCTCATAAGGTATGCACCCAGTCCAAGCAACACCTTGTAAACCTCCTCTGCACTCTTTCTATGGCTTCCACATCCTTCCTGTATTGAAGCGACCAGAACTGAGCACAGTACTCCAAGTGGGGTCTGACTGGGATCTTATACAGCTGCAGCATTATCTCCCAAATGCTAAACTCAATTCCTCAATTGATGAAGGCCAGTTCACCATACGCCTTCTTATCCTGCGAAGCCAATTTGAGGGTCCTGTGAACGCTGACCCCAAGATCCTTCAGTTCTTCCACACTGCTAAGAGTCTTACCCTTAACATTATATTCCTTCATCCCATTTGACCTGCCAAAATGTATCACCACACACATTTATCCAGGTCAAAGTCCATCTGCCACTTCTCCGCCCAGCCTTGCATCCTATCTATGTCATGCTGCAACTTCCGACATCCCTCCAAACTATCCACAACACATTTGACTTTCGGTTAAGGGCATACATTAGGTTGTATATTAAGTGTGTATATTAAGGGCAGCACAATGGCACAGTGATTAGCACTGCTGCCTCACAGTGCCAGGATCCGAGTTCAATTTTGGCTTTGGGTCACTCTCTGTGTGGAGTTTGCACATTCTCCCTGTGTCTCTATGTGTTTCCTCTGGGTGCTTTGGTTTCCTCCCACGGTCCAAAGATGTTGATTAGCCATGCTAAATTGCCCCTTAATGTGAGGAGATTAGCAGGCTAAATATGTGGGATTATGGGAATCGAGCCTGGGTGGGATTGTGGTTGGTGGCCTCTTTCTGCTGTGTAAGGATTCTGCGATTATATCCCCTAATACAACTCATGCACAGAACTAATGAGCACTATAGTAACAATGGCATCTGTGGGACTGATTTATAAAAAAACACTTATTCACAAATAAAAGCTGCTGTTCCAACACTATAAAGTGTCAATCAATAACACTTCACACCTCTTAATCTTATGCAAATAAACATGAAGGCATTGACAAAAGAGATCACAGAAAGAACCATGTCTCCATGTTTATTTGTTCAAGATTAAGAAATGCTGAATTTTACTGCCTTGCCCGCCCCAGGCACGTGAGTTCCCACTCAAGGCCAATGGAGAATGCCATTCTGCGAGCCTTGGTAAAATTCCAGCAGAAGTGTTTGAAACCTCTGGTGTTGATAGATTAAAGGTCTGTTTGATTGACATTTCAACTTTTATTTCTCATGGTTGTGGGTGTCACAGGCAAGTTTGTATTTGTTGTCCATCCCTAACTACCCTTGAACTGAGTGGCCTGCTGGGCCAAACCAGAGAGCCAGTAAGAACAATTACATTACTGTGAGTCTGAAGTCACATGTACAGGTCCCTCAAGGACATTAGCAAACTCCATGGATTTTTATACTCTCTCCTCAAAGTCCTTGGTGCCTTCAGAGTGGAGATCTCTATTTCTTTGTTAAAGACGTTCGGTGACTTGACATCACAGTCTTCCGTGGCAGGGAATTCCACAGCTTCACCACCCTCTGAGTGAAAACATTACTCAATTCAGTCCTAAATAGCCTACCCGATATCTTGAGACCATGTTCTGGATCAAACCCCCCCCCCCCCCAACCCCTCTGACCAAAAGAAATATTAGCCCTGCATCCAGTCTGATCAGCTCTGTCAAAAGTTTTTACATTTCCATGTATTAGATTCAATGGTCTTATTTTTCTAAATTCCAGTGAATACAGACCTGGCCGACCAATCTCTCCTCATGCCATAGTCCCACCATTCCAGGAATCAGTCTGGTGAACCTTCATTGACATTGTTTTCCCTTGTTTCTAATGTACTTCCTAGTTTCTAAGATAAGGAGACCAAAATTGCACACACAACTCCAGGTTTGCTGATACCAAGGCTCCTATTATTCAACTCCTTCTACAATGAAGATCGACATTCTATTTGCTTTCCTAACTGCTTGCTGCACTGCTTGCTCTCAGCGACTGGTATACCTTTTTGTACATCATCATTTCCCAATCTAGCACCACTTATATGATACTCTGCCATTCTGTTTTTCCTAGTCAAGTGGATAACATCACACTTATCCACATTATATTGCAGCTGTCATGTAATTACCCATTCACTCAAATTGTCTCAATCACCTTGAAACACCTTTACTTCCTCCTCAGTACTCACGCTCCCACCTAGATCTCCAGCCCCATGTTTCCAGCATTTTCTGTTTTTTTATGGCAGAAGTGTACTTGTCTCCGTTGAATTTTTAACAAGTATAGGAAAAAAGATTTGCATTTATAAAGTGCCCCTCACAATCTCTGGAAATTCTAAAGTCCTTTAACAGCCACTGAAATACTTTTTAATGTACAGGTACTACAGTGGAACCCCGATTTTATGTGCCCCAATTTAGCACAAAATCGGATATGACAGATGGACCTTTTCTCGCTCTTTCCGGTTTAGTGATTTAGTGTGACCCTGATTTAGCGCGACCTCGATAACATTTGTGATAACATTTTATGGATCACCCGTGTTACAACAGGGCTGCACTGTATTAGGAAACACAGCAGCCAATTTGTGTACAACAAGATTCCCACTGCAGTTATGTCAAAATGACCAGATAATGTGTGGGATTCTCTGGCAGTGTGCACCCCAAGACTGGAATTTCCCATCTGACCTCAATGGAACTTTGAATGCTCCACCAAATTTTCTGTCTCGCCTGCCAAATTCCCGTGGTGGATGAGATGGGAGAATTTTAGCTGATCTGTTTTAGTGACGTTAATTAAGAGTTACATTTCGACCATTTCCTTTCTTTGAAGCAATGGCTTTGCCATCTACCTGACAATATACCGTCTCATCTGAAAGACAGGACATCCAACAATGCAGCTGCCCCTCAACACCGCATTGGAGTGTCAACCTAAATTTCTGTGGTCACTTCTCAGCATGGGAGTTGAAATGATAACCCTTTAGTTCAGAGGCTAGAGTGAAAGAACTGAGTCACATTATCATCCGCAAAGCTTCCTGCAAGCTGGCAATCACATTACACAGATGTTGAACATTACATTGCAGCAGCTGAGAGAATTCTGGAGGGAACTGAATCAAAGAAGAAAAAGCATTTATCACAAATAACACACAGAAACAGATCTCTTCATTAAACTGAGTTGTTGCATGCTTCGGAAGTCCATTGGGCCGTTGACAAAGACCTAGTTCCAAGTCTTAGCCTTGTCCGCTAACCAGATACAAAATGGCTGATGTCATCTGACCCTTCAGGGATGGGGGTTAGAGAGCAAACAGGTTTTAGCTTAGGACTCTCTTTACCAAGTCATTTTGCTGGTTCAAACAAATGCCAGAGTTCTCCAAACTCTCCCACGGCTGAGATACTCCAGTCCCGCTCCTGAGGTGGTGGGGTGTCCAACATTAGAGAATTCCTTCCAAAATGTTTATTTAACTAAATATCCATTTAGTCCAAAAATGTGCAGGCTAGATGGATTGGCCATGCTAAATTATGCTCCAAGATGTGTACAGTATATTGGTTAGTAACTAACTAAATGAGGAGATAGAGTGGGGGAAAGAGCCTGGATAAGATACCCTGCCAAAGAGTTGGTGCAGACTCACTGCTGCACTGGAAGGATTCCATGATTCTATTAATCCTATCTATTCTGCCACCCCAGGAATTACATTCCAATCATTATTTTGTAAATTGAGTTTGTGTCTTTATATGCCCTGTTTGTAAACAGAATTCCCACTTGCCTGATGAAGGAGCAGTGCGCCAAAAGCTTGTGCTACCAAATAAACCTGTTGGACGTTAACCTGGGTGTTGTGAGACTTCTTACTGTACTTTCAAAGTAAACAGTGGGGCGGGATTTTAGGGGCTTGCTCAGGCAAGACCAGAAATTCCTGTCGGAGGTCAACGGAGATTTCTATTGTCGGACTCTCTACCAATTCTGTGGTGGGCGAGGTGGTAGGGTTCCGGTGAGTGCCTGACGTCCACTACTTTTGAATAAATGATGGCAAGAAAATATGCAACAAATTCGCTATTGCTTGAACTATTTAATCCCAAACATTTCAACTCAGATACTTTTGCGATTGTTTCTCCTTTGAACAGAAACAGTGGAATTGTTTCATAGCAAACATGACTATTTTGAAACAAAAATCGATAAGCTAAACTTCATGATAACTGCGAGATAGGATATGCCACGTTGTTAATGGCTAACTGAGTAAGACAACATTACCGCTGTAAATTAGACAGTTACAAATGTACTGATTGTCAGCCTTATCTCTGGGTACAAACTGTAATAATTTTCTTGTTAACCTGTCGTCCTATAAACATTATTAGCTGGCTAGGAAGATGTGATTTTGAACATTCCCAGCAAAATATGTTTTATGGCGGGGGAAAAAAAAAATGGGCTTGGCACGTCTTCACAAGAAAAAGCCAGTCGGGGAAATCAACTCAAAGATTCGATGGCAAGGATGCGGCCAAGTTTTCCCACTGCGTGTCTCAGAAGAAAAATAGTGATTCACAGAGATTCAAGTGTTCATATATCAGAATAAAAAATTGAACAATATAATTTTGCAATTATAATTTACTATGCAGTTACAAAGAAAGGTGAGGGGGTGCTTTTTTAGCACAGCAGGCCTAGAGACTCGAGCAGAGACCATTTGGTGAGCTCCCTGCAGGTTGCGACGGTCTCAGCAGATCTCTGAAAGCTGGATTTCCAGCACCCCCATAAGCTCTGCGCCCCAAATTGACACACCGCATAAATTATTAAAATGTGTATTTGAATCTAATTTAAATAGCGTTAGTAGGTCCTAGACCGAAAGCTCCAGGCCTGCTAGCCTCTCCCCCCCCCTACCCCCTGCCAGGAGTGGTTCACTCCAACGGGATTTAGTATGGCTCCCCACCCTGCTGAAAGCTGGTGGCTCGACCCCGCTGGACTGAAGGGTTGGGTGCCAGGGGTTGCCCCCGGGCATTGACACCCTGGCAATGCCAGTCTGGGACCGTGGCACTGCTCAAGGGGCAAAGTAGCAATATCCAGGAGGGGTCACTTGGCAATGCCCACCGGTCATCGGGTGGTGCTGAGAGGGTGGCACTAATGGGGGGCAGGGCCTGATAGGGGTGGGGTCTCTGGGGGTGGTTGCTGGAGGCGGGAGTTCCCACTGCCACTCTGCATTTGGGCTGAGTGACAGAGGGAGGAAGGCCAGAGATCGGGGTTGGCCATCGGTGGGGTGGGGGAGGGATGGGGGGGCAGGGGTGGAGGGGGGTGGCTGGGGGAGGGGGGGGGGGGTTAGAATAGGCCCTGTCACTAATTTTCAGCCTGATTCACACTGAGGCTCTCTCCAGTGCACAGAATGTGGAAGATCAATTTGAAAATCCCACTGAAGAAACCAGCAAGACTTATTCCAGTTTTTAAGCAAATTTGACACTTGGAATTTTTTTTTGAAAGAATTGCCTCCAAGATGGTTACAAAAAGATAACTAAATTTTTATCACTAGATTTCCCTGCATTACAATAGTGACGATTTTGAAAAAGTATTTCATTGGCTGTGAAGTAATTTGGTAAGTGTAAGCTCCTTGGATTTTAATCCCAGACTTTTAATGGTTAAGATATTATATTAATGATAGGCCTGATTTTACCATTTTCATTCTATGTGCTGACTCTGGGCATAATTCAGATCCGACTTGGAAATCTGCTTTCAGGTGCCCTCATTCACACTTAGCCTGAAAAAAAAGAACTGCCGGTCCCATTTGCACTGTGGGCAGGGCTTAGCACACCCAAAACGATCAGAGCTCTGCATGCGCAGTTAGAAAAAAATTGAAAAAGTGCGCTGTCATATCACTCCTGGGCCAGATAATGCCTCGCCTGGCCGCCACACACATTGTCCCACAACTCCCCCAACAACATTACAGACCAACCCCACTACCCAGAACAATCGTGACCTCCCCCTCTTCCTCTCCCCCTTTCCTCCCACCAATCTCAGGCAGAGTGGCAGCAGATACTCCCTTTCCCCCCCACCCACCCACTCACAGCCCCACACACTCGCAGAGCCTCCACCGACCCGAGACAGAAAATAGCTGCAACAACAGGATGCCTGTGAGTAGCGGAGAGCAGTCAGATGCCATGAACTTACCTCCTCACCAACCCTCACTGATGAAGCGCCTGATTCAGATTTTTACTGAACAGGTCCATTTCGGCACTGTTCTGGATTGGCGATGATAAAGGGGGAAATGGTGATAAAGTTGGAAAGACAGTCCAACGTTAATTCAGTCGAAATGCATGCAAACGCATTTAAATCGCCGTTGCATCTGTTTTGGGTATGAAGCGGATCGCCGTCATTCCCGGGTTTTGGTAAAATGGCCATCGGCGCGAGTGCGGGCGCGGACCGCGTTAATGGCCTTACACCTGAATTTACCACGTTTCCACGTGGGAAAACGCAATGGTAGAACAGGGCCCAATGTGTTGTTAGCACAGGAAAAGGACCAAAAAGTTGTAAGTTTTACTGTGGTAAGTCTTCAGAGGCAGATGTCCCTTTATTTACAAATTCTAACAGCAGTACACAGAGTGCTCGCAGTTAGCAGTCTATCTTCGGTGGTGACGGAGGAACTGACACTCCCAGTTAAGTACAAGGCAAATATCCCCTGACTGGCCAATCAATTGGATCCTTAATCAGGCATTCATACCCCCCAACCTCAATGGCCTAACTGAAATCATTACATATACTTAAGACTACTAAAGACTTCTGAGGCAGTTGCATAGAATCATAGAATCCCTACAGTACAGAAAGAGCCATTCGACCCATCGAGTCTGTACTGACCATAATGCCACCCATGCCCTGCCCCCCTCTCCTTACATATTTTGCCCACTGATCCCTCTAACATACACGCATTTGTAATTTTGTTTTTTTTATTCTAAGCCTTCAACTGGAGGCTTAGCTGGCAAAGACTTTAAAGAGGCCATTGCATGTGCATTGTAATGATTGTTATCACTGACCAGCTATCCATTGGAATCCCATACTTACTTCTATAAATGCAGTTATATTGTTAAAATGGCCCAATTCTGTGTCTGATAAATATTATGAATTCCAAATAGCATAAAAAGCACATGCGAATGCTTTCTGAGTCAACTTGACTCATAAGATAATCTATAAGCTCTGCATTTACAGCTTGTTATCTAAGTAAATGGGCCCCAGCATTCCTGAGATGTGGGCATTGCTGGCTGTTCCAGCATTTATTGCCCATCTCATTTCAGAGGGCATTTAAGAATCAAACACATTGCTATGGCTCTGGCCAGGGAAAGATGGCAGATTTTTTTCCCTAAAGGGTGAACCAGGTGAACTTTTGACAACAATTGACAATGGTTTCATTGTTATTGTAAGACTCTTAATATTCAAATTCCACCACCTGCCATCGTTAGGATTCAAACCCAAGTCCCCAGAGCAATAAAGTTTAATATTTATTTATTAGTCACAAGTAAGGTTTACATTAACACTGCAATGAAATTACTGTGAAATTTTCCTAGGCCCCTTACTCCAATGTCTGTTCGGATCAGACACTGCCCCAAACAGGGGAGGACCAATGATGAGAAGAGCTTTCAGAGAAAAACAGAAACTTTCAACCTTTATGAGAAGTTTTTGACGACTCCTTATTGCTTACATTTATGCCTTGCACTGAAGAAAGAACTCAGTAAGAATTTAGCAACACCAATTTTAAATCCAACCGATTTATTTGATATTAAATTTGCGAGCTTTCGACGTTCTGTGTCTTTGTTAGGCAAATACAGTGTTCTGGTCTGCAATAGCACACATATCAATACAGACAGTCACAGATTGCTGATTAGAATGCGAATTTCTTGCGTCTCTGTAGAAACTTGATGTCTGTGTTGATATGTGCAATCTTCTTGGAGATCCTCTCCACTTGGATCCGGCAGTATGCGGTGTTGATAGTAGTCATGATGTAGAGATGCCAGCGTTGGACTGGGGTAGTAAGAACTCAGTAAGAATTTAGCAACACCAATTTTAATTCTAACACCAATTCGCATTCTAATCAGCAATCTCTGACTGTCTGTGTTGATATGTGTGCTATTGCAGACCAGAACACTGCATTTGCCTGACAAAGACACAGAGTGTCGAAAGCTCGCAAATTTACTATCAAATAAATCGGTTGTATTTAAAATTGGTGTTGCTAAATTCTTACTGAGTTCTTACTACCCCAGTCCAACGCCGGCATCTCTACATCATTGCACTGAAGTGTCAGGCTACATTACATGTCCAGGCCTCTGAAATGAGGCTCAAGCCTATGGCCTTCTGACTTTGAGGCAAGAGTGTTTACACTCAGCCAAGGCTGAGACAACAGCGGACAACGCTGGGAAGCCGGCCAATGACTAAATACAAAATGTCAGCCATTGGGTTGTATACTTTGTCCTTTATTTATTTAATCTCTCCACATCATTGACACCTTCCCGGAGCCAAATATTTCCCCTCGGGTTATTTGGGCTTTGATGGCTGGCTACCAGAAGGAGAGCTCTTACAGTGAAGGAAACATTGCGTTGAATCTCGAGAGGAAAGAGGTGGAATGACTTGAAAATTAAGAAGATACATTTTCTCCCAAAATAGCTGAGCAGAGAGAATTGCTCAAAAGAAAAACAACTGAACAAGTTTCTGACCCAGGAAGGGAGTGCTCATACTAAGATGCTTCATCCCCTGTGTGGTACTGAGGTAAACACAATGGGAAAATGCCAGGCTCAATTACTGAGTTAACCAACTGCACTTACAATTGAAAAAAAAATCAAAGGACATGAAAATTTCTAACCAGGCCAGCTTTTATTGCCCATCCCTAGTTGCTCGAATGCAGTTAAGAGTCAACCACATTGCTATGATTCTGGAGTCACATGTAGGCTAGACCAGGGAAGGACACAGATTTCCTTCTCTAACAGACATTAGTGATCCAGATGGATTTTTCCAACAATCAACAATGGTTTTATGGTCATCAGTAGATTCTTAATTCCTGATATTTTTCATTGAATTCAAATTCCACCACCTGCCATGATGGGATTCAAACTCAGGTCCCCAGAACATTAGCTGAGTTACTGGATTAATAGTCAAGCAATAATACCACTAGGCCATCACCTCACCCCAATCAAAGTAGTTTGTTTAAATTGGCATCTATATGCCAGTGGATAAAAGTTCATATCTCCAAATCGTTGTCCAGTGACCATGGCTGTGAAATATGTGCAAAATCGGTTCACTAATTAGATTATCCAGACTCAAAACATTGGCTCTCTTCTCTCTGCACAGATACTGTCAGATGTGCTAAGATTTTCCACAATTTTTTGCTTTTGTTTCAGATTCTAGCACGCACAATATTTTGCCTTCACGATAGGGTTGAACTCAGTAAAATAACCTGAGGAATTGTGTTGGGAATTTGCCTGGCCCATTAGAGGTAGGTTTGGAGGTGGGGAGGGGGGGGCCAGGAAAATCTGAAAAAAGAAACACATCAGGTCAGTTTACTTCGGCGACCTTTTCGTGGGGCCAAGCTGAGTGTAATGCTGGGAACCCATGAAGCAGAGGAAGGAGGATAATTGAGGTTGCTGTTGAGGCAACTGATGTGATGTTGCTTTAAGCAAGAATATGCTAATGCATAAGGCATCTGGATGCAACCCGTGTGACCAGCAGACATTATTTAGAGGCACTTTCAATTTAGCTAGCAGCACAGGATGTGAAGAAATTGCTGTTAACAATAGCTGTTGAGTCTTTATAGTAAAGCTGACTGCTGAGCAATCCACATCCATAACATCCATAATTCAGTAGCTCACAGGAGATAAGTGCATGGGCTGGAGGTTCTAGCAGCTTAATAGTTACAGCTTAATCTGATCTTTATGTGGTGAAAATGGCAAGATAACAAACATTTATGGGTATAGAACTATCACCATAGTGTTGGAGTAAAATCAAAACTAAAGGATAAAAGATGGTTACCTGGCACAAAATGGACTCTAGGAAAAGACATTAAGATGTACTGACTTGGGCACAGATATTGTCCAACAAAGAGTTAAAACCTGTTAGTGTCTACATTACTGCAGGAAATAGATCAGACCTTGAGGCACCTTAGCTTGAGATAAAGCAGAACCAAAACAATGAGTTTCGATTACGAGATTAGTCATTGATGGGGGCATAAATGCATAAATGTATCCAATCTATGTATAACAATCTGCTAACTGTTGGTGTCCGTGCTTGTGTACTCTATTCATAACGACGTGTCAATCGCCAATGTCCGTACTTGTCTACACTATGTACAATGATATGCTAATGGCTAATGTCCGTACTTGTCCATTATTTGAAAAGATGCTCAACTGCCATTTTAAAATTGAAAAGGTGACTGCGTGCACTGCGGAGAGGCCAGCGCTTCTCCCAAAACTTTGTTCGGTAAAAATGCGTGTTGAATCTTAGATCTGACTCCGAGTGATGATTTTCCCACAACAGTAACAATCTCCCAGGGGGACTACTGTCACCATGATGCTCAGGTTGAAGAGAAACTTTCTGACACCATCAGCCTCATCTCTTTTTCATCGCATTGCTCTCTCCTGGGCTTCTCCAGCAACACTCTCTCGTTGCTATCACTGTTAGTGTTATCGGCCACTCTCACATCGCAGGCACTGATTAGCTCTTCCATCCCCCTAGTTCTATTTGGACACTGATCCTGGAAGCAGGTTTTTAATTGGCCAGTCCCCATGAAGATTAAGAGATGATCTCATTGAAACATACAGGGGATTTGACTAGGGTAGATGCTGTGAGATTGTTTATCCTTACAGGAGAGCCCTGGACCGGAGGGCACAAATTCAGAGAAAGGAGTCACCAGTTTAAGACAAAGATGAGGAGGAATTTCTTCTCTCAGAGGGTAATAAATCTGTGGAATTTCTTATCACAGAGGCTGTAGAGGCAAAGCTCAGAATTTTCTCCTCCCGCCCACCAGGGGAATTGTAATGGGTGGGGGTGGGCCATGCAAAGGTCCATTGACCTAGGGCAGAATTTTGCAATCTTCGGATAAGCGTGGCTGGAAAATCCCATGCTGGGTCTTTAACTATGTTCAAGACTGAGACAGACAGATTCTTAATCAGTAAGGAATCAAGAGTTATGGAGAAAGTGGAGTTAAGGATCATCACATCAGATCAATGATGATCTCATTGAATGGCAGAGCAGACTGAGTGGGCTGAGTGACCTTCTTTTCCTTTTACATCTTTTGGTGATATGCCATGTCGAGATTTAGAAATGGTCTCAACACCCACATATTTTCAAGAATTAGCCCATAGAATGGAACAGCACTGAAGGATACAATTCAGCACATCAAGCTTGCAATGTCTCTTTTAAACGGCAATCCAGTTCATCCCACTCTGCCACTCATTCCCCATAGCCTCGTCATTTTTCCTCCTTTTCCATCTTCTTCTATCGGGAAATGATATAAAAGTATGAGGTCATGTACCAACCGACTCAAGAACAGCTTCTTCCCTGCTGCTGTCAGACTTTTGAATGAACCTACCACACACTAAGTTGATCTTTCTCTACACCCTAGCTTTGACTTTAACAGTTTTTCCTTCTCTATGAACGGTATGCTTTGTCTGTATAGCATGCAAGAAACAATACTTTTCACTGTAAGTTAATGAATCAAATCAAATTCAATTATTTTTCCAATTTCCTTTTGAGGCCTAATGTTTTATCTGTATCTACCAGCGTATCAGGTGGGGCATTCTATATTCTAACCATCCATTGCTAAAATAGTTTCCCTAGACATCAGTTATTTTGTCAATCATCTTACATTTGCGCTCTGAGCTTAACAACCCTTCAGCTGCTGGAAATTATTTTGCTTTATTTCCTCGATCTAAACATCTCATTACTTTAACCATCTCTATCAAATGACTTGGTTTGATTTGATTTATTATTGAAACATGTATTAGTATACAATAAGAAGTATTGTTCCTTGCATACTATACAGACAAAGCATAACATTTATAGAGAAGGAAGGAAGTGAATGCAGAATGTTGTGTTACAGTCATAGCTAGGGTAAGATCAACTTATTGTGAGGTAGGTCCATTCAAAGATCTGAATGCAGCAGGGAACAAGCTGTTCTTGTTAAGTGATCTCAGGCTTTTATATCTTTTTCCCAATGGAAGAAGGTGGAAGAGAGAATGTCTGCGGTGCCGGGATCCTTAGCTATGCTGGCTGGTTTTCCAAGGCAGTGGGAAGTGTAGCCAGAGTCAATGGATAGGAGGTTGGTTTGCTAGATGGACTAGGCTACATTCATGACCCTTTGCAATTTCTTGAGGTCTTGGGCAGAGCAGGAGAGAACATCATCTTAGCCAGCCCTGCACTAAGATGAAAGGCCCAGCCTCTCCCTGGATAAAAAATTACTGCAGATGCTGGGATCTGAAACAAAAACTAAAAATGCTGGAAAATCTCAGTAGGCCTGACAGCATCTGTGGAGAGAAAATAGAGTTAACATTTTGGGTGGGATTTTCCTGACCGCGATCACCCCAAGACCAGAAAGTCCTACCTGGGATTGACAGAGCTTTGCTTGTAGGTGGTACAGGAAAATTCCAACCTTTATATTCGGATGACCCTTCATGAGAGAGGCTCGCAACGTTGGCTCTATTCTCACTCCACAAATGCTGTCAGACCTGCTGAGATTTTCCAGCATTTTCTGTTTTTGTTTCAGCTTCTTCCTAACCAGTTGACTGTAATCCTTCATCCCTGGAACCATTCCAGAAAATCTCTTCTGTGTGCTCTCGAAAGCCCTCATATCCTTTGGAAAATGTGGTGCTCAGAGTTGGACAGAATACTCAACCTGGGACGGAACTAATGGGCTGGGAGATTAAGCCGTGATGAGGTAATGTTGGGCTATTAATGCTCATGGAACTGTACTCCAGAATGAGTCAGTGTCTTCAGGAGGGATGGCAAGAATGTTATAGGGAAAGCAAAGGACAACTAATGATGGATGAAATGGGTGGCCTTTTCACAACCCTGTTCTTCTAGTTGTTTTAATCACCTCAAGTTTATACTCGTGGCTCCCTTAAACACAATAGGCCCTATTAAATTACTAAGTTGGGCTTGGTTCCTCTTTGCCAATGAATATGGCAAGTTATTTCTTTAGGTTAGTGTGATGCCAAGCTGCTGTTTTGCAGCCAAGTGGAAAGCTAACGCTAAAAGTTGCTTTGAATCTGCAGTGTGATCAGCTGAAACTTCTTCTGAAGAGAATGTCCTCAGCACAGAGGTTTTACATATACAACAAGTGTGTATTTGCACTGGTAGTGGTACAGTAGTTAACTCAGTACCAGGGACCTGGGTTCAATTCCAGATTAAGTGGAGTTTGCACATTCTCCCCATTTCTGTGTGGGTTTCCTCTACACTTCCTCCCACAATCCAAAAAATGTTCAGGTTAGGTTGATAAATTGATAAATTGCCCCTTAATATTAGTGGGATGTCAGGGGGATTGGTAGGGTAAATATGTAGGGTTACTGAGACAGGACTTGGGTGGGATTGTTATCAGTGGGCCAAATGGTTTCGTTCTGTGCTGTCGAGATTCTAACCGAAGCAACTGTGGGAGGAGACTGATGCAATCATAGAGAGGGTGTGCAAACACCAAACAGATAGCCACCGAACTCCAGAATGGAACCTGGGTCCATGGCGCTGTGTGACAGTGCGAAAGATTGTGCCACTATGATGTCCATAGGGGGTGGGGATGCCAGGATTTGAACGTGGGGCCTTATGTTGCCAAAGCATATACTCTGCCACTGAGCTACTTCACCACCCCAAAAACAACGAAGGGGAACAGCTTCTGGATTTATAATGAAGCTATAAGAGTACAACAGCCTGTCACGTTATATCAATCACATTCTAACATGGATCACAAAGTGGTTTTATTCTCACCTTCCACAGTGATGAAATATTTTCCGATGTGAACACTTCCCTTCTAATAGGTTCGCACTGCTGTTAAAATGAGAATTATCATAAGAGCTCTTTGGATGTTCACCGCATAATGAGTTACGGTGCCATTACTTTGATCCATATTAATCCAAGCGTTCATCTTATGAAGAGCCCAAGACCACTAAATCAAATTATACTCTTCAATTCCAATAGAATTTTGAAGGAACCAGATTTGTTTTGTGCCAGTCGGTGTTTAGCTAGACGATTTTGTTCTTGAAACTGACTTTTATTTCCCCCCCTCAGCCCCGGTTTCAAATTCCAACACCAGGCCAAGCGGCTGTAGGTGTGCACGAGCTTTAATTTTTGTTCTCAAGGTTCTGTTTGTGGCATTTTAATGTGAAGCACAAATATCTCAAGAATTCTTCTTTATAACCAAAGCTTACAATTTTACTTGTTGTGTTTACACACCTGCGCCACTTCAAAAGTTTCTATCACATGCCGGATCTCCTTACTCACCTTTTATTTTCCCCCTCTCGGTTACACAAAGTTGGGAAATGGCTTTATGTTAAACCCTCCGTGAGAACCTCTCGCTCCCTTTTTTTTCGTTTAATCATGGTGTCACATTGTTATTTTTCACATTCAGACAACTGGCTCGGTCCTATATAAATCACACCGGTAGTAATTTCAATCTGTAAGGAGGCACACAAAAAAGTTTGGCAACCTCCGCAAGGACTTCATAAAGAGCTCTCGCAAATGCACTGAAGTTTATCGTATTCACACAAGCAACTGAACCACAGCCTTTGATGTTTTTTTTAAATATTATAGAAAGTGTTGATTGCTGATTAAGAAAGTCAAGAGATTAGAGGGGCAGCCAGAGATGGTGGGTAATATATTAATCAAGTGACACGATTTATCTTTTTGGCCAGTGTCTTACCTGAAGGAAGTCTTTGAAACTCACTCATTAATTAGGCCGGTGCAGTTCTCTCTCATGACCTCTTGGCTGGCCGGACTTTGACTAAATGCCATTCATATGCCAGGCCTGTTTTCTCAATGGGAGTAAGTCTGCCAATCAATGCTATCCAATAGATTGAACATCAGTTGTCCATTTTCATTCATAAAGTTATTCTAAACAAGCAATTTTGTGTATAGATTCCATTTATTTTGAACTATGCATATCAAGTTAAGGATTAAGTGCAGTTGGTTAAATAATTGCACAAATATGTGATTGCATTAGGTCCTAATGCAGTTATACAATTCGCCAAAGATCTTTCAACAGCATCTTCCAAACCCAGGACTACTTCCATCTAGAAGGACAAGGCTAACAGATGTAAGGGAACACCACCACCTGCAGGTTCCCCTCCAAGCTACTCACTACCCGACTTGGAAATATATCGCCATTGCTTCGCAGTCGCTAGGTCAAAATATTGGAATTCCCTCCCTAATGGCAGTGTGGATCAACTCACAGCACATGGACTGCAGTGATTCAAGAAGGCAGCTCACCACCACCTTCTCGAGGGATGGGCAATAAATGTCAGACAACCAGGTCCTGCGAACGAATAAGGAAAAAGCAAATTGGTGGTTGGAATTGAGAGATGGAGGAGAAAAGTTTAATTTTTGACTGGATTGTGATAACCAAAGGAAGATTTGCATTTATAAACCACTTTTCATGATCTCAGGACACTTCAAAGCAATTACAGGCTACAAATTATTTTTTGATGTATGTTCACTATTGCAATTGGGATGTGCAAAATCAGGAGAGGTCTATAAGAGTCAACAAATTCAACATCACCTATCTTGTACCAGCAAAAATTAAAATCAACCCCACTGGGTGTAATAGTGGGTGGCATGCTAGCACAGTGGTTAGCACTGCTGCCTCACAGCACCAGAGACTCCGCTTCAATTCCTGGCTTGGGTGACGGTCTGTGCAGAGTCTGCGCAATTTCCCTGTGTCTACATGGGTTTCCTCCAAGTGCTCTTGTTTCCTCCCACAGGTTGGAAAACGTGCTGGTTAGGTGCATTGTCTGTGCTAAATTCTCCCTCAGTGTACCTGAATAGGTGCCGGAGTGTGGCGGCCAGGGAATTTTCACAGTAATATCATTACAATGTCAGCCTGCTTTGTGACATGAATCAAATAAACATAAATATGTGGGGGACAGAATCTCCAAAGCCACCCATAATAAGATTGGTCATTTTAGAGGATTTGTTGATGTTACTGAAGTAGTAATCCAGTACTTACGATCTGAAGATACAAGATTAAATCACAACAATAACAACTAGGAAATTTAGATTCAAATAATGAAATAAACCTGAAATAAAAAGTTAGCATCAATAATGGTGGTGTGAAAATTCATCTGATTCAATAACATTCAATAGTCAAGAAAATCTGTCATCTTTATTGGTCTGCCCTTTATAACACAAGGGCCTAATGGGCAGAATTTTCCAGCCATGCTTGCCGCAAGACTGGAAAATCCCACCCGAGGCCATCGCATGGTCTACTCCTGCCCACTACAATTCATATAGAAGGCGGGATGGGAAAATTGTACCCAACGTGGTTGACTCTTAACTGTGCTCTTAAATGATCTATTAGTTGTCGGGAAAGTGATTCACCATCACCTTCTCAAGAACAATTTGAGATAGGCAATGAATTTTTGTCCTTGCCAATGATGTCAATATCTCATCATTCTTTTTTAAAATAATGAATACAGAAATGTAAATCCGGCTCAGTGTGTGCACGGCTAAAAACTGATTTCACCAAACGATAAAGAATGGGCCTCATCTGAGCAAGGTTTGCAAAGAAAGCCAGAACTAAAATGGTGGAAATGTATATGAGAAGCTCTGAATGGAAGAGTGACAATGAACGGGCAGTGTCAGAAATTATTAGAGACAAATGTGCAATGGCAAAATTAACTGACTAGTAAACAAAGTCATGAATATGGGTGTTTATGTCAAAACTTAAAAAAAAATGATATAATAGTGACTTTTAAGCGGGGAGGGGGGCTTGACAAATACATGAATAGGATGGGAATAGAGGGGTATGGTTAGTAGAAATGTAAGGGTTTTAGTTCAGTCAGGCAGCATGGTCGCTACAGACTTGGAGGGCCGAATGGCCTGTCCCTGTGCTGCAATTTTCTTTGCTCTTTGCATTTATATAGCGCCTTTCACGATCGCAAGATATCTCAAAGTAACCAAGTAAGCCTTGTTCCAAATTAGGAAATGCAGCAACCAAATCGAGAATCATAGAATTCCTACAATGCAGAAGCAGGCCATTCAGCCCATCAAGCCTGACTGACAATAATCCCAGCTAGGCCCTATTCCTGTAACCCTACATATTTATCCTGCCAATTTCCCTGGCATTAAGAAGCAATTTAGCACAACCAATCAACCTAACCTGCACACTTTGGACTGTGAGAGGAAACCAGAGCCCCAGCGGAAACATACATAGACACAGTGACCCGAGGCTGGAATTGAGCCCTAATTTTTGGTGCTGTGAGGCAGCAGGGCCAACTACTGTGCCACCCGTGAACACAGCAATTTTTCATAAACTGCAATATGATTAAAACCTGAAATTTTGTGATGTTGGTTGTGGGTTAAGTACTGCCCTGGGTGCTCTGAAAATTCCCATGCTCGGCTTTGAGAAGTATCAGTGGATCTCATATGTCCACCTTAGAATGGTGGACAAGACCCCAGTGAATGTCTCACCTGTAAGACGGCATCTCTGCCCAGTGCTATTCCCTCAGTGCTGCATTGATGCGTATCTAAGTATTTAAGTCCTTGTAATGATGCACACTCAGAGTCTGCGTAGGGACACAAAAGATATTTATTAACAAGGAAGAATTGTACCAAGGCTAGCAGTCCCAGTCCTTCCATTTCTTCTACATGTCTTCAGACTGTCCTCTGCCCAAGGTAGGACTCCATCCTCCTGGGGTGATTACCCACTTCTCAGTCCCAATTTGACCCCTCAAGCCAGGTTACCCTTCCTTTGTTGCGTTGCCCTTACAGGGACAATCACTACATTCCTCTGGAGTGGGACTTGAACCCCAATGATCAGCTTAATTGGGTAATGCAAATAATTATTCCAAAAGTTGAAGTTGAAGAGGCCAAGAATTATCCAGTCCTTCCCGGTGGTGGGATCCCCTGGTTCCACCAAAGTCAACCTCCGGTGCAGGTGCCCGGCATAGGAGAGGAATGTAAATCACCATCGACTTCACTGGGGACCAGAAAGTCATGCCAGTGGCCATGGCAAGTGGCCTCTGCTGCAGGGAAACCCAGCACAGAGAGACTGGGGAATTCGGCCCTAAGAGTCTGATGGATTGATCTCTTAGCGTTAGTCCCCAGAATACTGAAATAAGCTTACAGATTTACAATAATAAAGTATTGTGAATGCTGGTGAAAATGTCAGTCAAATGACACTCTTATTGTTTGTTATGGTTACGATTAAGAAAACTAGGTGAATGTCCTTGAGACGATAGAAACAGGGGATAGCTGGGACACTGGACATGTTGGAGGAGCACTGTAATAGTAAAGTAAAAATAAAGTTTACTTATTAATCGTAAGTAAGGCTTACATTAACACTGTAATGAAGTTACGGTGAAATTACTCTAGTCGACACAATCCGGCAGAGGCGCCTGTTCAGATTACTACACCTAACCAGCCTGTGGGAAGAAACCGGAGCACACAGAGGAAAAGCACACAGACATGGGGGGAACGTACAAACTCCACCAAACAAATCAATAAACTCACTCAGTAATGAAGAGTTCTTTGGTTTCAGCTTCATCAGCCAGGTTGGAATGTAATTACAGCTGGATATCTGGACTAACTGCTAGAAACACAGCGAATCAGGCAAAAACTATGGTGACAGAAATGGAGCTCACATTTCAGGTCTAGGGACCTTTCATCAGACCATCCAAAGTCCAAAGATGTGTGGGTTAGGTTGATTGGCCATGGTAAATTGACCTTACTATCAGCGGGAATTAGCAGAGTAAGTATGTGTGTTTATGGGGATAGGGCCTGGGTGGGATTGTGGTCGGCGCAGACTCAATGAGCTGAATGGCCTCCTTCTGCACTGTAGAAATTCCATGATTCTATGAAAATGATTCGTTTTATTTGGTTTCCAGGAAGGTTGAGAAAGGAAGGTGGTCAAATAGTTCATCTGCATTCAACCTACTGCACAAAAGAAAAAAATGCCCAATTATTTCATGAAATACGTAGACAAATCTGAGACTGGATTGTGTACCAGCTCATGCAGGGTGGGTCTGCTGTTATCACTGATATGTGTAACTCCAAAAAGAAGGCTCAAGATACAACTTACTTACTGCTATGTATGACAATATGTGAATATGCACCAAGGTCCTTTCAGAGAATGATCAATGCCACTGTTTATACATATGTCCAGTTTTCCTTAGCTTCTCACCAGCAGCAACAAAAGTTTGGGATTTGTTTGCGAACACTCGAGACTTGTCAAGTATTCTATTACATTTCTACCACTTCATGGGAGATTTTGGCTGGCTGGCTTTAATGTGACTCAAAATACATGCAAACAGGAGATGGTTAAACATCAGATTATAAACTTCCCTTTTTGAGACTCAACAGCCCTTGGGAGTTTGACCACATCAAAGCAAGTGTGGACTTGACAGTATGAGATCATGGTATCACACAGCATCAGATCAATAGCTCCTTTATACTCAGCATCTGAACCAACAGGTAAGTAATCAAGATCGACTCCATTGGGAAGTGTACTGAAGGAACGTGGGGAGCCGACATACACATTTGTGCATCTCTTCCTGTATTATGGTGGGTCACTGAGTGTGCTTCTGTAACTGTGAACGGTCAGAATGGAAGAGGTTTTATTTTTGAGACTTCACCGATCTACGGATTAATAAGTAACAAAGTCTTGGGAGCGCACTTATTTTAAGTAGATTTTTGATACCAGTCCAAGCAATAGGCAGAGATTATTAATTCGGCATGTCAGTGCTGAATATTTTAATAACCAGCAAGCAGTTTCCTCAATATAATCCCTCAGTAATAAGAGCAGTATTTTTTCTTGCCAATTGCTTCAATTAAAATCTCAACAGTGCAGAAGGAGACCATTCGGCCCATCAAGCCTGCATCGATAACAATCCCATGCACGCCCCATTTCCGTAACCCTACATATTTACCCTACTAATCATCCTGACATCCTAATAACACTAAGGAGCAATTTATCATGACCAATCAACATAACCTAAACATTTTTGGACTGTGGGAGGAAATGTAGGAACAGTCAGGGGTAACTCACACAGATATGGGGAGAACATGCAAACTCCACACAGTCACCCAAGGCAGGAATCGAACTTGTGCTCCTGGCACAGTGGTTAGCACTGTGGTTAGCAGTGCTAACCACTGTGCCACCGTGCCACCCTAATATTGGAACACAGGAGTAGAAGGAGACCATTCAGTCCATCAAGCCTGCTCCGA
Organism: Sphyrna mokarran; assembly: GCA_024679065.1. Taxonomy (NCBI): domain Eukaryota; kingdom Metazoa; phylum Chordata; class Chondrichthyes; order Carcharhiniformes; family Carcharhinidae; genus Sphyrna; species Sphyrna mokarran. The sequence goes on along the minus strand of JAGIQG010000020.1, from coordinate 13,989,961 downwards.
CATTCAGTACTATCATAGCTCATCATTTGGTCCAGTGCCTTTTTCTAACATCATTCCCAAATCCCTTTAAGTCAGCAGGATTCAGAAATCTGTCAATCTCTGCTTTAAACATACTCAATGACGGAGCTTCCATATCTATGACATAGAATTCCAAACATTTACAATCATCTCTGTAAAGAAATTTCTCCTCTTCTCAGTCCTAAGTTGTATTCCCTTATTTTTAAATTGTTTACCCTGGTTCTAGATCCCCCAACCAGTCTATACCTACCCTATCTAAGTCTTTAAATATTTTATCCGTTTCAATGAGATCACATCTCATTTTTCAAATAATGGATGTAGGCTTAGTTTGCACAATTTCTCTTGATGGGACAATCCCATCAGTCCAGAAACAAGTCCAATGAACCTTTGCTGCATTCCGTCTATGAATGCTTGGAGGGTAGTTGTAACTTTGATAGTTTAAGCCACTTCATCGGATAAAACTGAAACACCTGCCCCAGTATATGGCTTGAATTCTGTTGGCTGACCATCAAATGCCCTGATGATTATTTTCTATTTTATTCTCCTAAGAAGATCATTGTTTTTTTTGAGGCTCTTTCATATTTTATGTTTTAGTTGCTTTTATTATTACCTCTTTCTCCCCATAAGCTACAGAAACTGGATCTGTAGGCTATTTTAAAATGTCCACAGTTATGGCATCTGCTCATCCTTCAGATATCCTTCCCACTTGTGTAAGTTTTGAAATTTATTCATTAGTTTTTTTTATTAGTGTCATAAGTAGGCTGACATGAACATTGCAATGAAGTTACTGTGAAAATCCCCCAGTCGCCACACTCCGGTGCCTGTTTGAGTACACTGAGGAAAAACACTGGCACGGCCAATACATTTAACAAACATGTCTTTCAGACTGTGGGAGGAAGCCAGAGCACCCAGAGGAAACCCACGCAGACATGGAGAGAATGTGCAGACTCTGCACAGATAGTGACCCAAGCCGGGAATCAAACCAGGACCCCTGGTACTGTGAGGCAGCAGCGCTAACCACTGTGCCACCATGCCAACATTGCGAGTTTCTCCTGCCCTACCAAGAATATCTCGTGCTGGTGGTTGACATGTTTTTTCCTAATTTTGTGGACTTTTGCTTCACTGTATTGTATTTTTGATCCAGCTTATTGAATGGCTTCACCCTTTTTTTCAAGAGACATCATTTTCTCCAAGAACAACCTTTGTCTTCTTTCCTAAGCTCGGTCTATTCCATATTATATAATTTTTGTGAGATTTAAATATTGCCTCATTTGTAAAAGATCTGACAGGGTTTCATCTGAGATCCCAATTTATAGTACAAATATGTACTATAAAATTACATATTAATTCATCTCTGAGGATCCAAGTCACAATTCTCTGTGAGAGAATTAATTCATGAATTCACTCAGTTTTTGCCTCCTCTTATTAATGTTTGAAGTATGAATCAAAACCCTAAAAGACTTCCTCATATGAGCTCAAAGCCCTGTCTTGCAATAATACCATCAGCTATGGCCCCTACTGTATAGAAGCATAGAGTTATATTCTGGCCCGATCTTTCTCACACAAACCTGAAGCTGTTCAAAAACTGGAGAATCTCTTCTTCCAATTGTCCCATTGTTGAGCCTGCTTTGAGCCTTTCATGCTTCAGAACAGTTCTAGGAATGACCTTGCTTACCTTAGGCTCTGAATCTATTGCTGCTTCAATAATTTGTCTGGTAGATTATGATCCGTACTCACTGAATTTTATATCTTGGGTCAGTGCATCTGTTTTCATCTGCCACAACCATAATACTCCGTTCTCAGACAATTTTTTTTTGTTTTCTTGTCCTTTTTCCTGGATGTGCCCTGGGTGGAATTGCTGTTGGTGCAAGCTCAGTGGACCAAATAGCTTTCTCTGCATTTCAGGGATTCAATGGCTCTATGCTATGAATACTTGATTGGCACACCATCCACCAACTTAAACATTCACTCATTCATTAGCGCACAGAGTCAACAGTGTGTATCATCCCTAAGCAGCACAGTTGAAACTCAGCAAGGCTCCTTCAACAGTATCATGCAAACCCACGACCTCTACCACCTAAAAAAATAAAGGCAGCAGGTATATGGGAATATCAAAGCTACAGATTCCCATCCAAGCCAAATACAGTGCTGACCTTTGTTCCTTCACTGTCACTGGGTCAAAATCCTAGAACATCTTGCAAAACCCCACTGTGGCTGTACCAAAACCTTATGGACTGCATTGTTATGAGTTCACCACCATCTGCTGAAGGGTAAATAGGGATGGGCAATAAGTGCTGGCCTTGCTACTGATGCTAAAGTCCCAAGAACAAAGACAAAATTGAAATCTTTCTCCAACCTTTTTTTTCATTCATTTGTGGGATGTGGGTGATTTTGGTGGCCATCATTAATTGCCCATTCCAATTTGCACTTGAACTGACTGCTTTACTGATTCGTTTCAGAGGGCAGTTGAGAGTCAACCACATTGCTGTGGCTCTGGAGTCACAAGTAGGTCAGACCAGGTAAGGGTGGCAGATTTCCTTCCCTAAATGACATTAGTGAGCCAGATAGGTTTGTCTGACAGTTGACAATGGTTTCATGGTCATCAGTAGATTGTTACTCCAGATTTTTTTTATTGAATTCAAATTCCACCATTTGTTGTGAGGGAATTCAAACGCAGGGTCTCCTGAATATTAGCTGAGTTTGTGGATTAATGGTCTGGCAATAATACCACTAGGCTATCGCCTCCCTCTTCTGTTATATACATTAAAGGGATTCAAAGCGAGATCATTGGTTTGTGTTGACATGTCTCTGGCATTGGCTGGGCTCCCAGGTTGTTTGCAATGACATGGTCACTGCCTCAGACATAGCCCCTGGATTAGAGAGCTGAGGGATCAATCCTGAATTATATCACATTGCACTTTGAAAGAGAGGGAATCAAGATCGTTTGCATGAATGACTATGAGCAGGAGGTGGCTATCGATTTTGTAATTGCTTTTCTAATTCTTAGCCTCTGTAGCACTGCCAAGACAAACTGGCAGTGAGCCCAGTTGAACCCTTTGGCTTTCTGCTTGCTCTGTCAAATGGTGGGCCACATCTAAAAGCTTGCTAATGTTATCCATTGAGTGAAACCCTTTGATCAGCCCAGTTTGATGCAGGTGAACTGATTTATAAGGATTCTCTATTCTCTTGGCCAAGTCTTCGGTCAACGTTTCTTTGGATTACCGCTGGGAAATGCTACCAGGCGCAGCAGTGGGCAGTGAACCTTTTCTGATGCCGTGGGTAAGTAAAATAAGTCCATCATCAGACAGTCGAGGGGGAAAATGGCTTCCCCAGATTTGACCTGGGTTTCTTCCACAGCCTCTCTGCCTTTTATTTTAAGGATGCTGCTCGAAAACCTAGGATGCCCACTTGACCCGGTCCAGCACAAAATGTTTTAATCATTTTATTTTTGAGACTTGCAACGGTGGGCTGAGTGAATTGCTAAAGCTGATGTCAAATATATATATATAAATAAATAAAATATGAGCTGATCATCTACAAGTCTATTTCATGATAATGCATGTGAGGTGTTACTTGGTAAAAAGGCTTAACAAACTACTTTATTTTCCCTCACGGATGCTTGGTTCTCCTCAGGGCACCTGCCCTCCATAGAGCGAATGGCCATTTGCTCAGAGAAAGTGCATCAGAAGACATCGAAACTGGATGTAGAGATATTCCTACCATCGGAAATGGGGAAATAGGTCCCAGTCTTTCCACTGCCAACACCCAAAGCAAAGAAATGCAAACATGTCAGTGGAAATTGTTTTCCAGACCGGGATCAAAGAACACAGCCCTTCCAGAATGTTCTGCCCCACAGTCACTACCAGTTACAGCAATATGAATGAGATTGTGCAAACATGCTGCAGGCACGGCAAGTGTTTATCTGTAACACTTTATGAGGTAATCTTCCTGATTTTTCTGCTTTTATGTAAGTTCCCACACAGTAGCTCAGTCTGCAGAAACATTTTGGCCTCCACACCCCTATACTTCTACATTCCTATGCAGTGGTGCACTGCACATCCTTAGCAAATTCAAATGCTCACTGCAGGGTGAATGCAGGGTTGACCTTTGCAAAGTCAGTTTTTTTCAAAAAACCTGATCTAGTCCTAATTTATTGAGGCCAATTTTAACTTTGCTGAAATTGGAGTTAAAGGAATGGTAACAACTTCAAAATAGGGCATATCAGCCTAACACTTACATTGGTTACTTTCACCATTACTCCCTCTGCCCTCTCTCACACTCTTTCTCTCCCGCTTCCTCTATCATCTCTTCTCCATCACTCTCACTCTGTTTCTCCCCTTTTCTGTACCTCTGTCTCATCTCTCTTTCTATATCCAACTTTCTATCTCTCATGTTCTGTCTCTTTGTCTTTTTCTGTGACTCTAACCCCATCTGTATTTTTCTTGTTTCTCTTTCTGTCTATATCTGTCACTTTGGGTGGCATAGTGACACAATGGCTGGCATTGCTGCCTCACAGCACCAAGAACCTGAATTCAATTCCAGGCTTGGGCGACTGTCTATGTGGGGGGAGTCTGCACATTTTTCTCATTTCTGCATGGGTTTTCTCCGGTGCTCTGGTTTCCTCCCACACTCCAAAGAAGCACAGGTTAGGTAGATTTACCATGCTAAATTGACTGTTGTGTCAAGAGGATTAGCAGGGTAAATATGTAGGGTTATGGAGATAGAGCCTGGGTGGGATTGTTGTCAGTGCAGCTCAAAGGGCCGAATGGCCTGCTTCTGCACTGTAGGGATGCTATGGTTGTATGATTAGGCTGGTCTATCACTGGAATAAGAGGATCTACCTATTCTGGTAGTAGATTCTTTTTAATAAGCAAATTGTGGTCCAATAACATACAAAGGACCCTCATTGAAAATAGGTTAGGGCTGTCCTGCACTGGATCCCATTGGATTCACGGCCAATAGTGCCAAAGACATTCTAGATAGAAAAGTTTAAAAGCATTATTGTGAGAGCAGCAATACTTCCAGATGATCTGAAACATCTCCAGTCCAGGCTCACTCTACCTCATAGCTGGTGTTAAATGCTGAGCTAGAAGGGATGAACCTGGGTCCCCAGAGAATTACCCTGGGTTTCTAGATGACCAGTCAAGAGACACTACCAGTATCCCCATCTCAACAGCATCCTAAAGATATGGCTATAAATTATTGTGCAAGTAATGTTGCATTTCAGATCTTACAAGCAAGGAAAATGTACTTACCACACGCACAGAGAATGCAAAGCTTCCTGTTGAACAAATGATTACAAACTCATGGGTGCTTGCAATATTAGGATGTAAATTTACTTCATAAGTACCTGGTATTGCCCAGCTCAGGAAGACACATTTTTATAGAGAGAAAAAGCAAATGAGAATAAGGCCTTCCAAATGTACTTGTCATCTTCCAGAAAACAAACTTGTCTTACGTGGAAACTAAGAATCCAAGTGAAGTAAAGAAACAAGGAGATTTGAGAGAACAAATTCACCAATCACTAAAAATAGCGACGCAGATTCATAAGGACAGCATAAAAAAACTGAACACTAGAGTTTACTTCTCGAGCTATAGAATTGAACAGGAGATCAATTAATGCTCAACGTATATCAAATCTTGGTGCACTCTGTGCCATTCCTGTTGTCATGTTATAAAAAAGGAAATAGAAAGTCCAATAAAGACTTACAAAGATAATAATAGAATGGTAAGGTTAAACCTATCAGGGAATGATTAATAAACTAATGCACTTTCCTATTGTCAGGGGAAGGCTGAGGTGTGACTTCATAGAGGTCTTTAAAATTATGAAGGGTTCTGATCCAGTAAGCAAAGAGAGAGGGCAGAGTTTTCCTGTCCCACCCACAATCAGCATTGTAGCAGGTAGTGGATGGACCATGCAAAGATCTGTTGATCTCGGGTGTGATTTTCCGTTCTTACAGATGTCAGGTTTTCCATTGAGACCCACCCTGTATTACTGTGCTAAAGTCAGGGCACAATTCACACAGCTAATGAGTCCTGAACTAGATGACAAAGTTTTTGATCTGGCCTTTGTATCTGTCTCCTATCACAATCTTTCTTATGTCTTTTACGGGTTACATAAAAGTCTTCATCATAGTTCATTGTGGTGATTTCTGGAAACCAATGGAACAATTGACTTTTCCCAAGGAATCATTGAAACCTCTGGACGCTGCATTAATCCAGATTAAAATCAGCATGTTATCTATCATATTGCTTCAGTAACAATTAGAGGTCACCACTTCTAGACATTTCAGCAACAATAAAATACCAGGACCTCTTTCAAAAACCTGCAGAGAAACATGATTAAAAATACATTTCTTATAGCCACAGTATTGTCACACAATCATCATCCTAAAACTTACAATATCATTATAACTTTCTCCTAAATGTTCCCCCATTGACACTTGATCTACTTTTCCCACCTCATTTCCAAGATCCAGGCCCAGTAATGCTTCCTTTCTTGTTGGGACTGGGCGCATATTGCTGTAGACAATTCTCCTGAACACAATCCAGGAACTTTTGCCTCTCTACGCCCTTTACTGTCCCAGTCTGCATTATTTTTTTTATTCACGCATGGAACATGGGCATCGTTGGTTGGCCAGCATTTATTGCCCATCCTGAGTCACTCTTGAATTTGAATGGCTTGCAGTTCAGAAGGCAGCTGGAAGCCAATCACATTGCTGTGGCTCTGGAGTCACAAGTAGGACAGACTAGGTAAGGACATCAGATTTCCTTCCCTGAAGGACAATAGTGAGCCAGATGGATTTTTCCAATAATCGACAATAGTTTCATGGTCATCATCAGATTCCTAAATTCCAGATATTTTTTATTGATTCAAAATTCCACCATCTGCCGTGGCAGGATTCAAATCCAGGACTCCAGGACATTAGCTAAGTTTCTGGATTAATAATCTAGCATTAGTACTGCTAGGTCATCATCTTGAGTAATTAAAGTCCACCATTATAATTACTGTATAATGTTGGCATCTCTCTGTAATTTCCCTGGAGATTTGCTCCTCCACATCCTTCTCACTCGTTGGTTGCCAAAAGACTACACTGATGAATATAATTGCATCTTTTTTGTTTCAGTGCTTTAGCCGAAATAATTCTGATCTTCAATCTCCTTGGTCACCTTTTTTTCTCCAGTACTGACATGGTCTCCTTAAGCAATATTGCCCTCCTCCTTTTCTTCCTTTCCAATGTTTTTTAACACCTTGCACCCAAGAATATTTCTGTGATCACTACATCATACTTCCACATTACAGTTGTGAGGGATATGCTGAATAGACCAGTGGGTCAATTCCTATCCATCATGTTGGGATGTTGATATCTCAAAAAGTTGCTGATAGTGAAATCTTTGGCAGCCACGCAGGAAGAGAACTCTGGAGGACCGGAATTGACTCATTGCAGGAAGAATCATGAGCATTCATATGAGTGCATCGTCCCATTCTCCGGCAGATAATATATGTTTAAGGACCATATCCTCCTGCAGTTCAAAGTTGGGCTGTCAGCAGAATTTGTCGTCTTACAAACCAAAATGTGTTCAAAAAAACAAGGTCAGGACAAGGGTCAGTGGAACAGACCTCTCGGGATCAGTACTGGTAAAATGCTGCTGAGGAAGCGAAGTTCCATCCTTCCCAGAATAAGACAGTGGTGCTTTGCAATGCAATAGGTTCTTGCGGAGAACAGTATAAAACAGATAGATCGACATCCACAGGAGCATAGTCATAAATTCATAGAATCCCTACAGTGCAGAAAGAGAACATTTGGCCCATCGAACCTGCAATCCTATGCAGGTCCTAACCCCATAACCCACATACTTATCCTGCTAATCTCCTTGACACAAAGGTGCTATTTAGCATCGCCAAATCACCTAAACTGTGGATGTGGGAGGAAACCGGAGCACCCAGAGGAAGCCCACACAGACACGGGGGGGCATGTGCGGACTCCAGAGTCAGGAATTGGACCCAGATCCTCGGTGCTGTGAGGCAGCAGTACTAACCACAGTGCCACCATGCCATCCATAGTGGGGTGAATAGTCACACATTTACACACAATATCATCTCACCTACTCGGATGGATGACACCGTTCCTATTGCATTGCCTGTCTAGGTGAATACACTTTCACATAACCAAATAAAGGGGAAAAAATCTTATCACAAAACTGACATTAGTGCATGGGTTGCCCATCAACTGCGCCAGTCAACATTCAGATCCACTGTTATTGCTGGGACTCTATTAGGCTTTATGACAGGAGAAATAGAATTCAAGAGTCAAGATGAAATGAGGAACTTCATCAAAAGCATTCTAAAATCACAGTTTGGAATACTAGTTGCAATTTTGGGCTTCTTCCTATAGGAAAGTTGTCAACACAATTTTATTTAAATTCATTCATGGGACATGGACGTTGCTGGCTAGCTAACATTTATTGCCCATCAGCGAGAGCATGAAATACAGATTCATTCTGTACATGAGAAAATAACATAAAAAGTTGGGCCTCTCTCCATTCAAACAGCAATGATTACAGAGTGATTTTTCAGAGGATTTTCAAATTATGAAAGGACAGGATAGAGAAAGACTGTTTCCAATGTTTGAGCTATCCAAAATTCAAGATTAACTCTAAGAGCTTTAGGAGAGAGGACAGAACAAACTTTTTTTTTAACAACAAAGACTTCTGAGGCACTGGAATGTATTGGTTCATTACTGATTAAAGCAAAGGCTATGTCAACATTTAAGAGCAAGTCAACTCGCTGTTTAAAGGAATGAGGAAGAAAGGGACAGGTGAACAGGTCAGGCACACAAGATTACTGGGGAGATGTTCCATCCCCCCCAATTTTCAGTTGGTGGGAATGGCAGAGGGGGAGCAGAGAGCGGGAGTCCCAAAATGGATTTTATGCTGATGGGATTTGCTCACTTAATTATCCCCACCGCTTTCCAAGGACATAATGGGGGGTCCTGACTTTAAAAGTTGAGTTTGCCAATATTTACGACTGACAGTTTCCCCCATCTTGGACAGTCCATTCAGGCACGCCAACATGAATCACGCCAGGTCCCCCCACATATGCACAGAATATGCTGGGGGCAGACAGATGAGTAAAGATCCAGAGGAGAGAGGGTTCTACCTGGGCAATATCTTGGCACAGCCTTGGCTTTGCTGGGGTAGCTCAAGGGAGTAGTATCACAGATCCAGTGCCAATGCGGGTTCAATGGGGGAGGTGGGAGGTGCCAGGTGTTCTGTGTCTTGGGATTGTGGAGGAGGTGGGGATGGAGAGGATTTCCTGATTGGGGGATTTTCTGTGGTGGTGTTGGAGGATCATTTACTCTTTTACCTTTCTTACAATTAGCACAATTAGAGGCATACACTCCAATTTTCCCACCCAAGTTGGTGCTGAAAAAAAAGTCAGAAAATTCTGACCTAGCATATGGCTGATGTGGAGGATAAAGACCATTGCCAAGTGATTGAACAAAGTAACATATAAACATATAAGATAGGAGCAAGAGGAGGCCAAATGGCCCTTTGAGCCTGCTCCACCATTCATTACGATCATGGCTGAACATCCAACTCAATAACCTAATCCTGCTTTTACTCCATAACCTTTGATTCCAGTCACCCCAAGTGCTATATCCAGTCACCGCTTGAATCATTCAATGTTTTGGTATCAACTAGTTCCTGTGGTAATGAATTCCACAGGCTCACCACTCTTTGGGTGAAGAAATGTCTCTTCATCTCTTTTCCTCCTTTGGGGAAGAAATGTCTCCTCACCTTCCTTCTAAATCTACCCCGAATCCTTAGATTGTGACTCCTGGTTCTGAACTCCCCCACTATCAGGAATATCCTCTCTGCATCCACACTGTCTATACCTGTTAGAATTTTATAAGTCTCTATGAGATTCCCCCCACCTCGATTCATCTGAACTCCAGTGAAAACAAACCTAACCTAGTCAATCTCTCTTCATACATCAGTCCCACCTCCCTGGAGTCATCCTGGTAAACCTTTGCTGCACTCCCTTGAGAACAAGCACATCCTTCCTCAGAAAAGGAGACCAAAACTGTACACAATATCTAGATGTGGCCTCACCAAGGCCCTGTATGATTGTAACACATCCCTGCTCCTGTACTCAAAATGTCTCGCGATGAAGGCCAACATGCTTTTTGCCATCTTTACCGCCTGCTGCACTTGCATGCTTACCTTCAGTGACTGGTGCACAAGGACACCCAGGTCCCACTGCACACTTCCCCTCTCCCAATTTACAGTCATTCAGGTAGTAATCTGCCTTCTTGTTTTTGCTTCCAAAGTGAATGACCTCACATTTATCCAAATTATGCTGAATCTGCCAATGGCAGATCTGCCATTGATTTGCCCAGTGTCCAGATCATGTCAAGGAATCTCTGCATCCTTGTCACAATTCACCCTCTCATCCAATTTGGTATCATCAGTAAACTTTGAGATGTTACATTTTATTCCCTCATCCAAACCAGTAATATATTTGTGAATAGCTGGGGACCCAAAGCATGTTTCTATGTTTTAGCTTTCTATGTAGTTACAAAGCCTGAAGCTTTAATTTGGTAAAATGGTTCTCAAGATGTCATTCACAAGATGTTCTCCAGCCTGGTGCAAAATGCAAGTCACTGAAGCTGCTATTCAGTGAGAAAGGTTCAATGGGCATTTGGCTCCACATCCTGGGTTCAAGAATGCAGCTTTCAAGAACTACTGCCATTCTCAATTACATACTGTGAGATTAGATTCCAACGGTTTTTTTAACTTATTCATTCATGGAGTGCGGGCATTGCTGGCTAGCCCAGCATTTATTGTCTATCTCTAATTGCCCAGGAGAAGATGGTGATGAACCACATCTTGAACTGCTGCAGTAAAAACACCTTCACTGCTTTTGGAAAAGTAGTTCCAGGATTTTCACCTAGTGAAGGAACAGCCATGTATTTCCAAGTCAGGATGGTGTGTGGCTTGGAGGGGAACCTACAGGTGGTGGTGCCCCTGTGCATCTACTGCCATAGGAAGATTGTCCATGCTAAATTCTCCTGCAACATACCTGGACAGGCATTAGAGTGTGGTGACTGGGGAATTTCACAGTAATTTCATTGCAGCATTAATGTGACACTAATGTGTCACATTGCAGCCTACTTGTGACACTAATAAATAAAACTGACTTAAACTTAAAACTCAAAAACCTTTGGCATCTGTACAATATTTTCTGATGTAACTTCATGTCAAATTTCACAGGACAGCGCTCCTGCATTTCACTTTATTATACGTCTGGTATAAATGCATGTTGTTTTCTCTTGTTGTCAACGTGGGTTTTAGACAGAGTTGTTCATGATCTTGGTGCAGCTTGAGACAATGCAGTTGGCTAGCTCCATCTTTTATTGAACATAATACTGAGGATGCACAATACAGATTGAGGCTCCACATAGAACTCTCTCTCACTGTGCTCTGTTTTCATGTGATTTTAACGTCACTGAAGATATCGGTTACCCATTTATATGCTTAACATTAATCCTTTATACTACATTTACTAGAAGATACCCTTATACAACTAATTTGCTGTCACCTAATTTGTTGACTAACATAGAAGGAGGCCATTTGGCCCGTTGAGTCTGCACCGATCACAACTCCACACAGGCGCTATCCCCATAACCCCATGTACTTAGCCTAGCTAATCCACCTGGCACTAAAGACCAATTTAGCCAATGTACTTAAACCACACATCTTTGGACTGCGGGAGGAAACTGCAGCACCTGGAGGAAACCCACACAGACATGGGGAGACTGTGCAAACTCCGCACAGACAGTCAGCCAAGTCATCCCTGGCACTGTGAAGCAGCAGTGCTAATCACTGTGCCATCATGCCATATTTTTATTGCACTTGTGTGGAACTTTGCTCTGTGCAATCGTGATTGTCACACGTCAGTAAGTATTTCATTCTCTGTCAACTACTTTTGGACATCTTGAGGCCATTAAAGGTGCCGTATAATCTCAGGGCCATAAATTTTACTTTGGATTGTGGCGGATCTGGAGCCTGGTTTAGATCTTGCGAGATTTTTGTTCCCATTGACCTCACAAAGGATGAGCTTAACGGCTTCATTTTCTTTTCTCAATGCCAGATGGCCACTGGGTAAAATGATTGGAGGAGGCATGCTTCAGGCCTTGTGTCCAAATGTTCTCTGGTGAAAAGAGAAAGGAGCAGATCGCAAGGCCAATGAGGGTCGGAAAAGGTAAACAGTTTCCTCAATCCCCAATCAATTTTCAAGACTGCAATCCTTCAGTTCTTGAGCTGGCCGTGTAACTTCACTTGTACTTTCGACCCGTTTCCTGGCACAAAGCCCTGAGGAAGTGTGGACCTGCAGCTGGGGTGCATAGAACCTCAGCTAATGATCTGTATCGGTAAATACAGCTGGGTTTGGGTCAGACACAATGCACTTCAGGTGGGTAAAAGAAAATAAATAAAGTGCTTACTCGACATCCACACGCACACATGTACCACAAGCATTTTTAAATAACAATCAGCTCTGGGTATTTTATTCCTTCTATCACTCAGGGATACTGTATGCATGCTGTATTACGTTCTGCTACACAGGCTGAGATCAGTGATACTGACCAAGGAGGAAACTTTGCAAATTTCAACAGCCCAGGGACTGACTGGTATAACTCGCAGATTCCCTGGACCAAGACATATCGTCCATATTTCAGGATCACTGGTGAAGTGGCCTTAGATCAGTGATGGTGTACGTTATACAACCTTCACTACAGACCTCAACTAAACTGCCTAAGTGACTTAATTCAATGGATCAAGTCCAGAACTTTGTTGAGCACTGGTTAGCACTGCCGCCTCGCAGCACCAGGGACCCGGGTTCAATTCCAGCCTCGGGTCAGTATCTATGTGGAGTTTGCATGTTCTCCTTGTGTCTGCCTGGGTTTCCTCCGGATGCTCCAGTTTCCTCCCACATTGCAAAGATGTGCAGGTTAGGTTGATCGGCCATGCTAAATTGCCCTCAGGGGATTAGCAGAGTGAAAACTGGGGTTGTGGGAATGGACTTGGGTGGGATTGCTGTCAGTGCAGGCTCCTGGGCTGAATGGCCCCCTTCTGCACTGTAGGGATTCTATGAGAGACCAGAGGACAAGCCCATGATGTTTAACAGAATTCTGTAGCATAACTTATCTCGGTTGCGGACATCGGAGCATGCGCAGCAATAGATATGTTTGGGTTCAATTAACAGAATCTGTGAGAAGATGCATTTTTCTCCTCCCGCCCACCCCTGGAATCTTCCTCTCGAAACTATTGCAATACCTTTGATAAAGTTTAAAAAGTCATTCTAAACATAATAAGCAGGATTCTCCAGCTGCGCTTACTCAAAACCAGAGAATCCCGTCAGAGATCAATGGATCTTTTCAGGGTCCGTCTACCCATCTGCTACAATTCCCATGGAGGGCATGACAGGAAAATTTCGGCTAACCTTTTCTCAAGTCATGTACACATTAACAGAACTTTAAAAAGTCACGTAGGGGTAAATGTGAATAAAAATATTTTTAAATCTTACAAATATGAACATAATTAAACAATTCTCCATAACCTTTAATCATAAATCTATCTATCTCAGCTTTCTATCTATTCAAAAACTCTGCTCCCACGGCTCTCTGTGCCAAGGAATTTCGAAGATTCACAACCCTCTGAGTAAAGAAGTTCCTCCTCATCCAGCAGGTTACTTTGCCCTGGAAAGTGTTGAGATTCTTGATCATTTTTGGAGCTGCGCTCAACCAGACAAGTGGAGAGTTTTCCACCACACTCCTGACTAGTGTCTTGCAGATGGTGGACAGGCTTAGAGGGAGCCAGAAGGTGGACATGGAAAGGATGTTTCAATTAGTGGGAGAGACTAGAACTCAAGGGCACAACCTCAGGCTAAAGAAATGCTCCTTTAAAACTGAGATGAGGAAGAATTTCTTCAGCCAGAAGACAGTGAATCTGTGGAACACGTTGCCATAGAGGACTGTGGAGGCCAGGTCATTGAGTGCCCTTGAGACAGAGATAGACAGGCTCCTGATCACTAAGGGGATCAAGGGTTACTGCGAGAAGGCAGGAGAATTGCAGCTTTATAGAACCTTATTTAGGTTGAACTTGGAAATAGTGTTCAATTCTGGTTCAATTCAGAAGGATGTGGAGGCTCTGGTTCAATTCAGAAGATGTGGAGACTTTGGAGAGGGGGTACAGAAAAGATTTACTAGGATGTTGCCTGGTATGGCGGGCATTAACTTTGAGGAAACAGTGGAGAAACTTGGTTTGTTTCACTGGAGCAATGGAGGTTGAAGGGAGACCTGATAGAATTCTATAAGATTATGAGAGACATGGACGAGTAGATAGTGAGAAGCTTTCTCCTACGGTGGAAGAGTCAATTACTAGGGACGGAATATAGGTTTAAGGTGTGAGGGGCAAGGTTTAAAAGAGATATACGAGGCAGATTTTTTACACAGAGAGTGATGGGTGCCTGGAACTCGTTGCCGGGGGAGGTAGTGGAAGTGGATACGGTATAACTTTTTAAGAGGCGTCTTGACAAGTACATGAATGAGTTGGGAATCGAGGGATATGGTTCCCGGAAGTGTAGGGGGTTTTAGTTAAGTCAGGCAGCTTGGTGGGTGCAGGCTTGGAGGGCTGAAGGACCTGTTCCTGTGCTATAATTTTCTTTGTTTTTTTGTTTTTGTTAATTGGGACGAGAATCATAGCAGCCCATGATTGAATGGCAGAGCAGATGGGCCAAAAAGCCTAATTCTGCTGCTATAACTATTGGTATAATGGACACAGCATGGATAGAGTGAACGTAGAGGTGGTTGGTGAACATGACCTAATGTGAGTAAAGGTAAAGACAGCCAAGTTTTGGAAGAGTTTATGGATATAGAAACCAGGAGCTGGCCATCAAGCAATGAAATAATTGGATCTATCAGAGTAAAACTGCTGTCTTATAATTTATGAATAAGTATGGCAGAGAATGAGAATCTACTCACATTATTTGCAAGCCCCATAACCTTTGCTTTTTCTATTGTTAATTTAAAATTGGGACCTCAGAGCCCTTTGCAAAGAACAATCTTCACATTTATTAGCATCTCAAAGGGGGCAATTTTTTATAAATTAAAAATTTCATTTCTTTTCCTACCCGACAAAAATCCATTGCCAAATGTTATGGGCCGTGTACTCCAATGAAACCTATCTTGTAACAGGAATTTTTGATAACAGTACAGAATTGCCATTGTTTCCAGTTCATGTGAAGAACTCACAGTTGGGTGACATAAGTGTGCAAAGCTTATCAGTCTGGCAATGCTTGGGTCTAAGCACATGCCAGAGTAAACTTATTTCATTTTTAGGTGTGCTTATCTAGTAATTGACGAATTGAATCATAATGATTGTGAGAAGCGAATGCCTACAAGCTGGTCTGAGAAAAAGCCGACCTGAGGATTGGGAGCAGCTTAGAATTCAACAAAGGGGGTTGGATGAGAAGGGAAAAATAGAGTATGAGAGTAAAACAGGCTGTAAGAATTTCTATAGTTCTGTGAAGAGAAAAAGATTGGTGAAGGCAAATGTAAGTCCCTTAGAGTTAGAAACTGGGGAATTTATGATGGGGAACAAGAAATGGCTGAAGCTAAATACATACTCTGGTTCTGTCTACACAAAGGAGGAAACATACCAGTACTGTTGAGGAACTCATGGTTCAGCGACAGGAGGGAATTGGAGGAAATCAGTATTAGTAGAGAAATTGTGTTGGGAAAATTGTCATGATTGAAGGTGAATAAATCACCAAGAGCATAATTATCTCCATCCCAGAGTAGTTAAGGAAGTAGCCCTAGAAATAATGGATACATTGGTAGTCATCCTCTAAGATTCTATAGACTCCGGAAAAGTTCTTACAGATTGGAGGATAGCTAATGTGACCCCACTATTTAAGAAGGGAGGTAGAGAGAAAGTAGGGAATTACAGACCAATTAGCCTGACATCGGTAGTGGGGAAAATGCTAGAATCCGTTATAAAAGATTTAATAGCAGAGCACTTGGGAAACATTGGCAGGAATAGGCAGAGTCAGTATGAATTTACAAAAGAGAAATCATGATTGAGAAACCTATTCAAATTCTTTGAAGATTAACTAGTAGAGTTGATGAGGGGAGTCAGTCAATATGGTTTATTTGGACTTTCAGCAGGCCCACATAAGGGATTGGTGTGTAAATTTATGTACATGGGATTGGGGATAACAAGTAACAGGTAAGATCAGATCTCCTGGTCATTTTCACATTCCTGTTTATTGAGCAAATTGGATGCCTTCTTTCCTATATTACAATTGTGATTACATCGCAAACATTTGTCATGGCTGTAAAACAATTTGGGATGTCCTAAAATTGATAATGATGCTGTGTTGTTATTAATGATAGAAGGATACCAGTAAGTGTTTGTGTAAACAATCACCGGCATGGTGGCACAAACGGGAAGGCATGGTGTGCCATTCATAGAGAAGGAAAGGGGAGAGTGCAGAATCCACTGTTACAGTCATAGCTTGGCTATAGAGAAAGATCAACATTATATAAGATAGGTGTATTCAAAAATCTGATGGCAGTAGAGTAGAAATTGTTCTCGAGTTGGTATCAGACATTTGTACCTTTTTCCCAATGGAAGAAGGTGAGAGAGCATATGTCCAGAATGCTTGGGGTCCTTAATTTTGCTGGCTGCTTTTCCGAGGCAACAGGAAGTATAAATGAAATCAGTGGATGGGAGGCTGGTTTGTGTGATAGACTGGGTTTCATTCACAATCTTTTGTAGTTTCTTGCAGTCTTGGGCAGAGCAGGGGCCATACCAAGCTCTGATAAAAACAGAAAGGATGCTTTCTACGATCCATCCTGTAAAAGTCATAGCTAACATGCCAAATTTCCTTAGTATTCTTCAGAAACAACTTCACAACTTTGGTGAAGTCTACAGGGAATCTGTCAACACTGCATCAACCGTTGTGGGCGTCAGGACCTCTAAGGCCTTGTCTTCTGAAAGCATTGACTAAGGTGGAGTGCCATGATCATAGGTCATCCTCTCTCACCTCATCCGACTGACCTTTCCTTCATATCTGAGTTACAATGATTTGAATAATTTGCAGGCCAGTTAATCCCAGTTAAGTGACTTACGTGTGCTGTAATGTTCTATGTTTCTACATATCTATCCAGTTCAATCTCAGTTCAGGGACTAGCCTGACAGCCAGTCTCCAAGTTTGTTATTTCTTTTCGCTTCTGTCATGTTAATTTTCTTAAGTTACTTCAATAAAAGAAATTCATTTTAAAATCCCGTATCAGTGCTGTCCCCTCATCTGTTCAAAGGAATGAGTAGACCCAACAGTAACTTGCATAAAGAACAATCGACTCATATCAGCTGCTGGTTCATTCATGATCTAATCTGTCAGTAATTTAAGTTTTGTTTAGTGGTTTGATTAATAAATGATGGCCGAATGGTGTCAACAAGACATAGTGTCAGTGGCACTACTGGGATCAGAGATTTTTCCTTTATTCAGATGGTTAAAATTAGAAAGCTATGGAGACATTGGCCTAGATTTCTTAACTGCAACTTGATGATAACCCACTTACTTCACATCAACAAGAACGTCTGTTTAGACTGATGTAGTTAAAAAGTCCCAAGGTCCGTTATCAGACAAAACAAAATCACACCAAGCCAAAGAAGAAAGCATTAGGATGTGGGAAGTAGATTTTGTGGATTTTCTTAAAAGTGGGGACAGGGATGGAGAAGGAAAGAGGTTTATGGAGGGAATTGCAGGGCGTAGGGCTATTCAGCTGAGCCCACAGTCATGGTGAAGGAGGGGAGGATGCACAAGGGCTAGATTTAAAGATATGGAGAGTTCTCCAGAGGGTAACAGGGTTGGGGAGTGTTACAAAAATAGTGAAGGTTGAGGAAAAATTTGAACCTCTTTCCTCTGGTCTCAGTGTCATACCAGACGTACTTATCAATTAAGCCATCAGCCAGAATAAATTGGCGAGCTTAAGGATGGCTAAGTAAAACAGATTTTAATTTCCTGGTTCCTCGCAGTGCTTTTTCCTTAAGTTGAATTACTCATCCTTTGTCCTATGTTACGGTATCATCTTTCTTCTGTTATTGTGTTTGTAATATGCCAGCGGGGCTCTGCTATAAAGCAATTCTTCAAGTGGAAATCAAGCTTCACACACAGTTTAGACTGAGCTTCATATGTCTTTTTAATATTAACCAGTTGCAATCATAATCCCTTCAATTTTTTTCACATTTATTGAGTCAGTGAGCAGCAATAACATCATCAGGGGAAATTATTCAATCTTTACAGTGCAGAAGGAGGCCATTTGCCCCATCAAGTCTGCACTGACTCTCATGACAGAGCATCTTACCCAGTTCTTCCCCATCACCCCTATCTTATCCCCATAGCCACACATATTTCCCATAGCTAATCCATCTAACCTACACATCTCAGGACAGAAAGGTGCCACAGTGTTTATCACTGCTGTCTTACAGTTCTAGAGTTTCAATTCTGGCTTTGGGTGACTGTCCGCATGGAGTTTGTACATTCCCCCCATGTCTGTGAGGGTTTCCTCCAGGTGTTCTGGTTTCCTCCTGCACTCCAAAGAGGTGCAGTTTCGGTGGATTGGCCATGCTAAATTGCCCCTTAGTGTCCCAAGGTTAGGGGAATTAGTGGGATAAATGCATGGGGTTATGGGTGGGATGCTCGATCAGAGAGTCAGTGCAAATTTGATGGGTTGAATGGCCTCCTTCTGCACTGTAGGGGTTCTAAGAGGCAACTTACCCCTGTTGGGATGAGTTATTTGCTCTGACAAATTAAACAAATTCAAACATTAACTCAAGATGTTTCAACAATTTCATCTCATGAAGATTTTCCTCCTTGCTGTAGACACATAAACACAGCACATTTTGTTCAGTAATTATCAGTACTTCAGGCTTAAACAAGAATGATTTAAAAAATATAGAAATGGTTTGAAACCAAAAAGGAAGTTAGACTTAATTATTGCCTTTATAACAATTTAACTTTTGAATGGATCTTTATTGTAACACTCCTTGTTTGATAGTTTAAAATGATTCAGGCAATATTCATGAAAAATCCAAAAGATGATTATTATTTTAAAACATATTAACACTTTCAGAATGAACTGGTTAACACCTTTATTTAAATAGTACACTGAGGAATTTTACATAATCACATTAATGCCTGTGTTACTGAATATTCAGTTTCAATAAAGTCTGAGATCACATACCAACCAACTCAAGAATAGCTTCTCCCTTGCTGCCATCAGACTTTTGAATGGACCTACCTTATATTAAGCTGATCTTTAGTTACACACCAGCTATGGCTGTGACACTACACTCTGCACCCTTTGTTTTCCTTCTTCCCCCATATACTCTGTGAATAGTGTCTGTACAGAGCGCAAAAACAATACTTTCAATGTATCCCAATACATGTGACAATAATAAGTCAAATCAAATCACAAAACCCAAAGTAGGTTGTTGGTTTTAGTTATTCCTGTGGTGTGGGCATCACTGGCATGGTCGGCAGTTATTGCCCTCCTCTTGTCACCCTTGGGAAGGTAGTGGTGAGCTGTCTTGTTGAGCAGGTGTAGGGTTGGCACACAAAAGATGCTGTTACACTGCCCGTCTAGTACAACTAAGAAGGAGCTTTAACTGTGAACTTGCTCTACCACGAAGATGATGACAGGTAGGGAAACATCCTGTCATTGGTGACCTCTATACTGACCCTCTCCTGATGTCTCAAATGTACATAATATGAAATTGGTCTAGCCAATATTGTTGTATCTTGGGGCAATCTATTATTTCATGTTTTCTGTTGCAGATCTTATTTTTACTGAGGTAAGTAGATTTAAGGATCTATCATGATGTGGAATTTTGGAGATTTCTTGCAGGAATGCAATAGGATGACAAGGTGGCACAGTGGTTAGCACTGCTGCCTCATGGCACTAGAGACCTGGGCCCGATTCCCAGCTTGTTTTAGTGTCTGTGTAGAGTTTGCACATTCTCCCCATGTCTTCATGGGTTTCCTCCATGTGTTCTGGTTTCCTCCCACAGTCTAAAGATGTGCAAGTTAGGTGGATTGGCCATACTAAATTGCCCCTCAGTGTTGAGGGACTAACTAGAGTAAATGCATGGGGTTATGGAAATAGGACCTCGTTGGGACTCAGCAGGCCGAATGGCCTTCTTCTGCAGGGTTTCTATGATTCAATGATACTCAGGTGGTTCCGGGGGCGTGAGGGAAGGGGAATGTTAAGTGGAGAGAAAGGTTTTCATGCAACACAATTAGTCCATAACCAACGTAAAAAATAACCAATTAGGAAAGAGAAAAGCAAATGACCTTTAACCAATGATGAACAAGAAAACTGTGGCAATCGAACTTGGTGAGGTCCAAACTTCAGATAAGACATTGGACAGTGCCCCACCTGCTTTAGCTGGCTCTATCTCAAGAGAAACAGGGCATTCTCTTCATGCCCCAGCCAATGTTGCTCCCTGAGAAGGTCCAAATTAATTTCTCATTCTTTTCATTGCTGTTTGGAAGAACTGGCCGTGTGCAAAATGGTTGCCGTGTTTCTCTCTAAAAAGGGCAAGGACTGAAGTTCAAAGTAAGTAAATAGGTTTGAAACACTCTGAGGCTTGCTTCAAAAAATGTGATTGGGAACCACGTATTTCCAAGTCTTCGTTTCTTCCTTCTTAAGTGACAGATAGGGAAAAATCGTAATATTTGTTGCACCATCAAAATTGAAACCTTGACATGTGAAGCATGTTTGAGCAGGTGGCAGAACTGTATTTTCTTTTTACCCTGAAGATAATTTCAATACAAGTCTGAGCACTTCAGAAATGATTCAGTGATGATCCATGGCTATTCACAGTCATGAGCTGGGATCTTGTGAGCTTTGTGAATCAAATAGATTCCCCCTGACACTTATACTGAAATCTGCCTTCACTGGCTTTCATTTTTACTAATGAAAAGTTACAGATTTGAGTAATGTTACAGACAGGAGGTCCAGAAGCAGGATTTTAAAAATAGACTGTGATACTGACTCCAAAAACCCTTTGTTTGTGTCGTCAATTTTTAAAATAATTTGTAGCAAACTCTTTTTGGATTAAATAAGAAGATTAGTTTATTCATACATTCAAATCTGGAGGTGGACATGATCACAACTTCACACACAAGTATACAGTAAAAGATAGAAAGAGGAGTTTAGAACTATGAATAGATTAACTAAAAAGAATTACAGAAATGTATATCAGTTAATATGGCTACCAGACACTAGAAAGTCCAAATTCACATGGGGTTCCATTATGCAGAAGTTCTGTTTCTTATCCGAAGGCAGAATTCCTGTGAAGGTGAAGGCAACATAGTGAGATGAGGTTCATCATCAGAAATTCAGTCTGCTTAGCAGGTGATGGCCATTGGCTTTCAGGTAAATGAGCTCCAAGAAAAGATTGTTGCAGGTTTCTTGATCAACTTGCAATCCTGCTGCCAGGTGTTTGCAGGTTGAAGCGTAGTTCACCTTCTGACTCTCCAAAGCCTATCCACCATTTACAAGGCGCAAGTCAGGAATGTGATGGAATAGTCCCCACTTGCCTGAGTGGGTGCAGATCCAATAACACGCATGGAGCTTGACACCATCCAGGCTTGCTTGGTACCATATCTACAAACAGTCAATCCCTCCATCACTAACGGTCAGTAACAGCATAGCGCTAACCAGCCAGTGACACCCATGTCCCATGAACGAATAGAGTTTTTCCTGGTTTCCTGGCCAGTGCTTATTGTTCAATCAACATCACACAAAAAAAAATTAGGTTATCTGGTCATACTGCTGCTCATGGACAGTTGCTGGGTGAAAACTGGCTGTTGCATTTCCTATAAGTGACCACATTTCCAAAGTAAGGCTGTAAAGCGCTTTGAGACACCCAGTGGTTGGGAAAAGCAATATATAAACACATTTTTCATTCTACGTTGTGTCCATTGCATCTTTAGGATATTATGATTGAATACTGAAAGCACCATTTCAAACACCTTTTACCGTGCAAACTGGGATTCTAACAGGCCGCATAGTGGCACAATGGTTAGCACTGTTGCCTCAGAGTGCCAGGGACCCCAGTTCAATTCCAGCCACTGGTCACTGTCTGTGTGGAATTCTCTGTGTATCTGCATGGGTTTCCTCTGGGTACTCTGGCTTCCTCCCACAGTCCAAAAAGGTGTAGGTTAGTGGAATAAATATGTGGGAGTTCGGGGATAAGGCTTGGATAAGATGCTCTGTCAGAGAGTCAGCGCAGACTTGATGGGCCAAATGGCCTCCTTCTGCAATATAGAATTCTAAGAAATACATGTGTCCCGATTGACTTTTAGCACTGACGAGTGCATCCTACCTTCCTCCCTCCAGACTATGCTTGATGATGGTTAGGTATCCTCTGGGATTCCCTATATTGTACAAGAGTGAATGTGATGAGCTGCTTCAGGAGGCCTTTCTGGTGCCCACAGTTCACTGTCATCATTCAATTTGGGATCAGGCTTCAAAATTGTTTCTCCCACCACCACCCTCCTCCCTGCCATCCTCACTGCTAGAACAAACAAGCAAACCAGTCAGCCACCCAGAACGTTATCAGTGACCCTGGTGACTGGCACTATCCTTGGACAACCGAGGGTACATTTCCAACAGAGGGGCCAGGAGTAGGAACCTGAACTTACTTTCCTTCATCCTTAACCCTGATATGTTACAATTGCAGCATCCTCACTATCAACAGGGACAAAATCAGTTAACGCAGCACAAGACTTAGTTCATAATTGTAATCTTCTACACACCATGCAAGTGGATCATACTAGCAGTCACTGCTGTGGGGCTCAGACATCAGTTGCTAACAAAAAATCAGCACACACCAGACACTTTTTTTTGTTTAAAAATCTATTAATTGTTTATTTAAAATTAATTTATTAGTCACAAGTAAAGCTTATATTAAAACTGCAATGAAGTTAGTGTGAAAATCCCCTAGTCACTCTACTCCAGCCCCTGTTCCAGTATACTGACGAGAATTTAGCATGGCCAATGCACCGAATCTTTCAGACTGTGAAGGGAAACTGAAGCAAACCCATTCAGACATGGGGAGAACGTGCAGACTCCGCAAGCCGGGAATCAAACCCAGGCCCTTGCTGCTGTGAGGCAGCAGTGCTAACCACTGTGCCGCTGGTCAGTTTTTGGGAGTCAGACACCAATTTCTGCCAAATAAAAGATCATAACAGACCAGACATTAAACATTTATTTAAAATTAAAAGTCTATCAATTGTTTCCCTAAAATGTAATTATTTATAACCAGGAAGCACCTTTTTTTTACTGCAAAGGCTGTCAGTTTTCCACATAAAACTTGCAATTGCATCGCTTTCTATCCAGGGAATGCCTCACCAATTTTATGCCTTCAGCTAGTTTGATTGGCCCCTTCAATGATTGTGTATTGAGTTTTTGTCCTGACTGATATATCTACAGCTTATATTACAAATTCTCATACATCATCGGATGAGGAATCTGGTTAGGGTTGGAGTTAGGGTGATGTCAGCTTTTCTTTTAATAAAGTGTTGGTCAGCTTTTGTTAAATTTCTCAATTGGTGTCTACCATCTTCAAAGCCCAGACGTAATGCTCTTCCACCTTCTTGTTCGAGTGAATCTCTGACCAGAAAGCTCGACACATTCAGGACAAAGCAGCCCACTCCATCAGCATCCTCTCCAATATGTTCTTTCCTTCCACCATTTGTGCACAGTGGTAGCTGTGTGTACCATTTCCAAGATGCACTGAGGCAAGCCTCCATATATGACACTGTTAAAACCCACAAACTACCAATGTAACACTCTTTCCCACCAACCTGCTGGATGATGGGTGCTGACCACTTTCAATCCTGAAATTTCAGGCCATGAAAGAGTAAAAATACTCGTGGGATAAACTCTCTGTGAAACCATGTTGCCAGGAATGAATATGCTTTCCTCCATTATAACAGTGACAAACACTTCAGAAATACTTTGTTGTATGCCAATGCTTTGGGACAATCTCCAGTCATCAAAGGCACTATATAAATGAAAGTCCTGTCCTTCTTTCTTTTCACCTGTTGGAAACTGCCCCTTCTCCCCTCCAACTGCACTGACGAAAACAATAAAAGGGCTCCATCATCGCACACAGAGGATGAGAATGCAAATTCTGAGTCGGATTGTTACAGTCATTCAGGCCAGCGGGATTCTCCCATCCCATAGCAATGAATGGAAATTTGATCAAAGAACAAAGAACAAAACAGCACGGGAAACAGGCCCTTCGTCCCAATGAGCCCGCGCCGCCACCCCGATGTTCCCACCTCTACCCGTGATCCCTGTCTATGTTTATAGATCTATGGATTAAAAACCAAATTTGAGACAATTTAGGGAGAATTTGTTTTGCCAATTAGCCTAAGAGCACATCTTTGGGATGTGGGAGGAAACCGGAGCACCCGGAGAAAACCCACGCAAGCACGGGGAGAATGCGCAAATTCCCACAGACACAGGCCCAAATCCATGTATCTGCACAGCACAGCGATAGTCACTGAGCTGTCGTGTTGCCCATCAAATGGTCCAGGTCAAGCGTACACTAACGACATGAAGCACTAGGATACTCTCCAGGTGCGAAACTCTCCGGCTTCTCCACTGCGGGAGCGTGGCGTGAATGAGGCAGGTAAGATTGCACCCTGAATGCTTCCAAAAAGCCAAATTACCCTTTCACATTTTTCCTTTGTATTTCAAGCCCCTCTCCAGAACTTGAGCTCAGAAATCCAGGCTGACACTACACTGCAGCATTGAGGTAATTCAATACTGAGAGATGCTGTCTTTTGATTCTGACATTAAGGGAGGATTTAAGTGAATTGACAGCAATTCAGAGTAGGTTTACTAGACCAATGTCTGGAATGGGCAGGTTGTCTTCTCGTTGAACAGCTTAGACTGAAGTCCATGGGAGATTAGAAGAGTGAGAGGCAACTTGATTGAAACGTATAAAATTCTGAGGGGTCTTGACAGGGTGAATGCGAGAAGGATATTTCCCCTGGTGAAAGAATGTAGAACAAGGGGGTCACTGTTCAAAAATAAGGGGTCACCCATTTAAGACAGAGAGGAGGAATTCTTTCTCTCAGAGGGTCAAGAGTCACTGGAATTCTCATCCTCAGAAGGAGACGGAAGCAGAGTTTTTGGATATTTTTAAGGCAGAGGTGGATAGATTCTTGATTAAGAAGGGGCGAAAGGTTATGGGGCATAGTCCGGAATGTGAAGTTGAGATTACCCAATCAACTATGATCTTATTGAATGGTGGAGCAGGCTCAAGGGTCCAAGTATCCTACTCTATTCCTGACCCTAGTTTGTAAGTTCATAAAGCAAGGTCATGTTTGCCTGTGTAGATTGGCTCGAGAAATTCATAACAGTTTATTACAAAGGGTTTATTTCCAATTTCCTGGCTAAAATATGTTTCCCAACCAACTGTACCAAAACAGATCATGTGACCAGTTATCTCACTGCTAATTGTGAGATCTCAGTGTGCTCAAGTCAGTTGAGAGTTTTGTCTACATAACAGCGATTGAATTTCGAAAAGGGAAATCATTACTTCTGGTCTGCCTTTGGAAGTCCTGACCACGTGAAAAATGTTTTGCAAACCCTTTGTTTCCTTTTCTTTGTTGATTTCCTTTCCATGTTCAGTAGTTCAATGTTAGATTAGAGCAGCAGGACTTTATTCTATCCT
Organism: Sphyrna mokarran; assembly: GCA_024679065.1. NCBI lineage: Eukaryota > Metazoa > Chordata > Chondrichthyes > Carcharhiniformes > Carcharhinidae > Sphyrna > Sphyrna mokarran. The sequence continues at coordinate 13,964,113 of JAGIQG010000020.1, read as the reverse complement.
TCAAAACATGGCACAAGGTTAAATCGTAACACATAAATATTGATCTGCCTAAGTGCACACCCATTTAACAGGAGCAATCAATGTTATTGTTGCTACAATCAAAACTTGAATTAAATTGCTTCACATTGCTCGCTACCTGATATCTATGCAGCAGTCGTTCTTATTTCCACACTCTGACAGGAGTTACACAGATACGCTATGGCTCTCAGTGTGTTGTTTTTCAGTCTTTTACAGCAAAATGAAGAGTCAGTGCTCACAGAAGTGGGGAGTGGTGACACACAGCTTGCTTTCGCACAGCTGAGTACATAGAAACGTAGAAACTAGAAGCAGGAGTCGGCCATTTGGTGCTTTGAGCCTGCTCTGCCATTCATTTTGATCAAAGCTGATCATCAAATTCAATATCCTGATTCCCCCCCTTCCCCCATGTCCCTTAATCACATTCCCCTATATCTAATTTCTTTTTGAAGTCACACCATGTGTTGGCCTTAACTACTTTGTGCCAGCGAATTCCATAGATCCAACATGCTCTTGGTGAAAAGATTTCTCCACAACTCTGTCCTAAAAGATTTACCCTTTATCCTCAAATTACAACCCTTAGTTCTGGACACCCCTCCCATCAGGAACATTCTTTCTGAATCTACCCCATCTAACGCTGTTAGAATTTTGTAAGTTTCTATGAGATCCCCTCTTCTAAACTCCAGTGAATATAATCCTAACTGACTTTGTCTCTCCTCGTATGATAAGCCTGCCATCCAGGGGTCAGTCTGATTTCCTTTGCTGTAATCCCTCTATAGCACAGATATCCTTCCTCAGATAAAGACACCAAAATTACCATGTTGTGAGAGATGCCAGGAAGTAGCCAAGTACCTGAACATGGAAGAGAGGAGAATTGAGCCTGGGCCACTCACAAGCAATTCGCTCACAGCTGCTGTGCTAAGGTAAGCATCTCATGTTAATGTGTAGGTTGAAGCGCCACAACGCAAAATGCAAACTCAACCAAGAGAAGCAAAAGAATAAAAAGGCTGATGGGTTGGAAGAACTTGTATTCTCAACCAATCCCTGGACAGCAGAAAGAAAAGACAACATTTGTGATCACTGGAGGTCATAAAATTTTTCACAGTCCAACATAAGGAAATGTGGTTGCCAATTTGCACACTGCAAAGCCCCACAAATACTTATGAAATCAGTCATCAGATAATAGCTAACAGAAGAATATTAGAATTACTGAGCATACAGAACTAGCAACATCTGTGGAGAGAGAAACAGAGTTAACGCTTCAGGACATAGAATTGTTACAATTCAGAAGGAGGGCATTTGGCCCATTGGTTCTGCACCGACCATAATTCCACCCAGACTTTATCCCCTTAACACCACTTATTTAGCCTGATAGACCTCCTGACACAAAGGGGCAGCTTGACATGGTCAATCCAACTAACTCACACACCTTTGGACTGTGGGAGGAAATCACAGCAACGAGTGGAAACCCACACAGACAAGGGGAGAATGTGCAAACTCCACGCAGATAGTCACCCAAGCCAGAAATCGAATCTTGGCTCCTGGTACTGTAAGGCAGCAGTGCTAACCACTGTGCCATCGTGCTGCCCATCAAAATGGGTGACTGAATGGTCAATTATAGTGATGTCAGTCGAGGAGCAAACTATTGACCAGAATATCAGGGAGAACTCCTGTGCTTCTTCGGCACAATAGCAACCACTGGATTTGTTTGGGAAACTAAGTCCATTTGAAAGAGCAGGGAGGGTCTAGGTCACAGGTAAAGGGTGAGTATTCAACCCATGAAAGTCAACCAAGCTGAACTGGACCCTACGTTGTCTAAATGCCCATCAGCCCATTCTTCCAGCCAGCAGGGGTCACTGGATAGTGATCAGGGACAGCAGCCCCCTGCTATCTTTCATTGACACAGTTTTGGAGTCCACGTTGCCACTTTGTCACCACTGTCTATTTCCCACCCGTTAAACTTAACCAATCCCTGGATAACAGAGAGAAAATGGGACATTTGAAACAATGCTGGGAATATATATTTAAAATCGCTGGTTGTTTTAGAGAAGCAGACTTATCAGACGTAGAATGTAAATAGCAGAATTATAGAAACTGGGAGCATAATTGATCACTTATATGACAACAGCATATAATTGGACAAGGGGATCACTGAGATACTGTGCTTCTGCCAAACAGCAACCACTTTAAAAGTATGAGAGGACTTTTGGGTTTAAATAAAGCAGAATTTGCTTAAAAGGAGATTTTGCATTCTTAAATGCTTAATGCTATTGGGACACTGGTTAATGTGTCTGTCTGGGGTGGCACAGTGACACAGTGGTTCGAGCTACTGCCTCACAGAGCCAGGGATCCAGGTTTGATTCCTGACTTCAGTCACTGTCTGTGCAGAATTTACATATTCTCCCCGTGTCTGCTTGTGTTTCTTCCAGATGCTCCGGTTTCCTCCCCCTGTCCGAACGATGCATGGGTTAGGTGCATTGGCCATGCGAAATTGCCCCTTAGTGTCCTGGAATGGGTATGCAAAGAGGAATTAGCATGGTAAATAGGTGGGATTATGTAGATAGGGCCTGGGTGGGATTGTGGTTGGTGTAGATGCGATTGCTTCCTTCTGCTAGGGATTCTATGCTTCTTACAGAACAATAAAGGGTGCTGGTGTCCTGTGGGAAGGCAGAGGAACTCACTGAATCAGAGGTTATCAGACCAAAGGGAATCAGCCTTCACGATCAGCCCCTTCAGTTATCAACAGGGGCAATTCAACCGGTTGTATGTAACTTCAAGACATTTAACAGGCGGAAATAAAACATTGTCTTTAACACAGATTTGGAAGTCTTTTAATTTAGTCTGCAAACTTTTTTTCACTCTTTTAACGAGTGGATTTGGCTTTTTTGTGTGTGTGTGTGTGTGTTTCTCCAAGCTCTGTATCCATACAAGTGGCTGTGAGCATTGTGGCTGGCATTACACAGTGTGGAGAACAGGAACCAAGGCTGGAGAAGGAACAGTTCCAATATTAAAACACTGAGACAACACGTTCATTAATACTTCCACTTCCAACACTCACACACATGCCTGTGGTTTGCCCTGTTTGCAATGCAAATTAATTTTATTTTTAATTTGAAAGCGATCGCTTTCATTCTACTTTTTTGTGCAAAGTGGCGATTGGGCAAAGGCAGCAATTTGGCACTTATTACACTCTCAGGCTACAGGAGAAAGAGATGGAGGGGCAGCTGATTCCTGTCCAACCACTGGAGCATGTGGCTGTATGACATGGCAATGCATCAATGCCATGAACAGTTAGCAAGAGGTGGTGTTAAGATCACCATAAAATAATATTGGTGCTGGATCATTTCAACAAGGAGTTCAAAGAGGGCCGGACAAGGTTACAGAACAATTGCTTCTCATTCAATTTGTGTTCTGAACATTAAGCAGCGTGATGGAAAGTGTAAAATGCATACGGGCAAATAAAGTTCCTTTTTAATACTTAATGCAAAATCTTTTGAGTAGAAAATATTGGAGATGAGTTATTATAGTCCATGCTACTTAACTGACAGTACAGGCAAGACACTAGACTCGTATGTTAATGAGTGCCTTATAGCCAATACTATTATTGAAAACTATACATTTGCCCTCATGCTTATTTTTCAGAAAATAAATGTAATTATATTGTCCAAACTATTTTCCCTGATCTTGTGTATTTTAACTTAAATAGCCTCCTACTCCCACCTCCAGCAATGTTACAATGCTACATGTGCATTCTGTAAGGATGTTTTTGATAAACATACTGAGGAGGGGATAAGGAATGGAAGGATAGGTTGACAGAATATATCCATTGCCTAGCTACAGGACTTGATTGCTTGCAACTGTCCATCATTAAACCCAATCTGTTCACAATCTCAGTGTCACATTTGATCCCAAGATGTATTTCTGACCACAAATTCCTGGCATCACCAGGACCATTTTCTTTCCACCTCAGTAACATGGCCTGGCTTCACTCTGTCTCAGCAGAGAACACCATCCAGATCTCTGTTATATCTGGCCTTTATTATTCCATCCCAACAGACTCCTCCTGGCTGGGCACCAATACCTTACCCCCATAAACTTGTGATCATTCAAAAGTCTGCTGCATGAGTTCTAACCTGCAGCATCCGCATTACCCCCTGTGTGGCACAACCCATATTGGCTCCTGGTCGGGCAATGTCTTGATTTTAAAATTTTCACCCATGTATGCAAATACCTTTGTGGTCTCAGCCCTCTCTTTCTCTGGAATCTCCTTCAATTTCATAACCAGCTGAGACAACTGTCTTCATTTAATTTGGATCTCTTGAACATCTATGACCCATGGGCGGCACAGTAGCTAGCATTGCTGCCTCACAGTGCCAGGGACCTGGGTTCGATTCCTAGTTTGGGTCACTGTCTAAGCAGAGACAGGGAAGCTGTCCAGTCCAGTGATGCATTGGCTTCAGAGTTTCTCATCCAAATTGGATTTCCCTGTTCTTTCTCTGTATTTTATGGTACGTTCCTTTTCCAGTGAATGTCTCATTCACTCCTTGTGATGTTCTAGATCACAGTCTGTGCAGAGTCTGCATGTTCTCTCTGTGTCTGTGTGTGTTTCCTCTGGGTGCTCCGGTTTCCTCCCACAGTCCAAAAGATATGTTGGTTAGGTGCATTGACTATGCTAAATTTTCCCTCAGTGTGCCTAAGCAGGTGCTGGCTAGGAGATTTTACAGTAACTTCATTGCAGTGTTAATGTAAACCTACTTATGACACTAATAAATAGACTTTAAATGATTTGATTCCCATGCCTTTGGTTATGTAGGTTCTAATCTCTGGTATTCCTTCCCTACAACTCTCTGTTCCTTTACCTCACTTACTTCATTTGAGGCATTTCTTAAGACCTATAAAAGCTCTGGTCATTTGACCTGATACTTCCTTATGTCTTTAACATATTTTGTTTTAAAATGTCCCCATGAAGTGTCTTGGGGTGTTTTATAAAAGGTGCTATATAAATACAAGTTGTTGTAACATTAATATTTTCTATGGGGGCAGGAACAATGAGTCAATGATTCTCAGCTTGGGGAAGTTTGTAAATGAAATTAAATCTCTCACTACTCCAATTTAATTCTAATTGAAACTCTTATCTAAGCCTATTGTACCTCCAGAAATGTGTATTCCACTGTATTCCAGACCAACTTTGCACATTCTATTCTTCATAAAATGAAGGTAATCTCTGATGTCCATGTCCTAGCTCAGCTAGGTTCCATTCACCTATCAGCCACCGGGCTTGCTGACATATGTTGACTCATGGTCAAGCAACATTTTGACTTTAACATTCCTATTTTCTTCTTCACACTAATCTTGTCCTTGCCCCACTCTATCACAGCCATCTCTTCCAGCCCCATAACCCTCCCAGACATCTCCTCTAATCCTCACCTCCACCATTGGTGCCCCCCCCCCCCCCCCCCCCCCCCCCCCCATCCTGACTCAAAATATTGGCTCTATTCTCTCTCCACAGATGCTGTCAGATCTGCTGAGATTTTCTAGCATTTTCTGTATTTGTTTCAGATTCCAGCGTTCGCTTTATTTCGCTTCTAAATTAAAGGTCAGCAATGTCTGAAAACATAACAGTAGAACGTGTTGACAGCACAGTAAAGATCAGTGCTGACAGAAAGCAAAATGTAACAAGATGCAGACTGACACTGTGGGAAAAATACAACATGGGAGGACAGAGTTCACAGTTTGAAGTAGTTGAATTCAGTGTTGAATCCAGAAAGCTTTAAGGCACCTAAAATTAATCCTTAAACCTACCTCTTTGATAAAGCTTTTTGAATCCCCAAACAAATATGGGGCAGTATGGTGGCAGAGTGGTTAGCACTGCTGTGTAATAAAGCCAGGGAATGCAGATTCAATTCTGGGTTACTGTCTGTATGAAGTTTGCACTTTCTCCCCAAGTCTACGTAGGTTTTCCTCGGGGTGCTTCCAAGTCTAAAGATGAGTGGGTTAGGTTGATTGGCCATGCTAAATTGACCCTAGTGGCAGGGAGGTTAACAGGGTAAATATGTGGGGTTACAGGAATAGGGCCTGGGTGGGATATGGTTGGTGCAGACTCAATGGGCAGAATGGCCTTCTTCTGTACTGTAAGGATTCTATGATCAAGTGTCATTTTATTTTGAAAACCTTCCTGTGAAGTATTTTGAGATGCTTTTCCTACTTTAAAGATGTTATACAAATGTAGCTTGTGTTTTTGTTCAGAAAGTATCCATCCAAATGTAATGGTTGGGGGGGGGTGCTTTGCAAAGGAGGTCTGTGAAGAGAAGCAATGGTTTACATTGAGGTTCATTCTGAGCAATGCTGTGATGCAGGATTCTGTGTTCTACGAGCTGTTTCCAGGGAGGCACAATTGGATAAACATTCACAGTAGCTGACCATCAACTCAATGAAAGATGCTCTTCATTCTTTCTTCCCAGGCAAACAATTGTCAATGGCCACACGTTGCAGAGTAGCACATTCCACAGTCTAGGACTACGTGCTGAGGGATGTTCCATAGTCCAAAGATTGATTGGCTATGCTAAAATTGCCCCTTAGTGTACTAGAATGCTTGGGTTAGAGGGATTAGCAGGTAAAATATGTAGGGATATGGGGGTAGGGCCTGGATGGGATTGTGGTTAGTGCAGACTTGATGGGCTGAAGGGCCTCTTTCTGCACTGTAGGGTTCTATGATTCTATAGCATAGGACAGTCTCTACAAGAGAACAAATGGGGGAAAGACCACTATCTAAAATTGGAAACTACCTGGAATCCCTCAGGCTGTATATTTGACATGGTGTATATAATAAATATTGAGTGCACTGCAATTATATTGAGAGCACCTCAGAATATAACATGCTGTAATAGAGAGAGGTTGAATTTGATCGCACTTTCTGTAATTTGAAAGATGTTGAAACGTACTTTGACATTTGACAAGGTAACACAGTGCCTCACACTGCCAGAGACCTAGGTTCCACTCCAGCCTGGGGTTACTGTCTGTGTGGTGTTTGCACATTCTCCCTGTATCTGTGTGGGTTTCCTCCGGGTGCTCCAGTTTCCTCCCACACTCCAAATATGTGCAGATTTAGCTGTGCTCGATTGCCATTAGTGTCAGCAGGACTAGCCAGGTAAATAAGTGAGGTTATGGAGTTAGGGCCTGGGTGAGATTGTTGTCGGTGTAGTCTCGATGGGCCAAATGGCCTCCTATTGCGCTGGGAGGAATTCTATTCTATGATTAAAGCAAAGTGTATTTCTGGGAAAAAAAAGTTCAATGTGCACATACAGAACCTGCCACATGTTGAAAATAAACTCACAAAGAGGCCATTCATCCCATCGAGTCAGTTTCTGTCTCTCCCTCTGTGAAAAGAGTTATATTCAATCGCTTTACTCATTCCCCCAGAGTCTGCAATTCTCTCCTTTCCTAGGCGATTCTGGTCTATTTGGGAAATTACCATAGTTGCTTTTTCTCCCCCCTCCCTCTCTCTCTCGACATTTTCACACGAATTGTTGCAAAGTTTAAACACATTCGGCGCGGCTTTAACAGCCTGAGCCAGCGAGCGGCACAATTTCCATCCTGCGACCAAAAATCCCACCCTCGCTGCTTTTGGCTGCGGCGCCTCTGATTCTCCCCCCGTCCCGTCCTCTGCGGGGAAGCCGAGCCTTGGGCAGGCTGCAAAGAAAGCGCAGTGAAAGCTAGCCCCAATCCCTAAATAGCCAGGAATCCAGGGAAGGGGCACTCCAACTCCTCTCGTTTTAATTTGCGGTGGGGTGGTGGCAAAAAAAAAGGGACACAGCTACAGGTCGAATCGGTTAAGTTTTAGCCCTGTTGAGAAAAGTGAATGGGGTCAGGAAGATTGGTGGGTGGGGATAACCCTGCCTGAATCACGTGCTGTGGATCAAAGGAGGGTGCCGCCTTGTGGGAGCTGGGAAGAGAGAGAGAGAGAAAAAAGAGTGAGTGTGTAAGAGGGAGAGAGAGCAGATACACACGAGAGTTATGTCATTGACAGGGCTAACATAGATAGCCCAGGCAAAGGAAGCGGCTGCCCAAGACATCTGCTATTTCGTCTGGTTTCCACTTCTACAGAGAAACAAAAAAACAAACAAACAAACAAAAAGTTACATCTTTGTGCGAATATGAAAGCCCAAGGCAAGAGAAATTAGGAGGAAAACAGAGCCAGCGTTAAGTATGAGCCGGGCGGAGCTGGTACAGCCGGCAAGATGATGTTGGGGAGTGTTGGCGAGTGGGTGCTCTTGGTAGTGTTGGTGGCGAGCGGGGGCTCGGCGTGTGCCAAGGAGACTGCCTTTGTGGAAGTGGTGCTTTTCGAGTCCAGTGCCAATGGTGAATATACAACTTTCACAACCGACTTGCAGGGACGCTTCTCCCGGGCTGGAGCCACCATCAGCGCCGAGGGAGAGATAGTTCAGGTAAGAGAGGTGGGGTGGATTCAACACCCCCTCCACCTCCACCTCCACCCTCTCCACGCTAGATCAATCCTTCCTCTGGACTGGCAGCACAGAACTGTAACCCCCCTCCCAACTTCCACCACCATCCCCATCCAGAAAACAGAGAATACCCCCCCCCCCTTCCAATGTCACATACATGTGTGTGTTGGAAGTTTTGCGAAGAGTTTTAAGTGCACACACTCCACAAGATGGCTCCGATTTTGGCTGGAAAGAGCTTGAACGGAGGTTCAAATCCATAAAGCACATCGCTTATCTCTGCTGCCCCTTGCCAGTTATTGATCTCACTGTCAACAGTCCCCTGTCCAAACCCCGTCTGGTGGTGGAGAGGGTTGGGGGGGGGGAGGTGAAGGGGGATTTAGAAACTTTTAATAGGACCGAGTTTACAAAGTTTGTCCACTACATGTGTAATTTTTTTTTCTCTGGGGAGGTGGAGTTGGGGGGGGGGGGTTTAGAAACTTCTAATGGGACCGAGTTTACAAAGTTTGTCACTACATGTGTAATTTTTTTTCTCTGGGGGGTAAAATAATTAAGCTGCAGTGTGAGGAGAGGTGCGTGAGCACATCTTGTCTCTTCCCCCACCCCCCACCCCATACACAGGAGGGTGTTTTGAACTCAACTGTGGGTGTAATTTACTGATGTTTAATTTTGCTGCGCTCAGTGTTTTTTTTATTTTGAATGGTCCTCGTTTTCATAGTCTGAAGCTCCCCCACAGCATCAGCACTGCACGTGGGGATTGGTGAGAGTGTGGGGACTCTGACACGAACGCAGTTCCCCGAATGGCGTGTGGAATGGTTATTTCCAGCTCTAATGGATGTGTAGATGTGAGAAAACCTTTTTTGAGTGGAGTAGAGAATCCGATTGTACATCAATCAGTCAGTCAGTCAGCCTCTGGTTTATCAGCGTGCTCGGGATCACGGAGGAATCTGGTCGATTTGAGACTTTCACAGATTACCATGACAACTGCTAACAGGGCCACTTAACCAGGGGTTCAGTTCCAACCCACCCACCCCAAAAGCAGCAAAAATTATCTGCCTTAGTTCAGTTGTGGTTCCATTTCGGATCGTCTCCCCAATACTGATTTAGTGTTAACATGGATGGCAGAACATGTGCAAACATTCCTGTTAACCTCTCTTCCCTCCCCAACCTAATCATTTGTTCTTTCTGGGGTAGTTGTGAGTGTGGTTGCAGTGGGGTTGGCTTGCTTGTAATAGCCTCCCATGTGTGTAGTGCAGCCTGCGATTTCCCCCCCTCCTTCCCTCCTCACACACACTCACATCTAATTATTAAAAACTGCTAGGTGTTAGTGAGACGTGAGGGAGAGAGTTCCCCTCGCCTGATCGGAGTAGCTCGTTCCACACACAGTATGTGACAATGTGCTCCGGCGGCAAAGAAGGACCTCTTGTTAGGTCCCTTTGTAACTCAATCCACCCTGGGATAGGGAGAGGGAGAGAAACTATTTTTTGTGTGTGCGCTTTGTTGCAGCTGTAGAATGTGTGTGTGTGAGAGAGAGAATTTCACTCATTGATCAAGTGGAAAACATGTCCTGATTTTTAAACCATTAGGAGGGGGGGGGGGTCAGATAAAAAACATGTTGTTATTGATTTGCCTTTTTGTATAGCTCGCCCAGCAGAAGGGGAGAAAAGAATGTATGTGTCCCCCTACGTATTGATAAGTTGTTGGGGAGATGTGAGTGATAGGAATTCTTTTAATACAAATCAAAATGTTTTTTTTTCTGACAACTAACAATGTCACCACCTTTTGAAGTTAATTAAATCTCTGGGTGTAATAACCCATATACCGGGGGGAGGGAAGGGAGAGAGAGAGAGAGCTGCGACTGATCCTGGGAAGTCAGTGAAACTGACCTGAAATCGACAAGCAGATTTTCTGTGAGAATGCAACGTGTTGTAAAGCGATTTAATTTTTTTTCTCTTTCTTTAAAAGAAGTGATTGAGCTGGGAGATTTTTTCCCCCTCCTCCTGGCTACGATTTAATAACTGTCATAGCGACGTTAAAACTGCCTTTGCCTTCAAAGCTGGTAGTTAAATCCGGTTTGTCTAGACGCACATCAAAGTAATCCCAATTCAAACATCAAAGGGAATTTCCACACACATACAAAAAGCCTCCGCCGCCTGGCTCTGCGCTTCGCTAGCCGAAGCACAAGAACATTTTCTTCTTTTGTAAAACAAACATTTCCTCGCTTTCTCCCCGATTGTCGCGATCGATTAAAAAAAAAACTTCAAAAAGCTCCAGCCCTCTTGGGAAAAAAAAAAGTTTGTTTTAGAGAAATGTGCGCCTCTCCCAACAGTGCCAAGAGGGGACTATCTTTCTCAAAAAGCATTTTGCCTGCGAGATAAAAGTTGGATTGTTAACTGGTAAACGTGCGCTGCATCAAGTACAAGGGCTTAGGGAGTTGGGAGTTTTCAAGGTCAGCTCGCTACCTAAGTACCCTAAAGCTTAATAGATGTTACCTATTTGAATAATCCGCTCATTTACAGCCACTTTTGCCTATAGTGGAGGATTTGCCCAGTTAATGTTTGAATTTGGCAGTTCTGAATTCCCCTTGGTTCCTGATCGCATGTTCCATTCCAAACACGCTTATCAATTGCATCACACGAGAGAGAAAAGAAGTGCTCTCTGATCAACAATGAACTATGCTGTAGAGGGGCATGGGTAGTTTTTAAAGTTTTGTCTGTAAGTCAATTATTAATAGGTCTATTTTATTTCTTCCATGTGACCTTTATTACCTAGAGAGTGTTTCTTTTTAAATAATTTGGGGTTCATTATTAGTACGACGTAAAGCTCAACTTAATAAAACATGGTGTGGAAAAGGGGAGGATATCTTGACATAATTTTGCTACAGAGGAATTGTGCTACACACACACTGGTTCACAATTTATAGCAAATAAAGTTAATTTCACAGTCACTTCGTTGCTGTGTTAATGTAAGCCTACTTGTGACTAATAAATGAACTTTATATCTGAGCGGAGTTGCTGGAAGCACCACAGGGTGCTCTTTCTTCCTAAGTAGCTACTTCGTGGAACCAGATACTGTCCCAAGCAGGGAAGGGGAATTGTTTGAGACCGCAGCGTCCCTCTGTAACTTGGGAGAACATTGAGATGCACGATTTAAAAACGAAACACAGACTTCTGAAACTGCAGTCCAGCCACCTCAGCATGTGAAGCTGCTTGTTCCCCATCTCCTCCTGAGTGGAAGGTATTATATATTTGCTCCCAGATTATTCCAGCCATTGCACACACTTCGATGTCAGTGGTCATCCCAAATCCCAGCCTAGTCATGCACTTGTAAAACATATTTCACTCAAATCAGACACCAAATCTTTAGTTAAAGATTTGAAATTTGGCCCCTTTTTTTGTTTTGCCCTCTTGCTATTCGACGCTGTTTTGGGGTTCGTTCTCTGTACAGCGAATGGAGAACTCGATGGATCCAACACCACCGTAGTAACCTGTTGTGTAGAGACATTTGGGAAATGTGATCATATAAACGACAGTGCAGTATTCGCCAGCTATCTGGGCTCTCCTTATCAATTCAACAATAGCTGCATTTATACTCAGACCAAACCCTTTCGACTTCTCTTTTATTTTCCTTTGAAGCACTCTTTAGATGGCTATCTCCCCACCTTCAGCTGGCTTTGTTGAGTAATAATTTGCATCTCCCTGCAAAAGATTGGACTCCTTTCCATAGGGAGAAGATAGGAAATCGTGTGTGTATACGTGTTTTTACTTTTTTGACAGGGGGGGGGGGCGAGGGATAGTTTTAGCCTGAAGCTATAGCTTTTACATTTCACTGCATACCTTTCAAAAGCCTTTTTTTTTCCCTGCGTAAAGTTATCTTTTGAGTGGAAGTATCTGTGCAGTCACAGATCCATAGATATTGCATGCATGACTGCCCTGAATGAAGTCTCACATTACAGTGTGCTCATACATTTTAGGCATGTTTTGTGAATATAGTTTTGCTCCACAAGGTAATGTCAGAAAGTGTTCAGACCTCAATGTCGCAGAATTGAAGGTACCATTTCACTAGATGGCCCAAACCATTGCTCACAAATGGATTATAGCCCTGTACAATTTCCTTTCATAAATTGCTTTTTTTCTTCGTTATTTGATCTTTTTTACATTTTCTACAGGCATTGACCAAATTTGTTGGCCTCAAAAAGGAAGAAGGGTCATTTGCTATTTTATAACTTACCATCACTGCAAATAATTTATGTTTAGATTCTATGCTCCGTGTGACTGTGCTAGCCTATCTGTGTAACCTCCTCCCATCCAACCACAACCCTAAATTGATTACAGTTACGTGGTGTTTTGGGATACTTTACTAAGCAGCAGTTATTATGTAAATGAAAATTACATTTTAAGCTTGACAGCCTTTGCTTATTTCAATGTGGAATATGGATATCGAGGCATGAGATAAGGTTCAGTGTAGACTATGAGTATCTGGTGTGAGTTAAGGTTCAGTGTAGAGTCTGGTATCTAAGCATGAGTTAGGATTGGGTGCAGAATATGGATATCTAGGTATGAGATAAGGTTCAGTGTAGAATAAGGATGTCTAGTTGGGAGTTATGGTTCAACGTAGAATATGGATATCTAGGTTTGAGTTAAGGTTCAGTGTAGAGTATAGATATCTGGGCATGAGATAAACAGTGTGGAGTACGGACATCAGTGTGAGTTAAGGGCTGCAATTCTATCAATGCTTGACTCTTCTATTATTCAGAATCCTGGAACTCCCTCCTTGACAGAATTATGGATGTGCCTGCACTTCAGGGACTGCAGCAACTCAAGAAGGCAGCTCACCATCACCTTCTCGAGGGCAATTAAGGATGGGCAATAGATACTGGCCTAGCCAGCAATATCCCTTTGGAATTAAAATGTTAATATCACTTCTATTCTGAAGCCTTGGGTGCCTCTGAATGCAATTCCACTCATTCAGGTGTCCATTTTTCAGATGTGGCCCGGAGTGTGTTAGCAAGTCAGTTTTATCTTGGGAGACAGCTCAACCTGTTTTGTGGCCAAGTCCAGGGGCACATTGGCACATTCCGATGCAATCCCAAGATGACTGAGTCCTGGGATTGTTTTTCTCTCTCCTCCCCCTCACCCTTCACTGGGGCGCTTAGGACATGTGTGGCAGCCAACTCAACATAGAGTGAGGACGTTTTGACTGGTCAATTCAGTTTCTTTACACTATTGGGGAGTGCTATTGGATTTTTGATATCATAAACCTCATAACTCAAGAGGAATACTCAAATATTTGAACCCTAGCTGAGCCCCATTGATAGTACACTACAGACTTTGTCACATTGGGTGAGTTATGTGTTTGCTGTTGTGTACACATGAGTATTTGAACCATCCTTCAAAAATATCGTTCTCACTGTTTACAAGCAGGGAACTTGTAGGGAATGCCTAGCTTAATGGATGAAAATATTTTGGTTGATAGTTGTGTTTGAGTTGTAGGCAAATAGAATCTCAATGAAAAATGCCATGGATGTTGGAATCTGAAACAAAAATAGAAAATGTTGAAAAATCTCAGTAGGTCTAACAGCATCATGGAGACAGAACAGAGCCAATGTTTTGAGTCTGAATATAGACTCAACATTAGGTTTGTTCTCTCTCCATCAATGCTGTCAGACCTGCTGAGATTTTCCAACATTTCCTGTTTTTGAAACAGAAGCTCATGTTATACCTTGAGTATGCCAATGATGGGCGATTAGCATCGATTTCGACATTGTTCTGCTCCTGCATTGCTGCAATAAAGAATATATAGTATTTTTTTTAAAAAGTGAATCATACAATTGCTCAGTTGGTAATGTGCCAACAGCTGGGAAGCGGTTGATTTGCCTCACAGTGCCAGGAACTCGGGATCAACTCTGGCCTTGGGTCACTATCTGGGTGAGGTTTGCACGTTCTCCCTGAGTCTGTGTGGGTTTCTCAGGGTGCTCCAATTTTCTCCCACGCTCCAATGATGTGCAGGTTAGGCTGACTAGCCATTGCCCCTTTTTGTGTCCCAATATGTGTGGGATAAATATATGGGGTTACGGGGATAGGACCTGGGGAAAATGCTCTGCTAGAGAATTAGTGCAGACTAGATGGGCCAAATGGCCTTGTTCTACAGTGTTGGGATTTTATGAATCCTCAGTGTACTTGGAATTGGCTGTCTTTAGTTCCATGATAACTGTCTAGTCTCTCCATTGCACCAAGTAGGGTGGGGGCTCCATGATCAGCCCCATGGTCAAGAAGTGTTCTTTCATCACCCAGACCCCTACAGGCAGAAGGAACATTGAGGTGAGATCCTAGAGCCTCGGTGCAAGTCTGGAATACTTGCGTTATGTTGAAGATGTGATACAAATACATAATTAAGTGTTGTTGACAGATGATCATTGCAGGGAAGGAAACATGCCATGATCTTTGTAGCACTTTAAGAAAGGGAAGTTAAAGTAGGTTTTATTGGGGGCATATGGGGAGGGGAGGGTGTATTTTTTTCAAAGGACATTCATGGCTTTGAGAGTGAGGGAAGTTGATGCATAGCCAAGTCTTTAAGCGTTGGAAATCTGCTCTGAGTTTCTGCAAGAGAGTTCAGCATGGTGTTTTTTGACACTGCTGCCTCCCTTGAAAGCAGTGCCTTTGATTCAGAAGCCAATGGAGCAGTTGTTGACTCGGAGTCCTGTTGCTGTAGCAGACATGACACTCTTCCCCCAACCCCAGTCTGTCCCCAGTCCATGTGTGTCCAAGATTCAGATCGCTGCAAGTGAGACACTGCTTCTCTACCATCCTGCACTTTCACCACCACTGTAAAAGTTAGGCACACTTTGCACACACACACTTTGCATGCTCTGTATGTGACTGGGGTTGGTGCTGCAGACTGCCTGTATGAGCTTGCACCGCTGCAGGCTAACTGTGCCAATGTGACAACATTTTAATTTAACAGAATCTCCTTTGATGCTCTTTTTGAAATATTTATGGGGACGTCCAAATCACTCCTTCGTTTCCAAAAATGCCAGAGCGATTGAATGCCTTCCTTTGAACTGGAGTTGTATATCTTTAAATAATTCTGTTAACATACTTGTGGCTTCTCAGGCCCCCAAAAGGGAGGCCAGCTGATCTTTCTCTACACTGTAGTTATGACTGTAATACTACATTTTGCACTCTCTACTTTCCTTCTCCATGTACAGTATGCTTTGTCTGTATAGCACACAAGAAACAATATATTTCCCTGTATACCAATGCGTGTGACAACAATAAATCAAATCAAATCAGATTGCTTGCATGTTCCCCCTCTTATTCCAGCCATAATGTGGAGTAATGTCTCCAACGCCCCAGGAGCCAGCTTGCTCCAAGTTAACTAAGTTCAAATCCCCAGTTTATCGGCATGCCAACTGTGTTTCCCTGGAGATTTCCTGTCACTGCTCCCACCCCACACTCTCCCCACTTCGATGTTCCCACAAAACCGTTTCTCAGCAATAAGATACTTAAATAAATTAAATTGTTCAAACAGAATTCCAGTGAGTTTTCTCTCCTGGTGTGCTGGCTACAATAAAGGGGAGGTTTGGTCTTCTGTCCTTAGAATCTGCAGGCCAATCCTGGAGGTTTGGTAACCAAGGAGAAGGTACCGTGTGGTAAAGGTGCCATCATTACTTTTAGTACTTTTATTGTGAGAACGAGGCAAAAATCAGTCCTCTGATCACCCTGTAACTGCATTGCAGTGTTAATGTAAACCTACTTGTGACATTAATAAGTGAACCTTAAACAGGATTGGGAAGGAGGCAGGTGTGTATGTGTGTCTGTGTGCGTCTCTGTCTGTATGCGTGTGTGTCTCTGCACACGCATGCATGTGTGTGCGGTGAGGGAACACATGGCTAATAACTTGATACTGGAAGTTCGATAATACAAAGTGGCTGCCACCCCTCACCCTAATGAAGGGTCTACGTTTTGTGTGGGAGGTGGTGGCGTGTGTAAACAGAAAGCTTTGCTCCAAAATGTATCTGCATGCTATTGAACTACACCATACTGTGTGAAGTTGACTTGGCGCCATGCTCCTGAGTGTGAGCAGGAGATTCTACCTACTCATTTGGTTAGAGTTGGTCAGTACGCTGCCCAGCACAGAACCACCAGTCAGATGGATCACTGGAAGGGGGAGAATGTGCCCGAGCAGAATTAGAATGCAGCATAAACAGCTCCAGGAGATCACAGGAGGTGGTGAGGGGTGGCGACCTTATTAATTACATCATATAGATAATTCCTGTGATATTTCTTGCTTCCCTGCCCTCAATCGTGAAGCTTCAACGGCCCATATGGAGGTCCGATGATTTGCCGAGGAGGCGGCTTTGCTCACGTACAAACCTGGATGCTGAGCAATTCGACCTTAAGAGGCATCATTGCCAGACCTTATTGTACTGGCCGCTGAAGTCCGTGTCTACAACACTCCCGCCCCGCCCCGACCCCACCTCCCATAGCCCAAGGCAGGTGGTCACAGGGAGTCAGAACCCCACCAAGTTTTTTTTTCCTCTATCCCTCGGGAGCATTAGAATTCTAACCAAGGATCCTCCAGACCCGAAACTTTAGCTCCATTCTCTCTCATCAGAGGCCGTCAGACCTGTTGTGATTTTCCAGCATTTCCTGTTTTTGAGCATTAGGGCCTTGGTTTTTTTTAAATTCTTTTAAATGGTTTGTTCCTGGGATGTGGGGATTGCTGGCGAGATCCGCATTTATTGCCCAATATTGTATCAGCTGAATGCTGCTGGGTCTGTGAGACTGAACCTGGGATCTACCCTCCCTCTACAGCCCAGCTGCTCACTGGAGAAACATGAGAGTGCATGGGAGAGACCTTACAGTAATTACTCATTTTAATCTGATTTATATCGAGTAGAAGCTGCTTATGGCAGGCGCCCTTGGGGAATTCACATTCAGATGCTGCTAATAATGAAAATGTTTCACTAACTGCAGAGTCTAAATCCAGTGCTGAGTTGATGTCCCCTGCACTGAAGGGCTATTCTTATAATGCTCTGCTTTCACATTGTGGGGTCTCTGTGACATGCTCTTTGAATTTGATTCTCCCCTAACTCATTCAGATCAGGTTTGGACTCCGGGGGGGGGGGGGGGGGGAGGGAGGAGATGGAAGTCTGATTTTATTGCATCTGCCCCAGCAGCTGGCTGACACAAGCCAGACTCCAAACTCTGAATTCAAAAACCACCATGGAAATCCCTTGAAAGAGTGAACTTCAGTTTATCCAATGCTTAGGTGAGGTGACACAGTAGTTGGCACTGTTGCCTCACAGCACCAGGGATCCGGGGTTCAGTGCCAGCCTCGGGTGACGGTGTGGAGTCCACACATTCTCCCCGTGTCTGCGTGGGTTTCCCCTGGATGCTCCGGTTTCCTCCCACAGTTTGAAAGATGCCCTGGTTCAGTGCATTGGTCGTGGTAAATTCTCCCTCGATATATCCAAACAGGTGCTGGTGTGTGGCAACTGGGGGATTTTCACTTCACTGCAGTGTTAGTATAAGCCTACTTGTGACATTAACAAATAACTTGAGCACCCGGAATTTATAGTTTTCTACCCAAACTCCAGAGATGTGCAGGTTAAGTAAGTGGACTGACCATGCTAAATTGTGTCCAAAGATGTGTAAGTGAGGTGGGTTAGCAATGCTAACTGTGTGGGTTTACGGGATAGACGGGAGGAAAGGACTTGGGTAAAATACTGTTCCAGAGAATTTATGCTGATTTAATGGGCTGATTAGCCTCCTTCTGTATTGTAGGGATTCTATGAGGACGTCACAAGTGCCTGTAATCACTGGTGTCATCTTGGCAAGTGTAGCAACTAATCAGCCTATAGTCAATTACCACATACACACAGGTTTACTATCTCATGTACAGGGAAGCATCTCTGACAGTGAGTGGCATCTAAGAATTGATGCACAATTCCACAAACTCAGGGTTCATGACTTTCAGGCTCTGAGGGAGGAATGCCATGTGTAAAAATGAGGCTGATTTTAAAAAGAAGTTTTAGAAGTTTTAAAAAGTTTGAGCGCTGTTGGATGGATAGGTACAGGAACTGAACATGTAGCTTTAAGTACTTTCTAAGTAAGAGCAACACTTCACTGCAGGGAAAATTGGGCACAGCTCCCAATTAAACTCAGTTGTGTACCATAGGTATGTGGGTTTGCTGTAACCTGTCTAGTAAGTGCTGTCACTGACCACATTTATGTTGAACAAGACTTTGTGTGAGGAGAGAGGAAAAAAAAAATCCACGCACATCAAATGATTTATGAACCTGTGTTCACACCATGTTTTTTTCTCTCAGCCTTTTCTTCCATTCACTGAATGCTGTCTTGTTTATGCTACTTGAAGGGAGTGTATTTTGGATTATGTTTCTCTACTGCAGGTGCTTTTGACATTATCCTCTTACACACCGCTTCCCAGAGTAATAACTACAGGAAACCAAATTTCCCACAGGAACACTGCCAAATAATGTTCTCTGGCTCAACGCTGGCCAAGAGCTCTCTCTCTTTTTACCCGCCACAAACATGGCAGTGGGTTCACAGGCCACCTGTCAGTTGCCAATGAATGCAGTGCTGGCAACACCTTCCCAGAGAAAGCAAGGGCAGTGTAACCACCATAACCACACAATGCATGTCTTTCTAGGTTGGAGGAAGGGTAGCAGCAGGGACAGGAATGTGTACCTTGTGCAGAGTGGGGCTGCCTTGTTTATTACTGAGACCTATTACTATGTCCAGAAATCTCTCGCTATGCAATTCCATGCCTCAAGCCCTGGAATTCCCCCTCTACCCTTCCTCTTTGACCCACCTTTTCACAGTAACTTCACTGGGGCGATACAGTGGTTAGTGCTGCTGCCTCACAACGCCAGGAACCCAAGTTCGCTTTCCAGCTTGGGTTACTATCTTTGTGGAGGGAGTGTGCATGTTCTCCCCGTGTCTGTGTGGGTGTTCTCTGGCGTCCTTCCCCAGTTCAAAAGACATGCTGTTTAAGTGCATTTGGCCATGCTAAATTGTCCTTCGGTGTACTCGAACAGGCGCTGGAGTGTGATGACTCGGGGATTTTCACAGTAATTGCATTGCAGTGTTAATGTAGACCTACTAATAAATAAACTTTAATTTTAAGTAAACAATTAATAGATTTTTAAACTTGTGACGAATAAATAAACTTTAACTTGCAGTGTTTATGTAAGCCAACTTGAGACATGAATAAATACACTTAAATCTTTTCGATGATGACTTTTTTTTTTGGTCATCCAACCTAAAACCTCCTCCCGTCACATTTTTATTTGATAACTCTTGGGCAAAGTAATTTGTCTTTTCTAACCTGAAAGATGCAAGCGGGTTCTGATCGTCTCTGCTGCTTGGGTCTACACACCCATGCTTGTTAAGCTGCCTCTGCAGCCGTTTTCTCCATCTCCCCGCTGCTGCTGTAAATGGAGCTTGCTTTGATCTTTATCTTGGCGGTACCTGGAGTAAACGATACTCCGATTTACCTTGGCACAGAGTCTTCGGCGCGCACAGGGTTTTGGAATGTTATGCAGGGCAAGGTGATTATGGCAGAGAGTGAAATCTGGCTGGATCCAGCCCCCAACGCAATTTCCTTCTTTTCTCTCTGAAAAGGTTTTAGCCAAATTCAATTTCTGTCTAGCTGAGCGAGGGAGACCTGTCCTTTTTCACTGGTGGGCACTGGGAGCAGAGAGAGGCAGGAGTTTCCTTTGGGAATGAATGGTGTTTTTTCTCGGAAGTCTCCAGTGAGAGGGAGAGATTAGAGGCTCATTGTCTCTTCTGCAGAGCTAAAATATTTTTTTTCTCGGGAGGGGGAAGGAAAGGAAGTTTGCATCTCACGCTGTGTTGCTCCCTGTTTAGATTATGTCCAGACTTTCTTGACAAGCTCTGCCAGGTTGAATGGGGTCGGGTCCCTTCATCATGAGGAACTCTTTGATTGAGTTTTTCCTTCTCTCTTCCAAGCCACCATCTAATTGAATGCTGCTGGGGACTAGAATGGGGAGGAACGGTCTAGTATAGGAACTAGAAGCAAGAGTAGGCCATTTAGCCCATTGAACCTGCTCCACCATTCATTATGATCATGGCTGGTTATCAAATTCAATATCCTGACACCACCACCTCCCCCTTCCCCTCCATATCCCTTTAGCCTATCCCTCAAATCATACAAATGTTTTGGCCCAACTAATTTCTGTCGTAGTGAATTCCATAGATTTACCTCTGGGTGAAGAAATTTCTCCTCCCCTCACCCCTAAAAGGTTTACCCCTTATTCTATCACCCTTAGTTATGGACTCCGCCATCAGGAAAATTCTTTCATCTAAGGGTGCCAACCATATCCCATTGGCAACAGTGTGCCCTCTCCCACAACAAAACCAGGAAAAGCTGGAAAGTCTCAGCGGGTCTGACAGCAAATGTGGAATGGAGCTCACCATGGAAATGTTAAAGCACAGGAAGAAGCCATTCGGTCCATCTTGTCCATGATGTTTGGAGTCTGGATGATCCTTCCTCAGAGCCTTTCCTTTCCTGGCCAGTGCCATTGTGGAGCTGCAAGAGAGGCAGGTTCTGACCAGCTCTCCAGCCAATCCGCCGTACTCTCGGAGCGGGTTTCTGTACATATCACAGGGTTTCCATTGCAGGGTTTGAGAGAAGTTACAACAGGGAGGTCTGCAGTTGTGGCAGATGTTTCTGAACAGCCTCTCCATTTGAATCCCACCATTTGAAACCTCCCCAAGGAAGCTGTGATTGGAAACCTAGCACCGGAGATGCTCAGGTTTACACACGGGACAGTCGTGGAAGGAGTACGGGTGGACCATCCGTCCCCTCAAGCCTGTTCTGACATTCAATAAGATCGTAGTTGATCTGATCTTTTCAGTTCAACCTTAAAGGTATACAAAGACTCTGCTTCCACTGTCTTTTGAATAAGTTCCACTGCCATTAGAGAGAAAAAAAAATCCCTTGTCTTAAATGGGTGACCCGTTATTTTTAAACTCAATTCAAGTTCTAGATTCTCCCATAAGAAAAGCATCCTGTCCACATCACCTTGTCAAGACCCAGCACTTGAGTGATGGTGAGCGGGTTTGGGAGTGAATGTCAAATACGTATGGCTCTGTAAATGGTGTTAATTTGTTGTATTTGGTTGTATGCGGACGGGACAGAGGGAGCATTAACTGCAGATTCTCTGAGATCCTATATATAGAGACCCACCAGATGGGGTTTAGGAGGGGTATATTTTCTTTTAATTCATCGGTGGGACATGGGCATCACTGGCTGGCCAGCATTTATTGCCCATCCCTAGTTACCAGAGGACAGTTGTAAGTCATAGAATCCCTACAGTATAGAAGGAGGCCATTTAGCCCATTGAATCTGCAGTGACACAATTCCACCAGGCCCTGTTCTTGTAACCCCACACATTTACCTCACTAATCCCCCTGACACTACGGTCAATTTAGCATGGCCAATCAACCTAACCCACATATTTCTGGACCGTGGGAGGAAAGCGAAGTACCCAGAGGAAACCCATGAGTCATCTATTGTCGTGTGGATCTGGAGTCACATATAGGCCAGACCAAGTAAGGGTGGCATATTTCCTTCCCTGGAGGAAATTAGTGACCCAGATGGGTTTTTCTGACAATCGACAATGGTTTCATAGTCATCAGTGGAGGTTCCTAATTCCAAA
Source organism: Sphyrna mokarran (assembly GCA_024679065.1). Lineage (NCBI taxonomy): Eukaryota > Metazoa > Chordata > Chondrichthyes > Carcharhiniformes > Carcharhinidae > Sphyrna > Sphyrna mokarran. The sequence continues at coordinate 13,941,931 of JAGIQG010000020.1, read as the reverse complement.
TAGTTTTTATTGAATTCAATTCCTGCCAGCCACCGTGGTGGGATTCGAACCTTAGCTGAGCCGAGATGGTTAACTGTAACAGCCTGCTGCCTGGATTGGGAGGCAGGCCTTATGAAGATAGGTTGAGGGAGCTGGGACTCTTCTTACTGGAGAGACGTAGGTTGAGAGGCGACCTGATAGAGGTTTATAAAATGTTGAGAGGAATAGATAGGGTGGACTCTCAGAGACTATTTCCCCGAGCTGAAATGGTCACTACGAGAGGACACAGATTTAAGGTGCAGGGAAGCAAATACAAAGGAGATGTCAGGGGTAGGTTTTTCACTCAGAGGGTGGTGAGTGAATGGAACCGACTGCCGTCGGAGGTTGTTGAGGCAAACTCACTGGGGTCTTTTAAGAGACTTCTGGATGAGTATATGGAAAAGAATAGGATAGGGGGTTATAGATAGGTCTGTGGATTGGTAGATGCGATCGGCGCAACTCGTGGGCCGAAGGGCCTGTTTGTGCTGTATTGTTCTATGTTCTATGTAAATAAACAATGCGTGTGGAAAATGTTGACTCAAGCTCTTCAACTGGTTAGCTGAGGAAATCCATGGCCAAATGTGTGCCCTTGTGTTGGGGAAGATCACTGTCCCCCATGTGTGATCAGAAACTTGCCTATACACCTACCCTGTAATTTTCACTATAATCCTGAATGTTTACATATTGCAATGTATTTTTTCGATGGATATATATTTAGTGACAAGGCTGTGATTATAGATCCCCGCTTCCCTTCTGGAGAATCTTTCATTCAGAGGTTAAAGTTTATTTATTAGTGTCACAAGTAAGCTTACATCAACACTGCGATGAAGTTATCGTGAGATTCCCCTAGAGGAGATGACTATGTACCTTCCCAATTATGGACTGGAAATATCTCAAAACTCTTAAAATGCTGCAGTCAGTTGCTGCCACAGGGTTGAGAGATTCTGGATTCATTTATATAAACCCAATGGTATTAAAGCCAGGAGGAAGGTGGATCAAACGAAAGTGGAATGTGTTGAAGATACCCAGCAGGTATGGCAGTACCTGGAGAGAGGAGCAAAGTTAATGTTTCAGCTTGCTAACCTTCCAGCAAAATTAGAAGTGTGAGAGATGAACTGGACTTGGGACTTGGGGATTGCGGGGTGGGGGGTGGGGGGGGATGGTTGGGAAGGTCGGGTGTTCGGAGTGGGGGGGGCGGGTAAGGTGGTGAAGGAATCTCGGTTTGTAGAAAGTCGGACCGTGAGCTCTGAAACAATAATAAGCTCAAGGTGACCTAACAGCAACTTTACATGACTGACTGTGAAATAACCGTGGAGTTACAGACAGGACAAGTGCACCTTTTACTGCGCGGCTCAATAAATATCTTTCAAACGGCCCTTGAGCCAATTCAGTCTGATCCTCTCTGACTGTTCGAGGAAGAGAAAATACACAATTCTCTAACCAATGCTCAGGATTCCCTTCACACACATTGTTAGCCACTTTAACACTTGAATAGCAGGTTAGATGTAAGGATTCACATTCTAATCAGCAATCTGTAACTGTCTGTGTGGATATGAGTACCTCTGCAGATCAGAACACTGCACTTGCCTGACGAAGGCACATAGTGTTGAAAGCTTGTGGATTTACTATCAAATAAATTGGTTGGATTTAAAATTGGTGTTGTAAAACTTTACTGTGTTCGAGGAAGTACAGGGGAATACTTTGTGAAGAGTTTCCTCTGATGTCTGTGGCGTGGATTGTGCACACCGATCTGAAATATCAGCCGTACAACGGTGGAGGAAAGTGTGTGTGGGGAAGGGGAGTCTCTCTCTAAACACAGCTGTCTGGCTTATTTTGTGTTCTTTTACTCGTAGCTGCGCTGTTACAAAAAAAATGTGTATTCTGCCTTTGAAGTGTTGAGTGGCAGGCTGAAGAAGACAGAGTGCCTCTTTGGGGTTGTAGCTTGACTCTGGATCAACCTGACCCAGCATCCAGTGTAAACAATGACACCGTGTGTTTGTATAACCAGGACAATTCGCAATTCACTACTGAAGTCAAATGCAGTACTGTACTCACTGATGCTTTAGGCTACTCTTTTCTCTTTTATGGATCTGAGTTATCTATGTTACCCATATCTAAGGATGTATTTGAATTTTCGTAGAATGTCACAGAATTCCTACAGCAGAGAAGGAGGCCATTCAGCCCATCGAGTCTGCACTGACCACAACCCCCTCTGGAACCTATCCCCATAAACCCACATATTTACGCTGCTAGTTCCCCTAACACTAAGGTCAATTTAGCATGACCTAACCCACACATCTTTGACCTGTGGGAGGAAACTGGAGGAGACCCACGCAGAAACAGGGAGAACATGCAAACTCCACACAGGCAGTGACTCGAGGCTGGAATTGAACCCAGGTCCCTGACGCTGTGAGACAGCAGTGCTAACCACTGTGCCGCTGTTTAGAGGAGAAAGCTTGCTATTTTCCAGACAATTGCAGCTGTGGTGAGCTGGATGCTGTCTGTGTTGTGAGGCCATATGTCGCAGATTTTAGTGGGAGTAGCCTACATCACCTGTTTACAGAATCCTCTTTAAAACAAAAATGCTGCTAACAATCTGCACGCCTGGGGCAATGGCAGCATGATGTTCCTGTTTACATGCTGCATGATATTGTGTTAAGCAGAAGTTTTGTCATTTTTGAATTCTCCAATGTATAAAGTTTGCGAACTGTGGGAGGAGTTGATCTGATCTTTCCAGTTCGGCCTTAAAGATGAGAAAAAAAGTTCCCTTGTCTTAAATGGGTGACCTATTATATTTAAACTCAACTCAAGTTCTAGATTCTCCATAAGAAAAAAACATCCTTTCCACATCCCCTTGTCAAGACCCAGCACTCGATTGATGTTGAGCAGGTTTGGGAGTTAGTGTCAGATATGTAGGGTGCTGTAAATGGTGTTAATTGTCTATTTGTTGTGTTTAGTTGTGTGCAGACAGGACAGAGGGAGCATTAACTGCAGATTCTCTGAGTCCCTTTAAATTGACACCCACCGGATGAGGGGTTAGGAGGAGTATATTTTCTTTTAATTCGCTGGTGGGATGTGGGCATCGCTGGCTGGCTAGCATTTATTGCCCATCCCTAGTTACCAGAGGACAGTGTGAGTCATAGAATCCCTATAGTACAGAAGGAGGCCATTTGGCCCATTGAATCCGCAACTCTCAATTGTCTCCAGACTCACGACTGTTCTCCCTATGTTAGTGCTCCCTCTGTCCCACCTGCATACAACTAAATAAAGGACTAAAGGCTTGCATTCATACAACATCTTTCCTAACTTCAGGATGTAGAAAAATTGCTGTACAGCTAAGTAGGTACTTGTTTTGAAGTTTGGCCACTGTTGCAATGGGGGGGAATCTCAGCAACCACTTTATACACAGCCAGGTCCTATAATCAGCATTGTGACCATCACCAGGATTTGTTAATGTCCAGCAGCACAATGGTTAGCACTTGCTGCCTCACAACGGCAAGGACCCGAGTTCAATTCTGACCTCGATTCACTGCCTGTGTGGAGCTAGCATGTCCTCTCTATGTCTGCCTGTGTGGGTCTCTTTCGGATGCTCCGGTTTCCTCCCGCAGGCCAAAGATGTCCGGATTAGATGGATTGGCCGTGCCAAGTCACATCAGGGGAATTAGCAGGGTAAATACGTGGGGTATAGGGATAGGGCCTGGGTGGGATTGTTAACGGTGTAGGCTCATTGGACCAAGTGGCCTCTTCCTGCACAGTAGGATTCTATGATTCTATAAATGTTGAATACTAACTGTCTAATTCACATCATCCTTCCCCAGTCTTCACTGATGGGTCAAGGTTCCCCAAATTACACCAGAGGCAGGGGAATTAAAACATGTGCAGTACAAACAAGTGAAGAGTGCACACAGTAGCTCTCTCACATCCATTACTCAGTGTTATTATAATTATACAGCACTTTCTTAAGGCTTCTCCTTGCCTGGTTGATGCCCTTTAGTCAAGGTGATAATCTTGAGCTATGAGGTTATGATCAATTAAATTAAAGATTGATGTTGGCGGATCTTTAGCTATGTCTCTTAACGATGGTCTTTCCTACATAAACGCTGTTGACTGATAGGAAAAGTGGCTGCAGTAATTGAAATTGAATAATGGCAATGGTCTCCCAGTCATCTAGTTTACCAATCTAAGACAGACGATAAAGTTAATGACAATGGCTTTGGTTAATTTCGAATTTGTAATTATTAGCCCGAATTGGGGTTTTTATGCACCTTGCGTTTCTTTGGGGTGGTTCACTGGCACTGCTGTCTCACAGCTCCAGGGACCCGGGTTCGACTCCCGGCTTGGGAGACCATCTGTGCGGAGTCTGCACATTCTCCCTGTGTCTGCGTGGGTTTCCCCCGGGTGTTCTGGTTTCCTCCCACAGTCCGAAAGATCACTTAGGTGCATCGGCCATGCTGAATTCTTCTTCAATGTACCCAAACAGGTGCCAGGATGTGGCAACTCGGGGATTTTCACAGTAACGTCATTTGCAGTGTTAATGTAAGCCTACTTATGATGATAATAAGTCAACTTAATAAAGAAAACGATTACACCAAATGGACAGGATAGTCACTCACTTTATTCCACACCTGTGGGAATGTTACCCGCCCCACAATCTGCTGCAATTAGCCCAGCCTTTTCATTATATCTCAATACCATAAACAAAGTGATTGAAGTAATTGCAGAGTTTGTCTGAAGTCTTTGATTTGTTGGCGTGCCAAAAAAAAAGACAACCCTTTCACATTAACATCAGATTCTGCTCATCTTGGAATAGAATTGGAACATGACAACAATGCACACTTGATCCATGAACAGCTGGAGGAGGACAGTCAGTAAAACTTCAAGCCAAGGCGTTGACCCATCAGCAACAACTAGCATTTATAAAGTGCCATTTGTTTCTTTCAGATGCCGGCTGACTGATTTGTTAGGTAGTTCCAGCATTGCTGCTTTTTATTTCATAAGTCCCATACTCTATCCCGCGTTCACCTCTTTAGTCAGGAGGTCATAGAATCATAGAACCCTCCAGTGCAGAAAGAGGCCATTCGACCCATTGAGTCTGTACCAAACACAATCCCACTCAGGCCCTATCCCCATATCCCCAAATATTATACCCACTGATCCCTCTAACCTACACATCCCTAAACACTAAGGGGCAATTTCTTAGCTTGGCCAATCAACCTAAACCGCACATCTTTGGACTGTGGGAGGAAACTGGAGTACCCGGAGCAAACCCATGCAGACACGAGGAGAATGTGCAAACTCCACATAGACATTGACCCGAGCTGGGAATCAAACTCAGGACCCTGGAGCTGTGAAGTAGCAGTGCTAGCCACTGTGCTACTTTGCTGCCCTGGTCTCCAGACCCTGCTTCAGAAATCTGAACATAGAATATAGTACAGTGTGGAGGGAATGCCATGCGTAAGCGCTGCTGTCTTGTGGTTGAGGCACATAATGGCACAGTGTTGCCTCATAGCGCTAGGGATCCAGGTTCGATTCCTGACTGTCTATGTGTAGTTTACATGTTCTCCCCGTGTCTGTCTGTATTTCCTCTGGGTGATCGGGTTTCCTCCACAGTTCAAAGATGTGTGGGTTGGGTGGATTGGGCGTGCTAAATCGCCGCTTAGTGTCAGGGTAAATGTGTGGAGTTTTGGTGCAGAAGTGGGATTGTGGTTGGTGCAGACTCCACAGGCCAAATGGCCTCCTTCTGCAGTGTAGGATTCTATGATTCTAAGAGGGTAGCTTCCTCCTGCCCCAGCTTACATCCCTCCCCTCACCAACACTGTCAAAAGTGAAAAAAGAACAGGGTAATTTCTAGGCATAAGACTAAAAATCATGGCTCATCTAGTTTGCCGTTCACTCCTCTGATAGTCAGAAGGTACAATGATGGAGGTTTTACAGACTAATCTAATCTCTATCAATTAGTCCACAACAGATGCAGAATATGACATAAGGGAAACTCCCAATAGTGGAGAATTTTGGGAACCGTGGATTCAAAATTCACTGTGTCCTCCCAAGTACGCTACAAATAAATATACATCATGTCTCGTATCGTCTGTATACTGTTTTCCAAAATGTTATTTTATGTAAGGAAAGATTAATCAATTACAAATTCATTAGATTTTCATACACTTCTCCTGTTCAAAGTGAGCACACTGATAAATATTATAGAGGTTGTAAAACACTTTGAGACATTCCGAGAGTGTGATAAGGTGCTGTAAAATGAATATCCTTTCTTTGATTGCAGGTGTCCGATTTATGGTTTTAGGTAACGTTACTTCTGCTTATTCCCCAAGTTCCACCTTGTATAATATCATTGGAAACAAACAGCAACTTCTCCTTGTGGGCCAACACTTAAAGTTTATTTATTAGAGTTACAAATAGGCTTTTATTAACACCACAATGAAGTTGTTGTGAAAATCCCCTAGTTGCCACACTCTGGTGTAGTGAGGGAGAATTTATCATGGCCAATGCACCTAACCAGCATGATTCTGGACTGTGGGAGGAAACCGGAGTACCGGGAGGAAAATCCATGCAGACATGGGAAGAACATGCAGTTCCCATACAGAGTGTGACCCAAGCCAGGAATCGAACCCGGGTCCCTGGTGCTGTGAGGCTGTGTAGGATTCTATGATCGTGCCACTGTACTGTTATGTTTTGGAGAATGTGCTTGAAAGCTTGACTAAGGTCCTTTAGTGCTTAAAGTGTTTAAATGACTGGAATCCAGGTTTATTCAACAGAGGCAGCTCAAGATTTCTTAATAAAATGGGGGAAAAAAGTGCTCGAAGGAAACAAAAAACGGGAAACAGCGTGGGCATCAAATCGACAGGGTCGGTGCGATTAACCCAATGAATCATCAAATCTTTCCATTGGCTACAGGAGTGAGATAATTAAAATAATTGGCACAAAATGAAGGCTCAGAAAGCTTTTTAAACAGGTTACTCATATTCCCTATGTTTGACTCACCTTCCAATGTTGAGAGTTGGTTCTGAGTCTGATGGCTATTTTAGAAACTCACTTTCCCGGAATCTGGCGGCATGTTGTTGACAATTTTGCTTAACACCTTGGTCTGGGACTTGCTCCACATTTCCATTTGGTAAGCCGTTTGCAGGCGCTTTAATCCCGCGCACAGACATGGATCGCAACACTAATTTATAAATGTGCTGATGGTCCTCTGCGTGGATTATTTCAGTTGTGTTCCTCTTCCTCTCTGTGCTGCCATGACAACAGCAGTCCAGTGAATTGAGCTCGTCGTGCCAAACCAGGTCACTGCACTCCTTCTCCTGCTCCCTTGGGCTGTATGTTATTCCGAGAACACCAATACAACTCAGGTGTACTCCAAATCAGATGGGCAACGTGTGACACTGTCGACGGATTTCGCAGCTTGGTCTGGATTTTAGTATTTAGCCAGTTGAGTGAATGAACAACACTTTGTTGGCCGTGTCCATTTTGGGCCTCAATGGCCAGAATTTTACCGTCCCCGCCCGCCACAGAAATTGGAGCGGGCGAGGTGCGAAGCACGGACAGGTCCGCTGACCTCGGGCGGGATTTTATGGTTTCGGGACGAGCGAGGCTGTAAAATCCCGCCCCAGGGTGCCGCTTTTGGTTCCTTTTCACTTTTTTCATTTTCTCCCCTTCACTCCTGAGGGATTACAGGGCACAACTCCGTGCTGCGCCTTTGCCATGTATGGACCATCTTAGAATAGATAACGACAGCTGGGGCAGTTTAATTCCAGGGAAGGAACTGACGTGTTCGAGTCCAGTGCATTCTTCATGAGACGTCCGGGCATAGAGACAACAATCTGTTTTCATGATGTCCTTTTTAAAATAAAATAGACTGAGGAATACACAAAGGGATCACTGTGTAGCCATGAGGAGGACTCCTGGTTCATTGGTCCACTTACTAAGTGGTGTATTTTGGCACATTGGTTAGCGCTGCTGCCTCACAGCTCCAGGGACCCGGGTTCGATTCCTGGCTTGAGTTACTGTCTGTGTGGAGTCTGCACCTTCTCCTATGTCTGCGTGGGTTTCCTCCCACAATCCAAAAGATATGCTGGTTAGATGCATTGCCGTGCTAAAATTCTCTCTCAGTATATCTGAAAAGGCACTGGAATGGGGCGACTTGGGGATTTTCACAGTAACTTCATTTCTGTATTGTTGTAAGCTTACTTGTGTCACTAATAAGTAAACTTTAAATTTATTTACTCACTGAGCTTTCTGTGCTGTGCCACCTGTAATAATGGCGTTGCTACGTATTAAATGAGCTTTCAACTGACAGAAGGTCTGCATGGAGGGGGTGGTGGTGCACTGGTATTGTCACTGGACTAGTATCCCACTGACCTAGGATAGCGCTCGGGAGACCTAGGTTCAAATCCCACCATGGCAGATTGTGAAATTTGATTCAATAAAAACTTGGAATTAAAAGTCTGATGATGACCGTGATCCCATTGTTGATTGTCATAAAAACCCATCTGGTTCACTCATGTCCTTTAGGGCAGGAAATCTGCCATCCTTATCTGGTCTGGCCAATATGTCACTCCATGTGGCTGACTGTAAAATACCCTCAGGAATGGGCAATAAATACTGGCCCATCCAACAATGCCCACATTCTATGAATGAATATAGAAAGAAAATGTAGGTTGTGTTATTGCAATGCATTGTCATGGTATATGCACAAATGTACTTGATGCAAAACAGTAATGATTATTGTTTGTACAGTGCCTTGGCCCCAGTGCAAAAATGTAGCATGTCTACGTTTGCAAATCAGTAATCTAATGGAAGAAAATATTTCAGTCATGATTTCAAGCAGATTTTAAAATGTACAGTTGGCAGCAAGAGATCATGCCTTGTGCCACACTTGGTATGAAGGTGTCTGTTGTTTTTATACAACACCTTCAAAGTGGTTAAAGACACAAGACGCTTGACACTGAATCACCTAAAGAGAAATTAGAACAGGTGACTGAAAACATTAGTTTTTGAAATTGAGCAAGGAATGGATTCGGGTTTGCCTGGTCCACTCTGAGCACTGGCTTTGTAACTAAAAGGATGGAGTAAAAAATTAACAGAGTTTTTAAGGAGCAACTTGAAGGAAGAGGGAGAAGCAGAAAGATTTAGGGGCGAATTGTAGAGTTTAAGGCCCAGACAGTTGAAGGCACAATCATCAATGGTTTCGTAAATAAATCAGGGCTGACTTGCGTGAGGAGTAGGCCTTAAATTTTAACCTCAGTAATGCATGCACCAGCCCCCCCACAATGGGTTTCCTCATGATGGAGGAAGCTTCCTGTTGGCCATAGGCGGGATCCTGTGACGTGAAGGCTCATATGTATGTCAACCTCGACAGGGACCAGTTGAGACAAGATGCCAGGGTTTCACCACCTTAGCAGGCTTGCCTCACCCAGGTGCAAGGTTTGATGGCCCACAGGGTGCCACATGGTGCCATTCATAAACCACAAGGGATATCATCCCTCGTGATCGTACAATGCACTTCATGCAGGTGTGTGCCCGTTTCCCAGGGAGCATCCATGGCAGCTACATCCTGTGACGCTCAGATCCCAGCTGTCTTGGAGTGAGAATGGTGGCTGTGGGGGGGGGTGGTGCTTCTTGAACAGAGAATCTGAATGTGTTGGAAAATACCAGATGTATATCTTATATAACACCCTCTCTTTTTTTGGCTTGCAAATCTGAAGTTATCAATAACAGCAGTGTGGTTCAATATTGTTTCATCTGGCAAGAAAGCTTCTGTGCATTTATTAGCCATAGGAAAAGCAGCCAAACAACTGATGAATTCAAACTTTTGCACGCACATCCGTTAAGTGTCATGCATATGCTCTATAACACTTTCCCTGAGGCATGAGATTGCCCATAATATAGTATTATTATAAATGATCATATCTTGAAACCCATGTAATGATACCACAGGAGATCCCCTCGTCAGCATGGATCAGTCTCTCCTTTGAAGGTGCTATTCAAATGAGTGTTGTTGTATAACAGGAAAGGTTTATGAGATTTAAACTGGTGTCTTTGTGGGGCCGGAATTCCCCCTTTACTACAAAACTCTCCTCATTCTTTCTCTCTCGCTAATCAAATAACAGGAATGCGCAGCTTTGAAATGTCTCCATTTCCAAGAATTTTATGTCTTCAACTAATTGCACAGAAAGAGAAGCTTTCTCCTCATTCTCATTGAGAGGGGCTTCACTGGGTAATTGCGTAAAAACCTTGCTTAGGGAACCTAAGCTGCTAAGAATTGCTGCTTTCTTCTTGGACAAATTTCATCCTTAACCCACAAGTACAAGCAGCAGCAGATAAAGGGAGAACGTCACCAGCTCTCAACTCTGCTTCTGAATCTCACACCATCCTGACTGGGATGCGTATCACTCTTCATCGAAATCCTGGAATTCCTTGGCTAACAGCACAGTGTGAAAACCTACCACACGGACTCAAGAAGGAAGAATCACTATTCCCTTCTCAAAGGCAGCCTGGCCTCAGCAACGCCTGCCAGCCTTGTCAGCAATGTCTGCTTCCCAAGAGTGAATTTAAATTAAGCATCAGGTGGTGGAATCACCAGTCTCTGAAACACGGACCTTGCACAACCATTGACAACTCTGCAGTTAACTCGTCAAGTTTGAGTTACCAAGAAGATCCAGGAAATTTTGAAGAAGATTTTGTGTTCTTTCTGAAGTATCCCAGAACCAGCACGTTAGCCTGACTTCACCAAACACAACATAATAGTCGCTAATGTGCCTGTATTACTGCACACTCTCACACTCATGCATGCACTCTCACTCACTCACACTCTCTCACTCACTCACACTCTCTCACTCACGCTCGCTCACTCACTCACTCACGCACACTCGCTCGCTCACTCACTCACGCTCACTCACTCACGCTCGCTCACTCGCTCACTCACGCTCACTCACTCACTCACGCTCACTCACTCACTCACGCTCACTCACTCACTCACGCTCACTCACTCACTCACGCTCACTCACTCACTCACGCTCACTCACTCACGCACACTCACTCACTCACTCACGCACACACATTCTCTGGCACTCGCACACAGTACAGATACATCATCACCCCCTTTATAATGATAAACACATTCATTTCAGAATCCATTAAGCAGTTTATTTATTAAAAGCTATTTTCACATTATAGCCTGTTAAGCTGGAAAGCTTGTTTTTGATAGGTCCCTGCCATATCAAAAATGCACAAAGGCTGAACCGCACTTAAAGTAACACAAATCATTGTAATTAATCATAAATACTGAAGTGGCATTTCTTTGCTCTCTGAGTTGGTTTTAACCCTACAGAAGGGCTGTCTTGTCATTGAATCAGCAAGTTCAGCAGAGACTGCAACACAAAACAGAGAGGGGGCTGATGTGCTGCCAGGGGTTTGTCCACATGTTAATGAATGAGTGTGCAGATTACCACAATTGCTAACCCTGGTTTTGGGCCCAAAGTCCATTCTCTCGCTCTCTTGCTTTGGGTTTGGTGGGTGGCTGAACTCCAATACTGAGCACTTTGTCCATCTGCACTGAGCAGACCATCACTGACAGCCATATATGAACACTGAGTCCCGATACATTCTGTGTAGGTAGCTACAGAAGGCTGGTGCATCTGGGTCACTATCTCTAGGAAGCCAGCAGTGACCAGATCATGTCAAGTGGATAACCTGTACCCTAACACATGACAGGTGTTCGAATCATAGCATCTACAGTACAGAAGGAGGCCATTTGGTCCATCGAGCCTACACCAATTACAATCCCATTCACGTCCTATCCCTACAACCCCACATATTTACCCTCCTAATCCCCCTGAGACTAAAGGACAATTTAGCATGGCCAAGCAATCTAATCTGCACATCTTTTGGAGGTGGGAGGAAACCAGAGCACCCATGCCGATAACAGGAGAATGTGCAAACTCCACACTCTTTTCATTCATCATTTACCCACTCACTGATTTACACTACCTCCCAGTCCAGCAACACTTCATCGCTGCACTGTTGGGGATTAGCATGTCAGAAGTTATATCTGACGGTTTGGCTAGTAGGGGGGAATGTCAAGGATGCTCGAGCATCAAAGCATTTTAGCCAAGAGTCAAAAACCACCAAAAACAGATTCATCTCCTTCAGCTCTGTGGATCTGGCTCTGTGCTTGTCTCGGAAACGACGGTGACTGCAGTTTAATGTCATTTGCTGTGAGTGAGACATGCTTAGGTGATGTTAAAGCTAAAGAATGCATGTTTCTTTTCCTCCCATGTTCATTATGAATGGTGCCTAAATGGATGGTGTGGGGTGCCTCAGAAAGGTAATAAACCTCTAATCACCCCTGATAATAAAAGTAGACTTGAAGAGGGACTTTCCAGTTCCCTATATTAAATGCATGAGGCCCAAGAAGGATTTTGAGTACTTTGCCTTTTTGTTGTGGGTGGCAAGGTGGCACAGTGGTTAGCACCGCTACCTCACCAGGTACCCGTGTTCGATTCGGCCTTGGGTGACTGTCTGCGGACAGTCTGCACATTCTCCTCATGTCTGTGTGGGTTTCGTCCTGGTGGTCTGGTTTCCTCCCATCTCCAAAGAGGTGTTATATTACTGCCCCTTAATTGACCAACAAGGAGCACGCATTCGGCAGGTGGTGCGAGGACAGCTCTTGGATGTTGATTCATGGGTTGCCTGGTGCCTCATGTCGTAAATGAGTGCTTTATCTGGACCATCTGAAGGGCACCATGACAGCTCAGTGACTATCGCTGTAGCTGTGTAGACACTTGGAATTGGGCCGGTGTCTGTGGGAGTTTGCGCGTTCTCCCCGTGGTTGCGTGGGTTTTCTCCGGGCGCTCCGGTTTCCTCCCACATCCCAAAAAATTCGCTTTTAGGCTGATTGGGAAACAAATTGTCCCTACATTGAGACTCTTCCATATTAGGAATAACCTAAAATTAGAATAGGATAATGGAATTGTTACTATATAGTTATGACGGCGGCGCGGGCTCGTTGGGCCAAAGGGCCTGTTTCCCGTGCTGTGTTGCTCTAATGTCGGGGGTCAGTGGAAGTAAATAAGTGGATAAAAGGACTGGTTGGGTTTGTTTATCAGAGTAAGCTCGATGGGCCAAATGGCCTCCTCCTGCTACAATTCTCTGCTTTTGTGAAACAGCCTCTCTTTTAAAATTTGGAACTTAAATGTTAAAAAGTATATCTGTGCACAAACGCATAAACTGGATAGCTTTAATAATCTAATCTCTGAATTCAGGTCATGTTTAAAACAACCTGAGTTTTAATCTTGTCTATATACTACATCTGAGAAAAGTCTTGATCACATTGCTGCCCTGGTAATCTGGTGTTCTGTAGTTGGAAAGCACATTGCCGTTAACATCACAAAACCTTGACTGAACAATTCCCTAACCTCGCTTGACCCTTTCAGATGGCTTATGCAAACGGTTTGCCTACTGCAGAAGCCCCTGGGGAGGATATGGTTGGGGTTTTGAATACTGAGCTCCTTTCAAGCTCGGGGAAGAAGCTGCGTTGAATCAGCGTGAGCACCGGCTGCTGAGAGACAAGTTCTCTTTTAGATGAATTGCACTGACTGCAAGAAAGGCTCTGAAAATAAAGTCCCCTTCCCTCCTGCTCCCAAACCACTTTCACTCTACTATTGGTGACTTTTCCATCATTGGCCAACCTTGGTCCCATTCTCGGGAACTTCCCCCCCAAATCCCTCTGCCCCCCTCGCCTTCTTTTAAGGTCCTCCTGAAAATCCACTTTGTCACCCCTCATTCATTTCCTACATCAAAGGCGCTCTGTAAATGAGAGGTGTTGTTGTTGTTGAATCAGTGTGACCTGGCCCGCTTTCCCAAGTTTGGTTTTTTAAAAGAAATCACTCCGAGTGTATGTGCCTTGTTCCCTGACAAGGGCTGGGAATTAACAGCGGGTAGCATTGCTTTAGCTGCAGCCTATGGTCTAGTCAGGACAGCACTGAGAATGGACCTCTCTGCGGCCCATCCTGAGATGCGCAGATGTAACATCATCTGTTTAAGCTGCTTCCGCTGGTTCTGCGCAGCATTTGTGGATGGCATGGTGGCACAGTGGTTAGCACCACACTGCCTCACGGCGCCAGGGATTTGGGGTTCAATTCTGGCCTCGGGTGACAGTTTATCTGTGTGGAGTTTGCACATTCTCCCTGTGTCTGCGTGGGTTTCCTCCGGGTGCTCTGGTTTCTTCCCCCAGTCCAAAGATATGCAATTAGATTGGTCATCCTAAAATCGTCCCTTAGTGCCCCAAGATGTGTACGTTAAGCTTTCTAGCAGAATAAATCCAGTGGGTTATGGGGTTAGGGCTTGGTTAAAATCCGACGGAAAGTGTAAATTCAGTAGGCTATCTCTGCACTGTTGGGGTTCTATAATTTGTGCATTGCTTTCCTTCATTTTGCGCCCAACTTTGACTGTGAACTAGAGGTAAATGATTTGAAGCTGATTGTGTGTCAATGGAAATGGATTGAGAATTGGTCTGAACATAGAGGATTTGTTCTTACTTAGAACTGACTTTAGGGGCTTTAATGTTAAAAAGAAATGTTCAAGAATTGGAAATTTATCACAGAGGAAAAAAAAGAAAAATTGTAATTGGAGTGAAAGGAAGATGCATTGATTGCACTGACACTTGAGGCACGTCAACATATCTCAATAGAACAGATATTTGGCATCATTGCACCATTCATACCCCAAACGTACATGCACGATATACAAATGGTATTCTTAAAGAGCTCAGTGTCTCGCTGTGAATGTCAAAGGGGCACAGTTTTTCTGAGGAAGGAAATCTAATGCTTCTGAGTGAGTGCAGAACTTCAGAGGATATCTGGAGAGGGGAGGCACACTGCTTGCTCATTTAGGGTACAGAAAAGGTGCTGTGGCTTCATAAGGCATGCTACTTGGTTGAATTAATTAAAATGAATTGTTAGGACGGCACTGTGGTTTGCACTGCTGCTTCACAGTGCCAGAGTCCCAGGTTCAGTTCCCGGCTTGGGTGGCTGAGTGGGTGGAGTCTGCACATTTTCTGCATGTCTACATGGGTTTCCTCAGAGTGCTCTGGCTTCCTCCCACAGTCCAAAGATGTCCGGATTAGGTTGATTGGCCCTACCAAATTGTCCCGTAGTCTCCAGGGATGCGTAGGTTGGACGAGTTAGTGAGGCAAATATATGGGGTTATGGAGATAGAATCCCACCCGGGCCCTGTCAGTGCAGACTCGATGGACTGAATGGCCACTGTAGAGTTTCTATGACTGTACGAGTAATGCCGCCCAAGCCTTCCTTTCACAGAAACATTTCGAAGATATTTGTAGGTTTTTCTTTCCAACCCTCCCTCTTGGGAACGGAAGAATCAAAAGGCGTCAAACAGAGAAATGATTTGCAGTTGGTGCTGGTGGAAAAGCTGACCCTTTGCCAGTGCTGCACTAATCTCAAATTGGAAATCTTTTGCATTTGGCTTTGGGCAAGGCTTTGCAGCGAAACGTTTTCTTTGAAAGTACTTCAAACAAAGTTCTTGCTCAGTGCAACGATTGCTTAAGTTTGGAATCAACCAGTTAGTCACAGATGGCCTGTGGAACGTAACTGGCCTTGTACAAGACTGTACATTTATTTTTTAAATTCCTGCTGACTCCCCAAACTTATTTGCATAAATAATACCACATTCTGCGCACTGTGCTTTGTCATCTTGATGCTTTGGAACATTTTTCTTTTGGTTTTGGTATGGTCAGGGGTTGGACGAATTGAAGCAAAGATCCAGAACAAATATTTCCCTGGGGGGCTTGGCTTCTTATTGGGAGCACACCTTTTTCACACTAAGATTTAAGTCAAATATATCAAATCCCACCTTTTGAATAAAAAGGATAGAAAGAATTACATGAATCCAGCACACGTCACTGCCTAGGGCTAGCCTAAAATGTTTCCATAAGAAGTCTCTCAACATCAGGTTAAAGTCCAACAGGTTTATCCAATGCTGGCATCTCTACACTAAAATGTATCAACAGCTACTGGAGGACTTCATAGAATCCCTATGAAGGAGGTCATTCGGCCCATCGAATCTGCACGGACCACAATTCCACCCAGCCCTACCCTCATAGCCCCATGCATTTACTCTAGTTAGTCCCCCTGACACAAAGGGACAATTTAGCACGGCCAATCCATCTAACCTGAACATCCCTGCACTGCGGAAGGAAGTTGGAGCACCCAAAGGGAGCACACGCAAACACAGAGAACGTGCAGACTCCACACAGACAGTGACCCAAAGCCGGGTCCCTGGCAGTGCTAACCACTGTGCTACTATACCACCCCACAGTACCATCGTGCCACATGTTGTGAGTATGGTCAGTGTTCTCAGAAGGAGATGCAATCAGTTAAAATATCAAATAACTCAGCTGTGATCTAAGCCCAAGTGGCAGAACACAAACTTCCACCATTCTGGGTGGCACAGTGGTTAACAGTGCTGCCTCACAGTGCCAGGGACCCAGGTTCAGTTCCAGTCTCAGGTCACTGTCTGTGCTGAGTCTGCACATTCTTCACATGTCTGCATGGGTTTCCTCCTAGTCCTCCAGTTTACTCCCACAGTCCAAAGATAAGCGTGTTAGGTTCATTGATCATGTTTAATTCCCCTTAGTATCTCAAGATGTGTAGGTTAAGAGAGTGGGGGGGAGGCATAGTAATTGCTCAGGGACGGCCCTGAGTAGGATGATGTGTTGGAGAGTTACTGGAGAAATGATGGGCTGAATGGCCTCCTTGTGCACTGTAGGGATTTTATGATCTCTTGGCTCTGAGGTTCCAAAGGTTTGGAATATGCAGGCCAGTTCCTTGTGAAACAGTCTCACTATGGGTGCGATTTCCTGGTTGCTGTTATGGGGGAAAGAAATCTTCTGGTCCCGGTAGCGGTGTCCCCTCGTGCAGGTTTACCGGCAGCGGGGGACGTGAATCCAGGCTCGTCTTGGTTCTGTACTAGATTGGAACTATTGGTATATGGAGTGGAGAAGAGTTTTATTTTATGACATACGCTTGGATTCGCCAGCTGTGTTAATGGTGGCATCATGAGAGCCTTGTGCAAGCTGCTTTTACTTCAGCCTTTGTTCATAGTTCCTGAGAGACCACTAACCTCATGTTGATTCCACAGCTTCAGCCAACACTCTTGTCAAATTATAACCCAACTGCATCACTGGGATGAGATGAAGACGAGGAGCAAGTTCACACTTAGGGTTGCCAACTCGTGATTAAATGTACTCCAGTCCAGTTCATCACATGAGCTGCCCCCACTCTCCAGCCATCCAACATCCCTTGTGACGTACCTCCCAATGTCATTGCGATGATGTAACCAATGATAACATGCTGTGAGGGTCAGATGTCAGCGGACCTTGGCAACGGCCAAGTGTAACCAATGGCAAAATGATGTGGCTGACCCAGTATAAATAAAAAGCAGATGGGGATTGTTGGGAGCATTTGTGGCTCAGGGTGTGGCCCAAGTGTAGTGTGTAATGAAGTTTCTTTATTCAACTTTTTCTTGATTTACTTTGTGAAGTTAGTTCTTTCATTACTTGCTATCCCTACTGCCGATGAGCACCAAAGAAAGCAAAAAGGACTCTGCTCGGTTGGGTGATGTCTTACTGTCAGGCGAACAGCCTTTACTTTTCCCATTTTCAATTTTTTTTTATATCTAGTAAAGAGAAATTTCAAAGAAAATGATTAAATAAAACATGGAGCGGGATTTTCCTCCTCCTCTGGTGTGTTTCATGGTAACGGGAGGCAGTGCGTCGTTGGGTGGGATTTGAGGGTCCCGCTGTTCCATTGAACGCACCATTTTCTGTTAGGAAACCTGTGGAAGGGGTGTGCCATCGATGGGAGTCTGAGATCCCGCTGGGATGGACGGCAGCAAGATTTCAGTAAATGGTTTTTAATATCCCAATAACTCATTTCCAAAGTTGCACACTAACATTTTTAAAGTTTATTTATTAGTGTCACAAGTAGGTCTGTATTAACACAGCAATGAAGTTACTGTGAAAATCCCCCATACTCTGGCACCTGTTCGGGTACATTGAGGGGGAATTTAGCACGGCCAATGCATCTAACCAGCATGACTTTCGGACTGTGGGAGGAAACTGGAGCAGCCAGAGGAAACCTACGCTGACACGGGGAGAATGTGCAGGCTCACCACAGTGACCCAAGCCAGAGATCGAACCTGGGTCCCTGACGCTGTGAGGCCACCGTGTCAACCACTGTGCCATCGCGCCACCCCAAATATCGTTGCCTGGAGACTCCAGGCCAATCCTGTAGGGCTGGCAACCCCATTCAGACTCCAGTCTCTTGGACTCCAAGCGAAATTAGCTTTTGATTTCTGAGTGTTAGCACAGAATTGACAGCACACAGCAAGCCATTCACACTCAACTGTTCTTCACCAATGTTTATAGAATTTCCAGCCACCCTTCCCTCTTTCCCAACTCGTCCCCACTTCCCTCTATTTCCATTATCCCTCATGTATACATCAAACCATCCTTCAAACAGGATGATACTGTTTGATTCAACTGCTCCATATGGCAGCATGTGACACATTCTCATCAATCTTGACCTAAAGTACCTCAAAGGAAGAAATAAGCTCAGAGACTATCAGTGAAAGAAAATGCTCTTCAAATGCTGTCCCAGGATTATAAGGATAAAGAGATAGGGATTTAACTAGACTGCAAGCTTTCAGCCGCAGCAGGTATAATGCAAAGTTTTAGCTCTCCTGTTGCACTTTGCTCAAATCCTTGAATTAACAAAGAGAGATTGCATTTCTGTAGCACCTTTCACAATGTCAGGGACATTCTCAAAGCCCTCGAAGACAGCCAGCTTGCACACAGCAAGTGCCCACAAACAGCAATGGCCACTGAGTGATATCCACAGAGGGCTCGGGAGTGACTAGAGCATCAGGGAAGACCACCCTGCTGGTTGAAATAGTGGCAAGAGATCTTGTACCACCATTCAAAGAGAGTGGGGGACAGGATTGTTTAACATTGTACCTGAAAGATGGTACATCTGCCATTGGTATGGTGCTGGGATAAAACTCTGGAGTGCGGTCTGATCTCGCAACGTTCAGTCTCCCAAACAAGGCAGGAGGTGAGCCACGGTTTCTGTACACTCACGCATGAACGTTTCAATCAGTGGCAGCACTGTCTGGTGGAACAGGTTATTGGTCTATTGTCTTTTTTACCCCTGACGGGAGAATGGCGAGACAGCATCATGTCTGTTCCGCGCACGAGATGCTATTTCATCTAAAATATGCCCCTTAAGCTAGAACTCTTCATTGTGACAGGAGATATATCCCTTCACACTAACCCCAGTGTAATCTCACTTTACTGCTTAAGTTTAGTCACAAAGGAGTAATCCTGGGAGTGTCGCTCTGCGACAATATCCCAGTGCCAAACCTGAAGGTGTTTGCGGTGACTCTCGAATTGGATCATTATTTGCCAGGAAGTCTGCTAACAGGCTTTTTTTTTTAAAAAGTGCATGTGTTTATTGTACCATTACTGAATGGGAGCTCTCTTCAAAAAAATCCCCTCAGAAGCTGTCTACATAACTCATCCGTGCACCTCATTCTCAATTAGGTTTAGAGGGAGGATGAGTTTGTACCTGCCACTGAACAGAGATAAAGAGAACCACAGGGATGTGTCACAGGTTGTTTCCCTGGGGCACCTCCTCAGCTTTACAGCCATGCTGCATGCACCTTGACTGGCGCATGTTGTACATGCCAGCGGTGTGGCATCCATACTCCTGGCAATGCGGAGCCCAGCTGCAGAGAAGTATTTGCCCGCTTGCCCTTTCCCTGGTGGTGCCAGGGGCATGTTGAGGCAATAGATATTAATGGCTGCCACTAGCAGCGCGTGATGTCACGTGGCTGCCATTTTCTTGACTCGTGCCCAGGTTGGGCAATTTGGCCTTCCTCAGCCAGCTGAAGGTTTCCATTCATCGACCTGTGCAGACCACTCACTGGGAATTGGGAAAGTTGCCATATTTGCAGCATTGACCCACAACTGGGTTAAAATAATCAACAATATATCAGAACCATTTACATATCAGCTTTTACACAAAGGGGTGTTGGGTGCCTGGAACTCGCTGCCTGGGGATGTATTGGAAGCAGATACAATAGTGACTTTTAAAGGGTGTCTTGACAAATAGGATGGGAATGGAGGGATGTAGGCCCTGGAAGGATAGAGGCTTTTGGTTCAGTCCGGCAGCAAGGTCGGTACAGGCTTGGAGGGACTAAGTGCCTGTTCCTGTGCTGTAATTTTCT
Source organism: Sphyrna mokarran (assembly GCA_024679065.1). Taxonomy (NCBI): domain Eukaryota; kingdom Metazoa; phylum Chordata; class Chondrichthyes; order Carcharhiniformes; family Carcharhinidae; genus Sphyrna; species Sphyrna mokarran. Next base: position 13,921,594 of record JAGIQG010000020.1, on the reverse strand, counting down.
TTCTTTCTTTGATTTATTATTGTCACGTGTGTTAGTAGTACATGGTGAGAAGGATTCATCTTGCGTGCTCTACATATTTGGCTTTCTTCTAGGTCAGGATCACCTGACATGAACGCCCCAGACCTGGACTTCAGATGGCAGTGGATATTCCTGTTCATCCGTAGTTTCCGGTCGGGAAACGCACGGATTTGTTTCTTTGGCACAGAGTCCCAGAGAGATAGGAAGGGGGGGGTGGTGAGACCACGGACACGTTTGGAAACAAAGATGAGAATTTAAAACCAAGGCATGCCTGACTGGGAGCCAGTTTTGGTTAGCCGGAATAGCTGACTGTCTTCTCTCAGAAGGAAGTGAATTTGTGGAATTCTTTACCGCAGGGAGCTATAGAGGCTGGGTCTTTAACTCTGTTCAAGGCTGAGATAGACAGATTGTGAATCAGTAAGGGAGAAGATGGGAATGATTTAAGGTGGGAAAGTGGAGTTGAGGATTTTCATTTCAGATCAGTCATGATCTCGTTGAACGGCAGAGCAGATTTGATGGACCAAATGGCCTATTTCTGTTCACATGTCTTTTGATCCTACGGACTACTCATTAAGGGAGTGTGAAACTTTATTTTTTTTTAACCACAGTAGTCCCTTACGTCATCTATTTCTAAAAAGCACTCGGTTTAAAAAATATGCCAAAGTGAGGAAAGAAATTTGAATGAAAGGATCATTTAAATTAAACACCTTTTGAATTAAGAGGAACGCTTCACATCAGTAAGAACAAACAGTCCGGGTAAAATCTCTTTTATTAAAAAAAAAACATCTGCATTTCAAAGAGACTTCTCTGATATTGAACAGGTGGAGCATTGTGCAAACCAAAACAGTACTGTTGTCATACTTTGAATCACTCTGATTTGATGTGGGGACTTCTAATCTGGCTCCAAGTTGTTCATCTGTGGAAATAGTTTTGTGTTATCCAGAATGTTGTTAGTTTCGCAACAGCTTTAGTCATCCTGTTCCTTCTCTGACTGTGCTTTGTGTGGAGGCTTTTCAAGAGGGGGTTTAAGCTCCTGGGTCGGAACGGGTGCCCCTGCCAATGTTAAGGAAGAGAGCTTGCTGCATTTACAAATCATTGACGGAGACACGTTCTTAGCAAAGCTGTCGCACTGTGGCTTGTACCTGACCGAATAATATCGGGGCCAATTAGCTGTAATCTGAGCAAAGCCATTTGATGTGGCTCACACCAAGGGCAATTTAGTATGTTGGTAGTTTACCATCAGTTCGTAACATGCCACAGCATCTTATAAAGAGACTACAGTCAATGTGACCCACAGCAACGAGGAAACAATGGCTTATGGATGAGAGTGGAGCGTCAGAGACATTGGAGAAAGAAGTGGTTTTGCTTCTTCTATTGTGGAACCTTCTCTTCTGCTCCCATCTCCAGCTCTCCATTGCTCTGTTTCTCCCCTCACCCCCGCCTCCTACCCAGTCACCAGGCTTTTAAAACCCACATTTGCTGTCACCCTTCCCCTGGATGTTTCAGACAAAAAGAGTTCATTCATGACGATAGATGTCCCTTACTGCCAAATACTTACTCAATATTGTGCTCGTGAGTGAAGTTCTCGCAGCCTGTCACAGTAAACAATCCCAACTTCTGTTCCATTGCAGACTACAAGGAATGACCTGGAGTTAAAACCATGGAATCCCTTGAGGCCATTCAGCCCATCAAGTCTGCAACGACTCTCTAAAAGAGAAGAGTCCCCAATCCCACCCCACTTCCACCCTATCCCTATAACCCCAAGCACTTACCATGGCTAATCCACCTAGCCTATATCGGTTTGGACACTACAGGGTAATTTAGCATGGCCAATCCACTTAACCTGCACACCTTTGGACTGTGGGAGGAAATTGGAGCACCTGGAGGAAACCCACGCAGACATGGAAAGGATGTGTGAACTCTATGCAATCACCAAACACTGGAATCAAACCTGCGTCTCTGGCGCTATGAGGCAGCAGTATAGCTACAGTGCCATTGAGCCATGTTAAAATACAGAACCTGCCACAACTCCTCAGTGTTTATATAAATTGGAAACATTATGTTTTGTTAAATTTGTTCATGGGACGTGGCCGTTGCTGGCTGACCAGCATTTATTACCCACCACTAGTTGCCTGAGGCAGTTGAGAGTTAACCACATTGCTGTGGTCCTGGAGTCACATGTAGACCAGACCAGGTAAGGATGACTAATTTCCTTCCCTTAAGGATGACTAATTTCCTTCCCTAAAGGATATTAGCGAACCAGATGGGCTTTTCCGACAATTGACAATGGTTTCACAGTTATCAGTAGATTCTTAATTCCAGATAATTTCTGCTGAATTCAAATTCCACCATCTGCCGAGGTGGGAATCGAACCCTGGTGCCCCGAACATTAGCTGAGTTTCTGGATTAACAGTCTAGCCATAATACCACGAGGCCATCATCTCCCTCAGATGTACAGAACGTTTACAAGCAAAATTTCTGCGCACACATTCTTACATCGAAATGGCTGACGGGTTATTATTTACCTGGTAAATGTTCTGTTGAAGATGGAGAATTTCTGGCAGGTTCAAATTGCAGGTGTTTCATGGGGCAAGCTGGAAAGGTGTTCTAGGCAGTAAGTGCTCTCCCCAGAGCAATCAAACTTCCTGCTCCAGAGTGGCCTGATTTTGGACAGAAGATCAAAGTAAATTCGGTTGCCCAGGTGACAGGTGGAGACTTCGCTGTGATAAAGGCTGTTTTCCAACACTTCTCTGCGTTTATAGCTCTGAAGAACAGCAAACACCTGTCGTCACCTTTTGAAAAGGCACCATTGTTCTCCCTTTTTTACAATGTACCTATCAGCATTTTGAACAGGGGCAGAGGGACCAAGGCAGGTAAAACCATTCTTCCCCACCCTCAGATTTTTTTAAATCAAAACTAAAAAAATCTGTGACTCCTTCCTCGAGGTCATCAAACATTGAACTCGACTGCGTTGTGACTTTGAATTTTTTTTTGAAAAAAAGAGGCATTGTAAAGAGGCATTGTCTGCTGTGGAGAAAAAAAAATATTGGTCACCCCGTAATGCACAGCACTATTCCCTGCCCCCAAAACAAAGTGTTTGCCAAACACTCTTTCACGAGGACAGTGTTCCTTTAAATACAGCCCCACCATTAACCCCTGTCTGACCCTGGAGAACAACAAACCAGTGTTCCTCACACAGAGATTTAGATAGCAGGGTGGCGAAGTTAATAAGTGCAACTTGTGCATGATCAATTGTGAGGAGACAAGATCGATTGCCGAGAACTAATGGAATAGTCTTTAAATTCCATTTATCATGGACAAATACGCTCAATTTCTTGTAGGTCTAAATTATAGGACTTGTTGTTCTCAATATTATTTTCCTCTTTCTGTCTCAAGGTATTGGGCTCTGTGGTAGGAGGTCTGAAATGTAACCGCACTGCTGCGTGGGCAAGTGATCACAGGTCAGGTAAAGGTCAATACTAATAGGTAAAGTTCAACCACTGCAAAGACTTGTCTGGCGCTCAACATGGATTTGTATGGGAAAGGCAGTGGGATATGCTGGATTGCTACGTGAAGACCTGTAAAAGAGGTTGGGTATTACAGTGTGTCAGCACACTTTTGCATTCAATTGAAATTACCCTTGTGACCAGCAAGTAATAACGTGGGTAAAAGTGTAGCGGGTTGCTGTACGTGTGAGCTTTATGAAGACTGAGAATTGGCCATGGTTGGGGAAGATTCTAGCAGTGTCCTCCTACTCTGTGAGCTGTTTGCTTTCATAGAATGCCACAATGCAGAAGGAGGCTTTTTGGCCCATTGAGTCTACACCGACCACAATCCCACCCAGGCCCTATCCCCATAACCCCGTGCATTTACCCTAGCTGGTCCCCCTGAGATTAAGGGGCAATTCAGCACTTCACCTTACCAATCACCAGAGCAATTTCTCACCTCTGCGTTTACTAACATTGAGGCAGAATCGCACAAAAAGCATCTTATTTCCATCTTTCCCTTTAGCAACCAGAGGTAATGTTGGTTCCAGCACCCTGACATGGTGTACACCAGTCAACAAACCTGCGATCTTCTGATGTTGCATGCTTCGGTGACACTTGGGGCAAAGCCAATCCAACACCACACGCATGATTACACTTTCTGAAGTGCTTAATTTTCTGAAAAGCCCTTTGGGGATCTCCAGGGTCAAAGTCCTTGGAATTCCCAGTCTAACGGCATTGTGGGTCAACCCACAGCACAAATGAACTGCAGCGATTCAAGTAGGCGGATCATAGGAAAATGGCCTTTCCAATGTTACTGGAGTTTGTGCCATCGGTTTGAATGATGTTGGGAAACGGAGAGTAAGAGAAAAATAAAAATGAAAATCTGTTTGATGCCAGTTTGCAGATGTTGAGAGTCATTGACTTTCCAGGAAGAAGCTCAGTCCCAATATGCAACAGGTATTGGCTCATTCCTGTCATATTGTGGAACATCATAACACCCAGCATCATGTATGGAAGCTTTGTTGGTAAATGGGAATTGAAATTGTGGCCTTAGATTTGAGGCAGCAATCACAGAACCCCTAGAGTGCAGAAGGAGGTCATCCGAGCCTGCACCGACAATAACCACATCCAGATCTTACCCCCATGATGCCATGTATTTACCCCAGTAATCCCTCTGAACTAAAGTGTAAGTTAGCATGGTGAATCAACCCAAGCCACACATCTTTGGACTATGGGAGGAAACCAGAGGAAATCCATGCAAACGTGAGGACAACGTTGCAGTACCCTAGGCCAAGAGCAAAGACAAGTACAACAAAACTGGTAGAATTGAATCTTTTTTTCAGTTTTGAGGAGATTGATAATTAACTTTGCAATAAGGCAATAATTTTTCTCCTACAAATTTGATTTATTATTGCCACATGTATAAGCATACAGTGAAAAGTATCGTTTCTTGTGTGCTATACGGACAAAGCTTATCATACATAGAGAAGTAGACGTGAGGATGCAGAATGTAGCATTACAGTCATAGCTAGGTGTAGAGAAAGATCAACTTAATGCGAGGTAGGTCCATTCAAAAGTCTAATGGCAGCAGGGAAGAAGCTGTTCTTGAGTTGGTTGGTATGTGATCTCAGGCTTCTGTATCTTTTTCACGATGGAAGAAAGAATATCCTTGATTCATGGGGTTCTTAATTATGCTGGCTGCTTTGCCGAGGTGGTGGGAAGTGCAGACAGTCAATTGATGGGAGGGTGGTTTGCGTGATGAATTGGGCTATATTCATAATCTTTTGTAGTTTCTTGCGGTCTTGCGCAGAGCAGGAGCCACACCAAGCTCATACAACTAGAAAGAATGTTTTCTATGATGCATTTGTAAAAATTGGTGTGAGTTGTAGCTGACATGCCAAATTTCCTTAGTCTTCTAAGAAAGTGAAGGCGTTGGTGAGCTTTCTTAACTATAGTGTTGGCATGGGGGGAGTCAAGACATTATTGTGCCAAAACGGGAAATCGGAAACAGAATTTTATATTAGACAAGGAAATGGTGAAGTATTGGAATGTGTTTCTATGCTTGCATCAGGAACCCCCATCCCGCTCCCTGCCCCTTCCATCCTTGTCATCATATCAATCACCCACCAAACTGTGCCCATACAGCTGCTGAATCAATTATTGGACGTTGGGTCAAGTGGTCGTTGAGTGATTCAAGCTAATTTTCTGACTTTGGGAATTCAGAGCCTTTGCTTGAACTATTTATCTATCACCCGCTTCACCTCCCCCCCCCCCCCCCCCCCCCCCCCCCCCAACCATCGCGCATGACCTTCTGATAACCCCCATATTCGAAGATTGGGGGGGTCTCTTTATCCATTGGATGCTGTTACTGCCCTGGCACTTTGGGGTGGGTCAGTGTTGTATAATTGCAGGTCATTTTTGTCCACACTCTCTCTCAAGTGATGGTTTGGTTGGCAACCTGGAAGGAAATATATTTACACCCTGAAAAGTAGTCTCTCTCTTCCTTTCACTTTCTCTTCCACAGCACTTTTAAAAGACACACACAGACTGAATGAAAATATTTTACTTCAGCTGCCAAGCACACAAAATGTCGGAAGGCCCCCCCCCCGCCCCCTCAATATTATACTCCATGTGCTGCTGTGCAGATGTGCAGTGACCCCTGACAAGAATGCACGAGTCTTCACAGGTTTCTTACGCTGAACACAAATGAATGGAATCCCACAACACAAGGGCAGGTCCACTCCTATCAGATCGTATGCATTCATGTTGCAATATGGCAACAGTGTACCAAGCGCTAAAGATGTAGATTTGATCTGAGGAACGCAACAAAAATAGAGTCTACATACCGTAGGTCACAGATGAATATAGGCCTTGTAGCCATGCATCAGAGAATCTGCACAAAGCCAAGCATCCCACTATTGTATCATGAAAGAGTCTTTACTGTATCAATACTGGTGGCCTTTGTTGGAGGTGTTGTTCCAATAGGACCAGATTCGATCTCCACACTTTAAAAGCTTCAGGTATTAATCACCCATTACTCAAAGTTTACTCGTGAACTTTTGGCCTCTCCTTCCTTTTGATCTCCAAGTTAAAATTTCCCCCGAGGGCTCGCAGGAACAGATCGACTGATATTAAGGGCTAAAAGTGAACTTTTCTGAACCAGTAGGGGAGCTTTGCCACTTATCTGAAAGATAGCACAATAGCAAACAATTACACCACATCCCAGCAAGTGTCCTACCTCACCTTTCGATATCATTCATCCCTCTCCAATCACCCTTCTAATTTGTCTGCTCCATTCTGGAATCTTATAACTCAAGGGGATGATGTTCTATGACTACCTGAATTCTATTAATACCTCAGCCTAAAACCATTCTTCATGCGAACTTTCACAGTTCATCTCTGGTAGACTACAACTTGAGACAAAAATCACAGCTGAACCCAAGTTCATCTTGGCCCAATGTCCACCCAATTATCCACAGAGCTCATCAAATCACAAGTACAAATAGCTGTATTTGCTACCCTCCCCCACCTTCTTATTGAGGATGGGCCTGGGTAAGATCTTTCTGTTGGAAGAGTCGATTCAGGCTCGATGGGCTAAATGGCCTTCTTCTGCACTGTAGGGATTCTATTTAGAATAATCAGCTAGCTGAGTTGCTGAACTATTGTGGCCAAGCTAAAAATCGGGCAATAAAAGAGTCACATTGGACTCAAGACCTTAACTCTCTTTCTCTCTTCAGAGATGCCGCCAGACCTGTTGTGTTTTTCCAGGATTTTCTGTTTTTATTTCAGATTTCCAGCATCTGCAGCATTTTGCTTTAATGATTAGTTGGGGCGGTGGAGGGTAAATCCAAACTTTTGGTTAAAGTCCATTCTCTGACTCGAGAATCAATGGCTTGGCAATGCCACAAGTTACAATGTTTCTCTCCCATAAGATCCAAATGACCCAAGGACAGCATGGTGGTTAGCACTGCTGCCTCACAGTGCCAGGGACCAGGGTTTCATTCCCGTTTTGGAGTCACTGCCTGTGCAGAGTTCCACATTCTCCCTGTGACTGCATGGGATTCCTCTGACTGCTCCGGTTTCCTCCCAAACTCTGTAGAATAGAATCCCTACAGTGCAGAAGGAAGACATTTGGACCATCGAGTCTGCACCGACAACAATCTCACCCAAGCCCTATTCCTGTAAGTCCACATATTTACCCTGCTAATCCCCCTGCCGCTAGTGATAATTTAGCATGGCTGGCTAACCAACCTAACCCACAATTCTTTGAATGTGGGGTGTGGAGATTAGGTGGATTGGCCATGCTAAATTGCCCCTTAGTGTCAGGGGTAAATGCATGGGGTTATGGGGACTGGGCCTGGGTGGGATAGTTTTTGGTGCAGACTCGATGAGCTCAAAGGTCCCTTTCTGCGTTGTAGAGATTCAATGATTCTATTCTGTGAAGAAAATTTGGTTATGAGGGAGACGTCTCGACCTCCTGAAATACAGTACGGTTTTATTTTTCCGAAGACGGTGTGTCTTGTCGAAACATCCCAACGTGTCTTTTCTCCCTCGACCGTGTCAACGAAATGAATCTAGCCGGGATGGGATGGCTGGATTATTTCAGTGAATGCAGGCAGCTCCACCAGCATTACATCGACGCATAAATCAACCACTTTGTCTGTCACAGTCCTCAACTCCTCACAAGCACATTCTTAACAGTAACTGAATACTTCCTGTTGGGCTGTCAGTTCGGCAGCGCGTCCTATGTACTGTAGTCCTTTCCGTACAACTCCCTTCGGGACTGAGAGGGAAAATTCATCCAGAGGGTGTTTGCTCTCTCTCGCGCTCTCTCTCAATAACTTTATTTTTTAAAAAGATTGAATATGCCTTATCCCGTTTGCTTACGCAGTATTTTAACAGCTATGGGGTTTTTTTTTAAATCAAAGAGACTTGTATTAATGTCTGTAGCCCATCTTGAGACCTCAGGTTGTCTCGAAGTGTTTTACAGTCGCTGAAGTATTTGTGAAATGTAGTCACTTCCGTAATTTGGGGAACATGGCAGTCAATTTACGCACAGCAAGCTCCCACCATCAGCAATGTGATAAAGGCCAGATGATCTGTTTTAGTCGTACTGCCTAAGGAATAAATATTGGTCCAGGAAAATGCTCCTCCTCAATATCAAGAGGGCACAAGGCGCCGTATTGTTTAACACCCCAGCTGAGAAGGGGCATCTCTGGCAGGACAGAGTCCCCTTAGCACAATAGAGTTTCTGTCTTGATTTTTATACTCAAATCTCTGAAGTGAGACTTGAGCTGATAACCTCCTGATCTAGAGGCAAGAATGCCACCACTCAACCAAGATTATCAACCCATTACCCCGGCATCAGAATCATACAACCTCTACAGTGCCATTCGGCCCATCAAATCTGGATCGCCAACAATCCTACCCAGACCCTATCCCTGTAACTCCACATAGTTACCCCATTAATCCCTCTAACCTATACATTCCGAGATACTAAAGGGCAATTTAGTATGGCCAATCAACTTAATCTGCACATCTTTGGACTGTGGGAGGAAACCTGAGCAGCTAGAGGAAACCCACACAGACATGGGGAGAATTAGTAAGACAACCTACTGACAATCGCATTCTCATGTCTGATTGGGAATGAAACAGTACTCCTATTTGTCATTTCTTTTGCACATGTTGTCTTCCGATTGATTTCCCCACACCTATCCTAGACTGTTAGTGATGGGTGGAGGAATCACGATCATATCCTGTAACCATGTCATGAGGCAGTTGACAGAAATTTGACAAGCTAGCAAAATGTAATGATTCATATAAATATGATATAAAAGTTGCTGGTGCTAGGTATCAGATCAAGAAGGCCTTAGTGAGGGAAATTCAAATCAAATGGAGATTTGGGTAAAGGATTTTATATTTAGCCTTATGCTGCAGCACGAATTTTCCATCACCCCTTTAAGCAACACGGTGACACAGTAGTCAGCATTGCTGACTCAAAGCTTCAGGGTTTAATTCTGGCCTTGGATGACTGACTATGTAGAGTCTGCATGTTCTACCCATGTCTGCATGGGTTTCACTTGAATGCCCCAGTTTCCTCCCACTCCTAACCCACAAAGATATGCAGGTTAGGTTGATTGGCCATGCTAAATTGCCCCTTAGCATCAGAGGGATTAGCAGGGTAAATATGTGGGGTTACTGGTCTTATTGGAATTGTTGTTGGTGCAGGCTCAATGGGGCAGACCACCCCCTACACTGCAGAAATTCTATGATTCCTGCCACTTCAGTAACGAGGGTTCTGATTTTCTATGTGCCTAAGTTGCCACAGTGACTAACTTGTCCAATGAATTTCATTGGTTGGAAAGGACTTTGGGATGCCCTGAGATTGTAAAAGGTACTTTATCAATGCAAGTCTCTCGATCTCTAAATATAGAGCAGCAATACTCTCTAGTATTAATATTCAGCCTGATCGGGGAGGGGGAAAATCTCTTTTCTATGACCCATTCTCATTTGCCACAGGATTTATGTTGCTTCATTTGAATCATTGAGTTTTGAATATTGAATTGTGGGGGATGGACTGTAGCTGCAAAAGTAAAGCGTGAGTTTCCATTCATAGGCTCCAGTGGTCTTTATCATTATTTCCTTCAGCAGTTTTAATTTCATTTATGTATTTATTTTCGGGAGAAGTGATCCCTGCAACTTGAAAAGGACCAACTGCCAGTAAAGCAAAACTATTGACGAGATGCTTCTGCACTTGCACGGAGAGGCCTTTTGAACGATGGGGTATCACCACCATTATGAATCAGTAGGCCTGCTCTCTCTGTGTCCGTATCTGTAAGTGACACAGTAACATTCTCAATTCAGTGATCGGCCGTGACGAAATGTTCGCCACTGGGATCCATGACCTGGTCATTATTGCCGGTGGGATCTTGCTGTGCAAGAACAGTGTCCTGATGGGCTCATGAGCTTTCAAAGCGTGCTTGGGGCTTCTGGAGTTCACACGGTAAACCTTCGGCCTTCCCTCCACATCATTGTGTTTTCTCCTTGTAAAAGCAACCGGCCTTGTTACGTAACAAAAATACCGCATCGACCTGTCGCTGCTGGAAGTCGTTGAAAACATCTGCCACCGTCAGTGGAGATGTTCCCCCTATGTGTTACTATGGTCACTGGTAAATAAATGCATTCCTGTGACATTCTTCTGATGGCTGTTGTACAGGGGGCATTACCCTATTGTTAATGGGCTAAGGTTTCTGTTCAAAGCTGGAGAACAGGTGCATACAAGCATTTGGCTGACAATGACTGAGTTTCCTTTTGAAAGTTGATGTGAAGAATGGCTCCTTGTGCGTCCCGATACAGATCTGGAGACAGAGAATGTGGAGCCATGATGCAGTGTTGGAAATATTCGATCTGCAGGAGTGACTTGAGGAACTATCTTCAAAGAAATGTATTACATGTACATTGGGCCATGAGGTTTCATTGTGTTGCTGTTGGTGGAATTTAATGCTAACTCCTCCCACACCCAGCAGCAAATTTATCGGTGGGCATTTAGTCCTGGCACAGTGGTTAGCACTGCTAGCTCACAGCTCCAGGGAGCTGGGTTTGATTCTGCCTTCAGTGACTGTGAGAATTCTCACATTCTCCCTGTGTCTGTGTGTGTTTCCTCTCACAACCAAGAGATGCTTCAGGCTCGATGGGCCAAATGACCTCTTCTGTATATGTTTCAAATGTGAAAGGGCACTTCCCTGTCTGATACCAATGTTTCCTGGGTGTGTGCAGACTGGAGAATTTTACCTCCTCGCCCGCTATGGGAATCGGAGTGGGCGAGGAGTAGACAAAGGGAAGGTTCATTCACCTCGGGTGGGATTTTCTGGTTTCGGGACAAGCAAGGCTATAAAATCCTGCCTGTTAAATTTTAGAATAATTGGAAAAATGGAGCAGGTAGAACAGTCACGTTTAAAACATGGGAACTCTGAGTTCATCATTGTTAAATGTATGAATCAAACCTTGTGAGGAGGTGTCATGTTTTGCGGTTTAGTATTTAAAGTTTTATCCCATGTACTTGGTATCTCTATTCCACCACCACCCCCCCACCCCTACCTCTGTCCCAACAATGTATATGACTGGGATCAGCAAAGACCACAAGAAACTACAAGGGGTTGTGAATGTAGTGCAGTCCATCATGCAAACCAACCTCCCATCCACTGACTCTGTCTACACTTCCCACTGCCTCAGAAAAGCAGCATCATAATCAAGATCCCACGCATCCCAGACATTCTCTCCACCACCTTCTTCCTTCAGTCGGGAAAAAGATACAAAAGTCTGAGGTCGTGTACCAATTGACTCAAGAACAGCTTCTTCCCTGCTGCTGTTGGACTTTTGAATGGACCTTGCATTAAGTTAACCTTTCTCTACGCCCTAGCTATGACTGTAATACTACAGTCTGCACCCTCTTCTCAATGTACGATGTGCTTTATCTGTGCAGTGCACAAGAAACAATACTTTTCATCAGTAAACTTAAACAATAATAAATCAAATCAACACTTGGTGGCCATGTCCTTATGCAGCAGTCAGCACAGTTTACCGACTGCTTCAAGTGTTGGCTAACCATATGACCGACTGGGCGGGATTTTACAGCCTCACTCAGGTGAGACTGGAAATCCTCACCCGAGGTCAATGGAGGTTTCTGTTGTCAGACCTTCGCCCGCTCTGATTCAGTGGCGGGTGAGGTGGTAAGAGTTCTGGCCTGCATCCGCGAGTTGGATTTTTAAAGGTGCTTTTCCAGTTAGCCCCACTCTGTGTCTCTACCCCAGAGCCTGACAGATTTCCCCTTTGAATCCTTATCTGAGAGCCCACTGCTCAATGTCCTCTCACCATTTGCAGCCCATACGTTGAAGAGACCTGACTGTTTCTACTAACTGACCTGTCTAAACTCTCATTGGCCCCTGTTCTAATCTTGCTCTTGGTTATCACATCACTGTACGCGTGCCGGGTTGTCCTGAGGCTGATGCTATCGGAGGACGAGAACTTGCTGACGAGCACGCAGCACTTTGGGGAGATCAAAGTGCCTGGTGGGTGCTGCAGGTCTACCCCTGCCCGGTTCTTCCCCCACCACCTCCTGCATGACGGCGGCACTGAAATGAGCCAAGTCCTGCCCTGTTCCGTCCCGTCTGTTATGCATGATCAGAGGAGTCTCGGGGATAGATATTTCTTTGGCTCAGTCTGGGAGAGAAAACAAAGAGGGTTTTGAGCGACCGGGGGAGAAAAAAAGGACAACATTCTCCAAAAGGAGGGAGGGCAATGATTTGCGATAAACGGAGGGGTTTGAATGCAGGATCACACAGCGGCAGGGGCCGTATCTCCTCAGGAAATCAGCTTTGGAAACATGCCTCGGATACCCTGGATATTTCTGTGCTTTCCCCTCCCCTCCCACCCCTCTGAGAATATCACAGGCAGGCAGTAAAAGAACCAAAACTTGAAAAGAAAGATTCCTTTCTTCATATCCACAGGAGAATGAAAAGACCAAAGCTCCGTTCCCTTGCAACATTTTTTTTTATAAAAAAAAGGATTTTATTTTGCCTTTCAAAGTTATCTTTTCAAAATTTAAAAATGTTTCTCATTTGTTCAGACTGTGTTGGAACCGGGGTCTCCTGATTTGGCCTATCGTTGGCTGTGACACATATTCCTGCAGCAGTAATGTTGACCAACTTGGGATTGGTGGAAAATTGTTTCCACACCGCTTCCTTGTGTGGCACACTGCCCAGCTATGCCAAATGACCACTGAGTGTCCAACTTGCAGGGTCTCTCACTGCTTACGTGGAGTATTTGACAGCAGTTTAATTAAAATCAAGGATAGGTAATAGGTAAAAACAATAGATGTGAGATGAAGAGTTTTTTTTAAAACAGTTCTTCGGGGTGGCACAGTGTTTAGCACTGATGACTCACTGCGTCAGGGACCTGGGTTCAATTCCAGCCTCGGGTGACTGACTGTGTGGAGTTTGCACATTCTACCGGTGTCTGCGTGGGTTTCCTCCGGTGCTTTCGTTTTCTTCCCTCATTCTAAAGATAGGTGGGTTAGTTAGGTGCATTAACGTGGTAAATATGTGGGGATTCGGGGATAGAACCTGGATCTGATTGATGTTGGTGCAGATTCGATGGACCGAATGGCCACCTCCTGCGCTGTAGAGATTTCTATCCCAAATGCATTGCCTGAAGGGGTGATGGGAGGACACTGAGCACTGACTTACACATGAGGATTCAAGGGATAACTCTGTCAGGCTCTGGGGAACAGATATGGAGCGGGACTAACTGGAAAAGAGATATCTAAGGAGTAATGACATGGGAAGTTTATAAAATAGTCAAGAAATTGGATCAGGTTAAATTTAGATTATTATACTAAATTAAACAGTGAGAATCAAACTAAAATATTAGAGCCAGTAGAAAAGTAAATTTAACAATGGTATCAGTTTTCTTTTAACAAAACGTAATGTTATAGATTCCCAGCTTGTGCAATGAAGGCAAAATCTCTGGAATCATTTAAGAAACAATCAGATGCGGGCCTGGATCTCTTTGGGCAGCTGAACAGTGATGGGCTGAATGGTTTTCCCCCACCTTGTGAAACAGAACTCGAGAGACGAGGCCAATCTGAATTCCCCTCAGAGCTTGCTCTTGGCAAACACAGGGAGAATGTATCAAAGCAAACCAAGTCACAGTATATCAAAATCTGAACAATGGGGCATTGTTACCCCAAACTCATTCTCTCCAAAAGATCAAAGTAAATTGAACGAAAAACAATCTAAATAACATGGTAGTAAGGCTGCAAATACAGTGGGCCGCTGTGGGTTTTGATGTCTGGTTTGATATGCATTCTAGGTAGGCCCCAAAGGCAGATACAGTCTCTTTAAACAATGGAGTTAGCAAAGAGATAAAAGTATTGAGATGCATTTAAGTACTTTGCTTGCTGTTCTCTGCTATTCCTTTGCTCAGCTATCAATGGATGATAGTGCTGACCTGCAGTCATGTTAAAGATGGATGAAATTATTGGTGTCTAGTTATCTATCTAGGCTCTATATCTATTGCATGTTCTTTACAGGGAAACCACAGGCTGTGTAAGATGAAAAAAAAACGTTTTACGAAAACCTTTCAGTTTATTTATTAGTGTCACAAGTAGGCTTACAGCAACACCACAATGAAGCTATTGTGAAAATCCCTAAGATGCCACGCTCTGGTGCCTGTTCAGGGAGAATTTAGCATGGCCAATGCATGTAGTAACCAGCACATCTTTCAGACTGTGGGAAAAAAAAAATGGAGGAAACCCACGCAGACACAGGGAGAATGTGCAAACTCCACACAGACAGTGACCCAAGCTGGGAATCGAATCCAGGTCCCTAACGCTGTGAGGTAACAATGCTAACCAGTTGTAGATGCGCCAAGTTTGGTGGCGTTTAAGAGGTTAGTAGATAAGTTTATGGATGAAAAGGGAATGGTTTAGGTTAGAGGGTCATTGCTTTTTCTTAATTGGTCGGCGCAACATCAAAGGCCGAAGGGCCTGTTCTGTGCTGTAATGTTCTATGTTCTAACCACTGTGCCACCGTGCTGCCCTATATTCTGGGCACTTGTCACTTCACGTGCTGATCATTTCACAAAGCAACATGTCCCCTGCGATGAAGCACTAACACTAGCCAGTGGTGTGAGAGCTGATTTAAGTATTAAATACACGGGGTGATTGAGAGCCCGCGCTCGCTGTCCATGTGAATGCTGGCACGGGCTCATGCCATTTTGGATCTCCCTTGCTGGTGACGATGCCAGGTTCACACCCATAACAAGTGTGAACCTGCTTTACGTGGATTATAGTAGATTATAATGTCATTAACCAGAATCCTCACCAGATATTGACTTTCCTGCCATATATTGACACCGTGCCAACATGACGTTATGTTGCTGTAGTTACATCAGGTTCAGCTAGATGTGGGGATTCCCCCCAGAGTGCAAAGATAAGTATTGCCCCTGAGGGAGAGGGACATGGCCTGGCACTGCTCCTTGGTACAGATTTGTGCCGTGCCAACCTGGCAGTACCAACCTGGCAAGGGCCTCATGTGGGGTAGAGGGTAAGTGAGACTCGTTTAGATAGGGTGGCAGTCAGGAGTGGATGAAGGAGCTGGAGATGCCGGCAATGGCCATTACAAGGCTGGGGTGGGGGAACATGGAGAATATCGGGAGTGGGGAGGAACTGAATGATGGGGATGGGGTGATGTTTGGAATGGGGAGCCCCTGAGACCTCCATGGTAGGGAGGAGTTTTACTGGTTTGGGTGCCCTTTAAAGATGGTTCCCAATGCCTGAGCAGCTGTGTTTTGTGAGGATGTTGATGCCATGCCTCTCTGTATGATGGTGTGAAACATGCCCCCTTGATTTTTGTTTGTGGCAGAATGCTAGGTTTCTCACTGGAAACGACACTATACCATTTTTTGGTACAATTTAGCCACTGTGTGTTGATTAGTAGAGGTAGTAGGATGTTGGATCATGGGTTACATTGAGATTATAATCTTACTTTGCACAGAATTATACAGAATTTGCAACATAGACATAAATCATCATATCTAACTAGTCCATGCTGGTTTTGAGCTCCACTCAAACCTCATCCCAACCACTTTGTCGTTTTTACCCTATCAATATCACCTTCCATTTCTTCTTCTCTTATTCATTTATCTACCTTCTTAAATGACAAATAATATTTCTACTAACATACTTAGTAAATGGAGTGAGTTTCACATCACCCCTATTCTGAGTAAAGAAGTTTCTTTAATGTGTTCAGTTGGCTTTTCTGAGCATCCCCAAGTATGTCATTACAAAGATGCACATGCACAACACGTGTGACAGACACTTGTGCACATGTGCATGCGTGCATACACACATGTGCAACAGATACTTGTACATGGACAAATAACCTCCCACAATGAAAGAACCATTTAAAGTTGTCTACGAGCTCAAGGCTACAGCAACACATTTCCTTTATGCAATTTGTTGCATATGTGAAAGGCTGTACTCTCCAGCATGTTCCTTCCAGCCTGGTAGTATTGTGATGATGTATAGCACCTTTTTACTTGACTAACAATAGCATATTATGGCAGAGACTGAAACCTTTCTGATACACAACATTGGAAAATCTTTAAGTTGCCCAACCACCCTTTTGAGGATTTTTGGATTAAGAAAGACTCATGGTTTGTGTATTCTGTACTACCATCCTCATCCTTTCCTGTTCGGCCCAGATTACGTTCTACCTTCCCCTCCCCTGGATAACTGTCTGAGATGGGGAAGGCTCTACAATGGGCCTGAGCCAGAATCCTTCTCACTAATCATTATCCAATGACCCTGTCGGAATTATTTTATCCATTCATAGGACTTAGGCATCATTGGCTGGCCAGTATTTATTGCCCATCCCTAGTTGCCCTTGGAGGGCAGTTGAGAGTCAATGACATTGCTGTGGTCTGGAGTCGCATATAGGCCAGACCTGGTAATGACGGCAGATTTCCTTCCCTAAAGGATATTACTGAACCAAATGTGTTTTTCTGAACAATCTACAATGGGCCATCAGTAGATTCTTAATTTTTTTTTATTGAATTCAAATTCCATCATCTGCTGTAGCAGGATTCGAACCCGGGTCCCCAGAACATTAGCTGATATTCTGGATTAATAGTCTGGCAATATTACCACTAGGTCATCACCTCCCCTAATGTGTAGGTAGTGGTAATGATAGGATTGGGATTACCTTTAATCGGTTAATTAAATTGGGCACCCCTGTTGACTAAGGTCACACAACACAGCTGATCTACTGAGTCAGATACCGAGAGGTGACGAGAGCCCATGTGACTGTATCCTAGCAACCTTCAAGAGTTGGAATTGTTTCAAAAGGGGTAGGTTGATGCTGTCTGGGACGGTAATTGTTCAAAGCAAAGTGTGAGGTGGAAATTAGAGGCTAATTAATGATGATTAAAACAGAGTATCATTCATCGTATCTCAAAATATACATTTGATGGATATAATCTGGGCCTGTAGTTCGTCCTGGCATGAGAAGGCTACCAATTAAATGGAGAGCTATCACCATGGGAAACCATCATACAAGCCAACCAGTCAACCTGGACTTTTCTCCAAAGACGTGTCCAAATGACATGATCCACCTCTCAATGGCAGGACCACACTGAGAGTCTGTCAGCTGCAACAAAACATTGGTTTTATGCTTGTTTGAAGACTTGAACTAAGTCTCGTAACTGGAAAGCTGGGAATGCTGCTGGATTACCTTTCCACTGCAGCCAACAGAAGAGGCCTAAGATTGCCAAGCTTCTCACAGCAGGAGAGCTGATGGCGGAGTGGGATTGTCATTGAACTAGTAATCCAAAAACCCAGGGTAGTGCTCCGGGGACCCGGGTTCAAATCCCATCACGGTGAAATTTTGATTCAGTGAAACTCTGGAATTAAAATTCTAATGATGACTCTGAAATCAATCTTGTTTACGAATCCGTTAGGGAAGGAAATCTGCCATCCTTATCCAGTCTGGCCTATATGTGACTCCAGACCCATAGTAATGTGATTGACTCATAACTGCTCTCAGAGACAGGCAATAAATGTCAGCCCATCCAGACACCAGCATCCCATGAAAGAATAAAAATAATTTTCAATATTAGGCCTGTGTTTGTAATCTCTCCAATCTGATGGCACTATCGCATTGAGCTCCTCGAATCACGTGCCATTTTCTTTTTCCCTCAGTCTTTTGTTATAAGTTTTATGAGAGGCAAGTGACTCCTCGCTCTGAAATTCCATTATAAGAAATGAAGGTGCGTGCTGTATTTCTCCCTCACTGATTCAGCCTATGGTTAACCGGAAACACAACATAAGAACATAAGAAATAGGAGCAGGAGTAGGCCATCCAGCCCCTCGAGCCTGCCCCGCCATTCAATAAGATCATGGCTGATCTGTAGTGGTTCAGTACCACTTTCCTGCTTTCTCCTCATAATCCAAAGCCCTCATCTCTGGTATCAGCCTAGTAAACCTTCTCTGCACCCCCTCCAAGCCCAACATATCCTTCCTCGAATGCGGCGACCAAAACAGTACTCCAGCTGCGGCCCCACCAGCATCCAATACAGCTGCAACAGAACCTCCCTACTTCTATATTCTATGCTAAATTGCAGCATAAGTTTTGCTCACGTCTCGGAAGCTCAGGTGGCAACAACATCCAAGAGTCACCAGGAGGCTCAAGTCTAAATTCCAATAGTCTCACTTCCCCAAGGAACAGCAATAATTAAAAGGACAGGAAACTGGGATGGCGCTGAAGTGTGGGGAATCTTGCTTGATATCTGTGAGTGTGGTTATCATTGACTGATCTCTGGATTTAGGCTTGCCTCAGTAGAGTTCAGCTTCAGACCGGGCTACAGTACTGATTTCGAGAGTTGTGCGGAAGGCTAGATAGTGGGGCGGCACGGTGGTTTGCACTGCTGCCTCGCAGCGCCAGGGACCACGGTTCAATTCCGGACTGTTGTTACAGAGTTTGCACATTCTCCCCATGGGTTTCCTCTGGGTACTCCAGTTTCCTCCCGTACTCCAAAGGTGTGCGCGTTAGGCAGATTGCCCATGCTCAATTGCCCCCTTTAGTGCCAGGGGGACTAGCAAGGCAAATGGGCAATAGGGCCTGTGTAGCTATGAGGTTAGTGCAGACTCGATGAGCTGAATAGCCGCCTTCTGCACCGCAGGGATTCTGAGAGGAGTGTGGAACGCTCTCACCTCACAAGGCCAGAGGGAAGCCTTATTTGTGAAATGGCAAAGCAAATACAATCCCAAGATTTGAAAGTCCATCAAATGTACAATTAAACTGGCTGTCTGTTTGAGTCTCACAGTATTAATAACAGCTTTTACTGCAGTGCAAGGCAAGTGATTTAGCACAGCATGGAACCTTCACAAATATATTGTTGTTTTAATAGGGGCTGGCTGCCTCTGATATCTCTTCTTACTTCTCCATTTGTTAGAAAATATGCATCCTTTTATTGCTGTTCTTTAAGAATTTGACAGCTGAATGGGACCCCAGAGATAGAGACTTAATATACTATATTGCTCCAAATTCACTCAGATCACAAAATAAAGCTGTCGTGCTGATATATATCTGGGAAGGGGGAAAGTAAGTCACTAGTGTACGAAGCTTAACCATCAGTTCAATGATTAATATTGCGCTGGCAAGGAAGGATTTGGCTAGTGCTACGATCAGCCTTGTGCTTTGTTAGGTGGCTACATTTGTGAACCAATTTGACCAGCTGTGGCTCAGTTAATAGACATTTTCTTGCACTGAAGCATAAGTCAGTTATACTGTCACCAGTGTGTCTGATTTGTATGCACCTTTATTACTGTGGTGTTGCCATGAAGATTTCAGCAACCATTAGTGGTGGGAATGGGTTAGATTCATAGAATCCCTACAGTGCAGAAGAGGCCATTCAGCCCATTGAGTCTTCACCAATTCTCATAGAATCAAATGATGCAGAAGGAGGCTATTCGGCCCATTGAGTCTGCACCAACAACAATCCCACTATCTCCATAACCTCACTTATTTACCCTAACTAGTCTCCCTGACACTAAGCGGCAATTTAGCATGGCCAATCTACCCAACCTGCACAGATCTGGACTGTGGGAGGAAACCAGAACACCCAGAGGAAACCTACACAGTCACAGGGAGAATGTGCAAACTCTACACGGATAGTGACCCAAACTGGGAATCGAACTCGGGTCCCTGGCGCTATTAAGCAGCAGTGCCAACTACTGTGTCATCATGCTGCTCCTAACTCACTGACAGAGTATCTTCCTCAGGCCCTCTTTCCTGCCTGATCCCCTAACACACCTTTCCATTGGCTGATTTAATTTGATTTATTATTGTCACATGTATTGGTACATAGTGGAAAGTATTGTTTGGTGCGCACTATACAGGCAAAGCATACCGTACATAGATTACATAGGGGAGAAGAATTTGATTTGATTTATTATTGTCACATGTATTAGTATACAGTGAAAAGGATTGTTTCTTGCGCATTATACAGACAAAGCATACCGCACATAGAGAAGGAAAAGAGAGAGTAAGAATGTAATGTTACAGTCATAGTTAACATAGAGTTTTAAAAGCATAGAACGAGAGTAAGAGATAGAAATAGAGAGATGCTGGGCACAGCTTGCAAGAAGTCACCACACTCCGGCACCATGTTGCAGTGTTAACAAGTGACAGTATGTCCACAAACTGAACCTTCATCAAACCTTCAAAAAAATCATAACTCGCTGTGGAAAGGCAAGATGACAAAAGATATTTGGAATAAAAAACTGGGAAATTCAATGCATTAATTCCTGTAAGATCATAAAATTCTTCCTAAACATCCCAATTTGATAATTACCTTGGTAAAGTAATAGTTTGTTTGTCCTCGATGTTTTTTAAATTAAGAAGTGCTTCTTACCGAAAACTAAAACATATAAATTATAAAAAAGGTTATTTTTGTTTAGAAGTGCCTACAGCCAAATGCAAGGAGAAGGTGGTGCGGGGTGGATCACTCCAGAAGCACCAAGGTGTATGACAGCTTTTTTTGGTTGCTTGTGTTGGCGTAAAAATCCTCCCGAGGATCGTGAACTTCCTCACTTTTATCCGACACAGCGAAGTTGAGCCAGGACTATGTGCTAGGGAACACTCTCAAGCTCAGGGCAGCAGCCGCAAAGGCAGAACGGGGGGAAAGGACCACTCTTTAAAGCCTTTCAACCGAGGGGCCAGTACTGTATATATAAAAAAAAAACCCCTCGGACTGCACAACTCTGGACAAACAGCACACGGTGAAATACGAGGAATGTACATAGTTTGCTGAACTGTCTCGGAACTGAGCACTGTAAAATATTGAGATTAAGGAAATGTGGCTTTTTTGCAATGATTGGGAATGTCGTTTCTGCCACGGTCCGTTTCAGAGGGTTTGTGAATAAAGTATGTTTTTGAAATAATTTTTTTTTTTTTAAAAAAAATTGCCCCGTGCGGTGCGCTGGAACAAAAGCTGGCTCCCAGGTTGGGAGGCCGGTGGTTGGGCCGAGAGCCTCCACCCCGGTTAGCTCAGCTCTCCAGTGCCCAGCTGCTGGCTGCTGCTTTTTGTCCGCATCTCTGACCCCACTGTGACGGGCAGCACCTCGGCGGTGTGCTGTCAGCTGTGGGGTTTGATGTTGGGATGCTTGACGTTCGCCTTCCCCTCACTGTGGTAACGGGGAGCTTTGATGATGACCCCTCGCTGTTCCTCCTGTTGTCTCCTCCTTTTTAATAATTATGGATGAGGGTCCAGTGTTTGTTTGTTTGGCCGCCGCCAGCCCTCCACTTTCCCAGGTTTTCCCCGCTCCGCTCGCTGCGCTACTGATTAGCCCCTTCTTGTTTGATCATGCTGAGGTAATATTTGAATGGCTCAGCCGGCAGTGAGAGACCAAAGGCTTGAGGTGGCTGGGGGTCGGCGGGGGGGTGGGTAGGAGCTGCAGAAGTTGTGGAGCAGAATTTGTTTCATCTTTTGGGGGAAAGAAAACTGCAGCAAAAAAAAAATGAACAGTGAGCATCATCAAATGGAGAAACTTAAGAGGCACTTGGTTCTTACCCACACCAGACCCCACTGGTAAAGCTGTGTGTTGTTGTGGAAACATTAATGGCACACAACACAGAACTCCTTTTTAAATACGGACAAATTCATCTATAGAAAACACCCAGCAATTTGGATTGATGACTAGACATTTTTATTCAACAGTCAGTCAGATAATGATTAAAGAACGTATGTTCCTGAATAATGTTGGTGGTTAAAAAAATGTAAGGTTGCTTTCCTTTTGCCAGAAGTACTATTTCTGAATTTTCTTGAAAAAATGGCACCATTTGTTAATACTAAGTCACCTTTTTGTTGTTTGTAAAACTCCCCTCACAGAAAGGTCTAAAGCTTCTCCTAAAAATATAGGAAATATCTCCTGAGTCAACACAAATTGTTACCAACAATGTTCATCTTGGGGCTACACAGTGACATTTCTGCTTCACAGCGACCCAAGTTCGATTCCCAGCTTGGGCCACTGTCTATGTGGAGTTTGTACGTTCTCTCCCCGTTTCCTCCGGGTGCTCTGGTTTCCTCCCACAATATGTAGGTTAGGGTGGACTGGCCATGCTAAATTGTCCCTTAGTGTCCCAAGGTATGTAGGTGAGAGGGATTAGTGGGATAAATATGTGAGGTTACAGGATAGGTTGGGATGTTGCCGGAGAGTCAGTACAGGCTTGACCGGGTCAAATGGCCTCCTTTTGCACTGTAGACATTCTGTGATTCTATGATGTTCAGTCACTCTGCTGTGGAACAAAATCTACAGACAGCTATTCCTGTTAAGTTGTGAAAGTATGGAAAAAAATTGGCGAAGGAATCTATGGTATGATTTTAAAAGTAAGCATTAATGAAGATCCAGGTGTGCCAATAAGAAATGTGGGCATAAATGGTGCTGGGGAAGTTCATTTGTTATTAACTATATCAATTGAGGTTCAGTACACGTAGCTAGAGGCATTATTTGATAGTTACTTGAACACATATAAGGAGACTCTGATTGGAATGAGAAAATATATATCTGTAATGTTTTATTCTGTGAATAAATCTATTCCCGGTTACAGACTGGCTTTGGTTTCTTCATTTGCTGACTGGCTGTCAGGATTATAATCCTGGAGCCATAACTTGAACAGAGCTAACCTGGAAACCCCTATAAGATAAGGCTGCAATGGTGGGGAGGACTTGTTTAATTTCAGTGGGAGTGCTGCCTGAGCTCTTCTGGGACTTGTTTGAATCCTAGAGCAGAATTCAGGTCTAACATTGTAAAAAAAAAATGTCACATTGCATTGTGCAAGTTTCCGCAGAAGCAACCATTGACTGCATCTTGTGGAATTATGATGGTCATTTTCCCCTTCTCCAAGTTTGTTCAAAAAAGGACAAAGGAAGGGAATGAGAACAGCTGAGACGTTCCCCAACAATAACAGCAGCTCAACGATGACGACAACTCACCCCACCGACAACAACGACTCACCCCACTGACAACAACGACTCACCCCACCGACAACAACAACCCATCACAACAACAACCAACAACAATCCACCCCAACAACGTCAGCAGCCCACTCCAACAACAACAACAGAGCATGGGACCTAAGCAGATAAAGTCATGGACGCTATTCGTGGAGTGGTAAAATCAGAATTGCTTAAGAATTGCAGGGTGGCCGGATTGGAAGACATTACGGAGATAGGACGGTGTGAGGTGATGAGTGAAGAGATTTGAAAAGCTCCCATGACAATTTTAAAATCTCCTCACACTGAGGCACTCTTCCACGTAACCTGTACAGTAAATGGACTGTGCAAATTGCCAAGATATTTTTGTTTGGGAACCAAATAGCAGCTGATTAAATCAATGCTAGGGAGTGCTCCTTGTTAAATATTTGAGGTACAAACACCCCTGTTTAATGTGAGAATCTCCACATGCAACTGTGTGAAGAGGAAGTTTTTGTTGTGCCGTTTGGAGACGGGGGTGAGCCATCAAAGTAACAGGATCAGAGAGCGAGATCTTTCATTGGTCGGCTTGTGCCTAATGGCGCGCGTGTTGAATTGTACCCTTAAGCACAGGATGCAATCTAAACAAACAGAGATCACTTTAACTGTACCTCACAATAGGCCCAAAAGGCTAAAAGGGAAGCTGATCTTTATAGTAGTTCATTTGCAAGCTACTGAGGTGACTCAGCCAACAGGAATGCTCTTTTGTCTCCCGTAATCTTGTCATTGTTTAGGTGTACCCCACTCCCCCCACCCCCACCTTTCCTTTTGAAGTCCCCTGTGGTTTGGAAAGGACAGCCGTTCGAAACACTGTAAATTGGCAGTTCCCTGTCACTCTCTCTTATTGAATGGTCAACATTGATTAATCTGGTGGTAATCCCCATGATCTGCTTTGCCCATCACCATTGAAAATTGTGTTTACGTGAGAGTAAAACTGGATTTACTCAATCCCGGATACAATCAGCACATTCTGCCTGTCTGCTCATCCTCTTGTCTGGTAGCACGAAATTCATTTGGGGTAATTTTAAGACGTAAGACGTTGACTGATTAGCCACATCTGTACGGGCGCAGTCTTAGTTTTTTTGGACAGCTTGGCATTCACGATCCATATCGCTGTCAATGTTGGCTTTGCTGAAATCCTACTCCTCGTTGCAATTGCTGCGTGCAAAGTCCAACTGGAGTGGCACAATGGTTAAGCATTGCTGCCTCTCAGCACCAGGGAGCTGGGTTCTATTCCAGCCTCAGGTCACTGCCTGTGTGGAGTTTGCACATTCTCCCCGTGTCTGTGTGGGTTTCCCTCCCACAGTCCAAAGATGTGCGGATTAGCTTGATTGGCCGTGCTAAAATTGGCCCTTAGTGCCAGGAGGATTAGCGGGGTAAATATGTGGGATTATGGGGATAGTGTCTGGGTGGGATTGTAGTCAGCGCAGACTCGATGGGCCGAATGGCCACCTTGTGCAAGTAGGAATTCTATGATGCTTCTATGTGGCTGTTGCTGAGAATTAAGCAGTCGGATTTAATGGTGTAGTTGCCAAGAGGTGGATCACAGGTGCCTTTCTCCCAGATTGTAAGGTTATGAGAGGGAGGGGGGGGGGGCAGACCATTGAGCCCATTGAGCTTTACTGCACCATTCAGCACTATCGTGACCTGACTTGTGGCCTGAACTCCACTTCCGCATCCTGGCTGTAATTAAACTGACGGAAATGACAGATCTCCCTTCCTGCCAACCCTGCATTTAAACAGAACTTTGTCAAACGTTTTTCCCTTTAAAAATGAAATAGTTCCATTTCAAATGGATGTGGTGGCTCAGTTATCGAGGTATGTGCAAAAACTGCACAATTTAATTGGAATTACTGCCCTCCGCTGAGCAGCTTGCAAAGTGGCAGTTCTGTCAGACATGAATCTTTTCTATAATCCTCCTTTCCTCAGGATTTAAAAGCCATCAAACACCCTTATTAAAACAATAAGAACGGCACCCTCGGGACTCGCTTGTTACCGTATCAAAGGACTAGATTGAATGTAAATACTTCCTCGACAATATAACGTGTCTTTAGTATGCAGACAGGAGTCCTGCAAAGCTCAAAAGATGAATAGGGGTGCCTGTACATCAGTCAGTCAGAGCCAGGTTTACTGTCAAAAAGGTGGCTGGCTTCGTTGAAGCGATTTTGTGTTCCTGCTGTGGTGGGAGACTCATCCTGTTGCAATGCTTTTTGACAAAGCGTCGCCTGGACCCAGAACGTCAGCTGTTTTCTCTCCTTACAGATGCTGCCAGACCTGCTGAGATTTTCTCTTTGGGTTTCTGTTGCAATGCCAATTGCAGCTGGCATGTATCTGAAACTGAGGCTTTTCAAGTTGCTGTGCCTCGGAGACTCTTCCTGAGGGAATGGAAGCCTTGCTCGATGCAAGGGGGCAGCATAGGCTGCCATACCACCATCAGCACAGGTGCTCCCATTGGAACCGTGGGCTAGAAGCACTTTTGTGTGGCACGATAAAAGGTCTCCAGCCTTGCCAGGTCTAGTGGTTGACACTGCTTCTTCACAGCTCCAGGGACCTGGGCTCGATTCCCGGCTGGGGTCACTCTGTATGGAGTTTGCACATTCTCCTCATGTCTGCACGGGTTTCCTCCGGGTGCTCCGGTTTCCTCCCACAGTCCAAAGAAGTGTGGACTAGGTTGATTGGCTATGCTAAATTGCCCCTTAATGTCCTGAGGTGCGTGGGTTAGAGGGATTATTGGGTAAAATATGTGGGTAGGGCCTGGGTGGGATTTTGGTTGGTGCAGACTTGATGGGCCAAATGGCCTCTTTCTGCGTTGTAGGGATTCTACAATTCTATGAAAGGCAACGAGGAATGGGCAATAAATGCTGACCTGCCAGCGGCATCCAAGTCTCACAAAGGGAACAAAAAAAAATGACTGGGATCATAGAATCCCTACAGTGCAGAAAGAGGCCCTTTGGCCCATCAAGTCTGCACCAGCCACAATCCCACCCAGGCCCTATTCCCATAACCCTATGCATTTACCCCAGCTAGTCCCCCAGACACCAAAGAGGAATTTAGCATGGTCAATCCACCTAACCCGTACATCTTTGGAGTGTGGGAGGAAACCAGAGCACCTGGAGGAAACCCACGCAGACGCAGGGCGAACATGCAGACTCCGCAGACAGTGACACAAGCTGGGAATTGAATCCAGGTCGCTGGCATTGTGAGGCAGCAGTGCTAGTCACTGTGCCACCATGCTACCCCTTGGAAGGCAATTGAGTTAACCACATTGCTATTGGTTTGTTACCCACTTTAGGGGGATTATGAATAAAAAAAAAATGAGCAAAACACCTGGTGACATGATACTGGTTCTATTTCAATGGATCGCAGTGTTCATTCACACCTTGACTGCAAAACCCAGTTTTATTCTGATTTTGTGACTGAATTGCATCATTGAATAGTTTGGTACTAGATTATATTGTTTGTGGTTTGTTTGGTTTTTGTTTGTGGGAGATTGCTGCACTCAAATTAGCTGATGCTTTCAAGATTTGAAAAATACATTTTTGGCTATAAAGCACTTTGGGACACCCCAAAGACAGGAAAAAGTGTCCCTAATCCTGTTTTTTTTTTGCTTCCTCTCTTTCTTTTTCCCAGAGTTGTAATGTCTGATACTAGGGGATGTTCACTTAAGGTGAGAAGGGGAAAGTTCAAAGGAGATGTGAGGGGCAAGTTTTTTTACACAGTAAGTGGTAGGTACCTGGAATGCGCTGCCAGGGGTATTGGTGGAGACGGATATGAGACGCGTATTTAAGGGACTTTTAGATAAGCATATGAATGTGCAAGGAATAGACAGATATGGTCCAAGGACAGGCAGGAGGCATTAATTTAATTTGGCGTCATATTTAGCACAACATCGCGGGTTGAAGGGACTGTTCCTATTCTGTGCTGTATTACTCTCTTAGAATCATAGAATCCTGTAGTGCAGAAGGAGGCCATTCAGCCCATCAAGTCTGCATCGAACTCAATCCCATCCAGGCCCCATCCCCACAACCCCATAAAGTTACCCCAGCTAATGCCCTTAACACTAAGGGGCAACGTGGCATGGCCAATCCACCTAACCCGCACATCTTTGGACTGTGGCAGGAAACCGAAACACCCAGAGGGAAACACACAGACACGGGGAGAACGCGTGAACTCCACACCGACAGCGACTCAAACCCGGATCCTGATGCTGAGAGGCCGTGATGTGGAGATGACGGCGTTGGATTGGGGTGAGCACAGTAAGAGGTCTCAGCGCCAGATTAAAGTCCAACAGGTTTATTTGGCAGCACACAAATTTTCGGAGCACTGCTCCTTCATCAGGTGAGTGAATGAGTTACCTCCCTCACCTGATGAAGGAGCAGTGTTCCAAAAGCTTGTGCAGTCAGATAAATCTGTTGGACTTTAACCTGGTGTTGTGAAGCTTCTTACTGAGCTGTGAGGCAGCAGTGCTACACACTGTGCCCATCCCTATGCTATTATGTATGTTATACTTTGTTAGTATTACTATGTTCTATGCTCCTCCTCCCCAGGATGGGCTTGGGAGTGTACAAAGATGCACATAATCCTGGTTGCTCCTTCTGAACTCTTTAAATGTGAATCACTTGTCATTCTCTAACTTGATGAAGAAAGTTTCCACACAATCAGTCGGCCAATTTGAAGAGCGTGCGTTTCACGAGCCACATGTATGTCTGAGCTCTGGGAGATTACTCTGTGTGGCTATCCTCCCGAATCGCATGAAATACGCTCCTCCAGATGGGAGCTGTGGGGACAGCCAGAGCATTGGAAAGACCCAGTCACACCTCATTAATCTCAACACCCCCACTGACAGGTACAGGCCCAGAGCAAACACACGCAGCCTGCATTCACTAATAATCTGACA
Organism: Sphyrna mokarran; assembly: GCA_024679065.1. Classification (NCBI taxonomy): domain Eukaryota; kingdom Metazoa; phylum Chordata; class Chondrichthyes; order Carcharhiniformes; family Carcharhinidae; genus Sphyrna; species Sphyrna mokarran. Next base: position 13,893,100 of record JAGIQG010000020.1, on the reverse strand, counting down.
CCCTCGTTAATCCAACCATTTTACTTGATGATGATGGAACTGGCTGGCTTCCCGAGGAATGTATCGTTTGATACTTGTCACAGTTCGACTCCGAGATAAGCGGGCCTTGGAAACAATCTGGCTGCCGGCGTGATGGTTGGGTTGTAAGGAAGGGTCTGCGCATGACAGCAGCAGATGTATCTGGTGTGGGGCGAGTATCTTACAAGGTTGTCATGTTGTGCCACTGTTTTTAACCCAGGAAGGAGATTGCTCCTGTAGATAGACTGTGCAGTGAATTTTTACTTACTTGCAAATGAATAGTGGTCTCATTAGAGACACCACATTCATTCAATCAGTCTTGTAGAATCGTAGAACCCCCTACAGTGCAGAACGAGGCCACTCGGCCCATCGAGACTGTAATCCAACCTAGGCCCTATCCTCATAATCCTACATAATTACCCTACTGATCTTGCTGACCTTAACGTTCAATTTAGCACAGCCAGTCAACCTAACCGGCACATCTTTGGAGTGTGCAAGGAAACTGGAGCACCTGGAGGAAACCCACGCAGACACGGGAAGAATGTACAAAATCTACACAGTAACCCGAGGCTGGAATTGAATCTGGGTCCCTGGCGCTGTGAGGCAGCAGTGCTAACCATTTTGCCACCATCTAAATACAATACCCCTCGCCCAAACTCCATCTGATACCCATGATGTCCTGACCTGATGCCCAGCACCAACTATATGCTTTACATCAAGGAAAAGACTTAATATTAAATCTGCTTGTTAATATTATACGTGTGTGGGGACTGCATTTCAGGTGGTAGCACCCGTGCTCCTTGAGTTTAAAGGTTCTGAGTTAAAGTCCCACTCCATGGCTTGAGCACAAAAGTCAAGGCTGGGCCTCTTGTACAGTATTGAAGGAGTGCTGCATTGTCAGAGACTACCATATTTCAGATGAGTCATTAAATAGAGTGACGTAGGGCGGTACACTGCTTAGCACTGCTGCCTCACAGTGCCAAGGACCCGGGTTCAATTCTGGCCTTGGGTCACTGTGCAGAGTTTGCACGTCCTCCCCGTGTCTGTGTCAGATTCCTCTAGGCACTCCGGTTTCTTCCCACAGTCCAAAGTTATGCAGGTTAGGTTAATTGGCCATGCCAAATTGATCCTGGTGTGAGGGGATTAACAGGGCAAATATATGGGGTTACAAGAATAGGGCCTGGACGGGATTGTGATGGGTACAGACTCAATGGGCCGAATGGTCTCCTTCTGTACTGCAAGGATTCTATGATTCTATGTCATGATAGGAAGAAATTCCCGATTATGAATATTGGAGAAGAACGTGCAATTTGGACATGTTGTCAGCTTTGGCCTTGGATGATCTCGTAGGTAGGTGTCCAAAAAAAAATCCCAGAGCACTGTTTTGAAGAAGAGCAGGATATTATCCCTGATGATGAGGAACGATCAACATCTCTCAATCCATTTTGCAAGAGAAAGATAATCTGTTTTTTATCACACTGCTCCTTGTGGGGGTTTGATATGTTGCTGGCAAGTTTCCTGCACCATAACAGTAACCACACTTCAGAATTACTTAATTGATACTAAAGCATCCGGTGATCATAAAAGGTGCCACACAACTACAAACTTATAAAGAACAAAACAGCACAGGAAACAGGCCCTTCGGCCCAACAAGCCCGCGCTGCCACCCCGATATTCCTACCTCTACCTGTGATCCCTGTCTATGTTTATAGATCTTTGGATTAAAAACCAAATTTGAGACAATTTAGGGAGAATTTGTTTTGCCAATTAGCCTAAGAGCACACCTTTGGGATGTGGGAGGAAACCGGAGCTCCCGGAGAAAACCCACGCAAGCACGGGGAGAATGCGCAAACTCCCACAGACACAGGCCCAAATCCATGTATCCGCACAGCACAGCGATAGTCACTGAGCTGTCGTGTTGCCCATCAAATGGTCCAGGTCAAGCACACACTAACGATGTGAAGCACTAGGATACTCTCAAAAAAAAATCAAAGAGCAGCCCTCTCACGACCCATGGCGTGTATGCCCCTCGTTAGACAACAAGGTGGACCAAAGCACCTGTAGGATAAAAACAAGTACATCAATATCATCATCTATTTACACACTTCCCAGGGACTCCCAAGGCTCATGATCCCTATTTTAAATCTGATTTTATGTAGAAAAAATTCAGGTGTGACATGGAATTTTATCATGTGGTAGTCCAGGCGATGGGGTGATGTTGGTTGTGGGTTAACAAACTGATGTGGAGATACCAGTATTGGACTGGAAGAAACAGTAAGAAGCCTCGCAAGACCAGATTAAAGTCCAACAGGTTTATTTGGTGGCAAAAGTCATTGGCTTTCGGAGCTCTCCCCTCTGTAAGGTGAGTGGCCTGACGAAGGGGCGGCATTCTGAAAGCTAGTGGCTTTTGCTACCAATTAAACCTGTTGGATTGGTGTTGAGAGATTTCTTATTGGATAAAAACAGGACAGGACACCAGAGAGAACTTGCCTGCTCTTAATCTCTTGCATTTCAGGTAAATGTCACCCAAAAAAATGGCCTCTCTTGACACTGCAGCAATCCATAAGTATTGCACTGGAGTATCGGCCTAGATTTTGTGTGAAGCTGTCTGAAGTAGGATTTGGACTCGCTCGAGAGGTAGCAGTGGTAACGGCTGGGTGGCAGTTGATAGCAGGAAGGAAGCTAATGGCCGTGCATTGAAATATTAGATTTCAAAATGCATTAAAGTGATTGTGAAATGGGAAGAGTCTTGGGTTAGGGAGGAGAAGGGTAAGTGTGTCCTCCATATTCCCCTTCAGAGCCTCCTTGCTTGATCAGACAAAGCTACCCTGGTTTACAGTGAATGGCCAAAGTTCCTTTCAAGTTCAAGTGATTGGCAAAATTGGAATCAAAGGCCAGCTTTGCCATCTGGCCACAACAGTAAAGGCCCTTCTCTGAGTAATTTATCTAAAGTTGTGATGGGGTTTGATGTGGTTGAGATTCACAAATCTTTGGACTGGAGTTGGGACGGTGAGGGGGGTGGGGGGGGGGGGGGGGGTGATGCTGACTTATTTTTCATCTTTGAGAGAAACAAAACCGCTGTGTTGGTGTGATTCATCTCCACGGGATTGCTTTGTGTTACACCTTCTTTATTTAGAGCACTGATCCACTCTTCGCCCCTGTCTCTCTCTGCCGACCCCCTCACCGCCCCAACCGACCGCTTTCATCCTGATTCAAAATTTAATCTTTCATTGGCGGATGGACAGAAAGTGGACAATTGGGCCTTTTTTTTTTTTGGCGCTGCGACCGTCAGCTCGGAGAATCTTCAAACGAAAGGCCGGGAGTTGCTCTCATTGTAGTGGTTCATTTCAAAATAATCTAAGCTTTGGCACACGCTCTTGAGTGTTAAACGTATACACTGGGCTCTTTGCTGTGGGTACAGAAGAAACATTTAACGCCTACGGATTCCTTCCAGTCAAGTATCAAAGGCATGCTTTGCTTTAGCACAAGAGACGGCTGCATGAGATAGGGGCCAGTGGGCTGGAGTTTAGGGACAAAACTAACTTGTGCTGCAGCTTTCTGCAGCTGCTGTTAACTCTTGCAACCGTGTTAAATGCTGCTGCCGGTTTGGAAAATGGAGGCCACCTTGGATTGTGGCTACGTTTGTCGTAAAGAATCAAGGAAGGTACAGCAGGGGAACAGGCCCTTCGGCCCTACAAGCTCGTACCGACCACGATGCCCTAATTAAGCTTAAAAAAAACTTCTGTCCTTCACATTGGCCCGTATCCTTCTATTCCCTCCCTCTTCGTGTACCCATCCAGGTGCCTCTTAAATGTGCCTGCTTCCACCACCTTGTTCCAGGCACCCACTACACTCAGCGTGAAAAACTCCCCACCCCTTGTGTCTCCCTTAAACTTTCCCACCTTGAACCTGTGCCTCCTTGTCATTGACACTTCCACCCTTGGGAAAAGCCTCCTGATTCTCCCCCCTCTCTATGCCTCTCATAATTTTGGAGACCTCTATCAGGTCTCCTCTCAGTCTGTCTTTCCAGTGAAATCAACCCTGTGCTGTCTGAAGTCATAGAATTCTTATAGTGCAGAAGGAGGATATTTGATTCACCAAGTCTGCACCGACAACAATCCCACCCACACCCCATCCTCATTACGCCACAGATTTACCCTATTAATCCCCCTGATGTGAAGAAGCAATTTAGTATGGCCAATCTATCTAACCTGCATAACTTTTGGACTGTGGAAGGAAACCGGAGCACTCAGAGGAAACCCACGTAGACACGGGAGAATGTGCAAACAGACAGTGACCCAAGCCGGGAATCGAACTCGAGTCCTCGGTGCCGTGAAGCAGCAGTGCTAAGCACTGTGCCACTGTGCCGTTGCTATGGCATTTAGAAGTAATTTAGCGTGGCCAATCTATCTAACGTGCACAACTTTGGACTGTGGGAGGAAATCCAGGCAGACACGGGGAGAATGTGCAAACAGACAGTGATCCAAGCCGGGAATCGAACTCAGGTCCCCGGAGCTGTGAAGCCGTAGTGCTAACTACTGTGCCACCTTGCCGCCGCTATGGCGGGTGGCGATACACACAAGCAGAGAGGGAAAAGGAAAAGAATATATGTGCAAGCGAGCTACAGAGTCTAATGCTCTGTTACCCCAGTACCTCATGGATTTGTCAGATTTAAAACCAGCATCTGCTAATTAACATCGTAGCACAACTGGCTAACTGGTGACTGGTCACAGAGCTGCCTTGAACAGACAGCACGATGCCAATATCCTCGGCCAAGTTTGTTGTGTAAGCCTCCTGCCCACCGGGCCCTGAGGGCCTCGTACCCTTATCGTGCCAGCACTAGCGGCGTACAAATGCAGGTCTAGTCTGACTCCAGAGTAAGTCTTTGATCTTCCCACACGATCTTCCTGGCAGCCAGGAATTTGTGTGTGTGTGTGTGTGTGTGTGTGTGTATACACAGAGCTGGCTTTTCCATCCATTGTATTGAAATGTTGCAATTGGCTAATTTTCTTTTAATAGCTCTCCAAATGGGACACAAAGTGAAATTTATCTTTTCCTAAATCCGCTCCTCCCGCTTACCTCTAAACCATCCAATTGTTTCCAAGGGCAGATACACCAGCTTTTTCTGCACCAGCATTGGCAGTTCTCCGTGAGTGGCTGCCTCTCTGGTTGCTATGGAAGTGGCCTTGTTTATGCTGTGTCTCCACAGCACCCAAAACCATTTTAAAGGCAACATCCTCGAAAGTTCGGAACGTTGCCTGTTTTGCCGGAGCTGTTGACGCCTCCGGTGAAACGTACAGCAGCAGCAAAAGCCTGTTTCACAGGCCCCGGGAGCAGACTGCCCCCCCCCCCCGGGTGCAGGACGCAGAAACGTACACCGCCAAAAGATTTTCTCATTTGGACAAAGCTCCTGTATTGTGAAAGTGAGCATTTGACAAGGATTTCCCTGGGAGTATATTATTGTGACAGTGTCTATTAACTTTAATATTTTTATAATAGGCCTTTGGATCACCCCAGAGTGTCTTTAAGACAGAGATAGATAGGTTCTTAATTAATAAGGGGATCAGGAGTTATGGTGAAAAGGCATGAGAATGAGAAAAATATCAGTCATAGAATCGTAGAAAATTACAGCTCAGAAACAGGCCTTTTGGCCCTTCTTGTCTGTGCCGAACCATTTTTTGCCTAGTCCCACTGACCTGCACTTGAACTATATCCCTCCACACCCCTCTCATCCATGTACCCGTCCAAGTTTTTCTTAAAAGTGACCCTGCATTTACCACTTTATCCAGCAGCTCATTCCACACTCCCACCACTCTCTGCGTGAAGAAGCCACAACTAATATTCCCTTTAAACTTTTCTCCTTTCACCCTTAACCCATGCTGTCTGGTTTTTTTTCTCCCCTAGCCTGCTTGCATTCACTGTATCTATACCCATCAAAATCCTATACACCTCGATCAAATCTCCCTTCATGATTGAATTGCGGAGCAGATTCGCTGGGCTGGGAGGCCTAATTCTGCTTCTGTGTCTCATGGTCCTAGGGACTCACCAAACCATTTTGCCCTGCCTTTAAAAGGTGCAAGGTGTTCCGTGCAGTCTATGATGGGGGCTCTGTGCAAGCAAAGTTTGAAATGGTTTAATCTGCTGTTGACATGGAGAACATGTGGATTGAATTAGAATTGTCAGCAACAATGTTGGCTATTGTCATGTTTAATTAATGATTGACTACCTCTGCGTACCAGGAATGTACACACATTAAATGTACAGAAATATGCACAGAGCCATAGATGGCTCTGTCTTCAAGTGTCTAGAACCTTAAGCGCTGGTATCTCTTCCTTGAGATGCTGTCTAAAACTCACCCCTTTGGATAAGGTTTGAGTCACTAACATAATCTTTTGTGGCTCAGTGTCAAATTTTGCTGGATGATGCTTCTGCGAAATGCCGTTGGACATTTTAATATGTTAAAGGCCCTTTTTATGAATGCGAATTGTTATGTTGAGAGGCCTCTTGTGCCAATGCAGTTGGGCTCCATTGATGTTGTTCTAACAAAGCGAATCCAGCAGATGTATTTAAATTGGATTTCCTATCATCGCGTTTATCCTGCAGCTGTGGACAATTTGCTTCGCAGGAGCCATCTCAGATTACAGCAGTCTGAATCAACCGGCTTATACTGCGTGTACTGATGCTGTGTCGATCCAGGTCCTTTCTCCCATTTTTATTGTGACTGAGGGGTCTTCGGTACCAATGGGGGCAGGAGGATACTAAAGATTTGTTTTTTTTTTTTATTCATTCATGGGACATGGATGTTGCTGGCTGGGCCAGCATTTATTGCACATCCCTAGTTGCCCTAGAGAAGGTGGTAGTGAGCCACCTTCTTGAATTGCTGCAGTCCATGTGCTGTGGGTTGACGCCGTTTAGGGAGGGTAGTCCAGGATTTTGACCCAGCGGCTGCAAAGGAACGGCCAATATATTTACAAGTTAGATGGTGAGTTGCTTGGAGGGGAACTTGCAGGTAGTAGTGGTCCCATTTATCTGCTGCCCTTTTGGGCAGTTTTGTATTGGTGTTTGAGTGCTTCACTCCAGTTCACAAATTGTGAGGGCAGCATTGGGGGGATTGAAAGTTCACTTGTCGACTTAGTCTGGCCTTTGCTATTAAAGTGCGGCCCTCTGGCTGTGTGTGTGTCCAGATCTTCATCAGAGTACCACCTGCTCCAGTGCTTCACACTTACGATGGGACACCTTATTTATCTCTCCGAGGAACGTTGTTCTGTTTGAGACATGATGGGGGGTTTTGCGGAGGGGTGCTGGGGCGGGCAGGGGGTGTGGGTTCTGGTGGTACTGCTAAAGTTTGAACGGAATCGAGGAGTTGGTAAATCGCAGTGGACCTGAGTTGGTGGATGGGGGTGGTTGAGTTGAATGGTCAACAGTGGGTTTGTTAATGTCACTACTTCTTGAATAAAAACTGCAAAGCTGGCTTCATTCATTGGGAGGGAAGCATTTGGAGTTCCTGTTGTCCAATGGATTGATCTTGTTACAATAAACGCAAAATACTGTGCTCGCTGGAGATCTGAAATAAAAACCAAAAGGTGCTGGAAAATCTGAGCAGGTCTGGGTGGAGAGAGAAACAGAGTTAACGGGGCAGCACAGTGGTTGGCACTGCTGCTTCACAGTGCCAGGGATCTGGGTTCGATTCCCAGCTTGGGTCACTGTCTGTGTAGAGCCTATACATTTCCCCCCATGTCTGTGTGGGTTTCCTTTGGCTGCTCGGGTTTCCTCCCACAGTCCAAAGATGTGCAGATTAAGTGGATTGGCCATGCTAAATTGCCCCTTTGTGTCAGGGAGACCAGCAAGGGTAAATGCATGGGGTTATGGGGATAGGCCCTGGGTGAGATTATGGTCAGTGCAGACTCAATGGGCCGATTGGCCTACTCCTGCACTGTAGGATTCTATGATTCTAACATTTTGAGTCAGTTTGGCTCTTCTTTGGGACGGAGGAGAGGTAGGAGTGCGTGAGCTGTTGTGAAAGGTGGGGGCACGGGTACGGGCCTCCATCCCGAGAGACCTTTTATCTGTTTTTTTTTACCTTTTGTTTTCTCCGCTTCTCATGATGCTGTTAATTCCTCGCTTGGAAAAGCAGGGCCTAATTTGACCCAATATTTATCTAGTGAGTTTGGACAATGTGAGCCAGCAAACGCACCAACTGTAGAGTCCATCATGGCCAAGTCAAGTCTTCATGTGGATGGATCACACATAGGTGCATGAATTAGTCAGCAAAGCAGGTGGGGTGGGGGAGGGGGTAGCTCGCTGGACAACGATGAGGGATGGGAAAGGGTCAATAATGGCACTTGGCCGTTACCCAGACCGAGATCAGCTGTCTTGACATGTGGTAGGGATCAAACCTGGAAGCTTCCAGATCCAGATGGTGAGGAGGGTGGCAAGAACTTTCACCCGGACCTGTGAAAATGGTTAGATTAACATTGACATTTTTAGATGGCGGTTTCAAAGATTGAAAATACATCTACTCATTTCCCATGGTGTGTGTGTGTGTGTGTGTATAAAAAGATTGAAATATTTTGCATAGATATTGTCGCCCTGCAGCTGGGAAGTGGCTAAAGCTCGGTTCCTGGAACAAGCAGTTCAGTAAAACCCAAACTTAAATTGATCCCAACTCTCAGTTGATGTGCGGGCTCTCGCAGAGTCACGAGTGTTTGCAGTTTGATTTCAGTTTTGAGTCTTTCGGTGACAGGTAGGGAGTGGCAGAGATATTACAATCGACCTCCCTATTCCTCAACCCTCGTGGGATTGGGACTGGAGAGGAAGCTCTGCTCAGGGCTGCCCTTCCTTGCTGCGAAACAACCCTAGTGGGACCAAAGCACACATTGTGGATACCCCCCTGGTAGGATGCCATTATCAGAGTACATTATCTAGTGGGGTCATTGAAAGTTGGTCACAAGGGAGAGATGTGACCCCTTTCTTATATCCCATCTTGACTCAAGTAATGTTAAATCAGGGGAAGAAAGCAGAGATGAATGAAAACAGATGAATACAATTGATGTTGCCAGGCATGATACATATAAAACAATAAATTCTGGCATTCAATTGTTCGATAAAACCCTGTGCCATGGCAGTGTGCCTCAGCAAAACTGGAGCCTGAATTTCCTCAGATTCTTTTTCTCTCTGATCTGCTTCTGTAACTTTGCCAAGAACGGGACCAAGAGCCCATTAGTAAGGGCACTTCTTGGCACAGTATGCCCTGAAGATAGTCAGAGCCAACCATCTCCTGATCAGTTGCTTTGAAAAAGTGTATGAGGATGACCATCACTTTGAAGATCTGGACCTGGGATTATCAGATGTGATTATTCAGTACCAATTTTTATCCTACAGGTGTTTTGGTCCACCTTGTTGTCTAACGAGGGGCATACACGCGATGGGTCGTGAGAGAACTGCTCTTGGATTTTTTTTCGAGAGTATCCTAGTGCTTCATGTCGTTAGTGCACGCTTGACCTGGACCATTTGATGGGCAACACGACAGCTCAGTGACTATCGCTGTGCTGTGCAGATACATGGATTTGGGCCTGTGTCTGTGGGAGTTTGTGCATTCTCCCCATGCTTGCGTGGGTTTTCTCCGGGTGCTCTGGTTTCCTCCCACATCCCAAAGGTGTTGTCTTAAGCTGATTGGCAAAACAAATTCTCCCTAAATTGTCTCAAATTTCGTTTTTAATCCATAGATCTATAAATGTGGACAGGGATTGCGGGTAGAGGTGGGGACATCAGGGTGGCAGCGCGGGCTCGTTAGGCCGAAGGGCCTGTTTCCCATGCTGTGTTGCTCTTTGTTCTTTGTTATCATGTCTGTTAGAAATATTCTGCTCCCCTTCCCTTCTCCCCTTCATTACAAGATTCAGTTGAGAGTAGGTTTTGGGCCTACTGTTGGTAATTACCAGTAGCCTGCTTATGCTGCCACTGTGTGGCTGCACAGTCCGGTGGCTCCCACAGGACAGGAGCTGACACACACACACTTTCTGATCAGTCTGCCAAAGGCTACATGACTTCCCGATCTGAAGCACTTCCGACAGTTTCCGGAGTCCGTTCCCAGCGGAGGCCAGGCTTCTCCCTTCGTGGAATGTTGCTGGTGCCCCTGATTGTTGTCAGCTGTTGCCGTTATTCCCTCCTCAGTGTTTAACACCAGGAAGCACTTTGGGCCTGTTTATGCACATTTACATTGCCTTCAAATACCATTAGGGAAATGAAGCTGATTTGGTTGCTGGTTAAACCATCAGTCAGCTGCTTTTGAATAGTCAGCCCTCATTTGCCTGCAGAATAGTCAGCACTTCAAAAAAAAATGTGATTCATTGCGTAAAGAGTTTTCAGAAGCTCCTCAATGAGAAGAGATTATCAATGAAGGTATTATATTTATTATATTATCATATTAATCAGATTAGCTGTACACTGGAACACCGGTTCGTGAGTTCAAATCAAACGCTTTTAAGGTTAAGTTTCTCTCTGCGTTAGGCACTCCCATTGCAAAGCAGAACTAATTAAACCAACCAAAAATAGGTATGCAGCATGAACACATGATTCAAGTGCCTATGATTACATTGTTCCATTCAGTGTGTCAAATATCAGCGGCTGTCAAATTAAACTCTTCCAGCTAGTTGACCCATTGAGTCTATACGTGCGTAAATCCCAAGCCGCCTGGTGCATTCTATAATATTCCTTACCGATTAATCATAGAAAACAGAAGCAGAAGTAGGCCATCCAGCCCTTCGAGCCTGCTCTACCATTAATTTAACCATGGCGGATCATCGAATTCAATATCCTAGACCCCCTTCCTCCCATATCCCTGTAGCCCCAAGAGATATATCTAATTCCTTCTTGAAATCACATGTTTTAACCTCAACTACTTTTTGCAGGAGTGAATTCCACACTTTCACCAACTTCTGGGTGAAGAAGTTTCCCTTCACCTCCGTCCTAAAAGCTGGCACTGTGGTTAGCACCGCTGACCCACAGCTCCAAGGACCTGGGTTCGATTCCTGGCTGGGGTGACTATCTGTGTGTAATTTGCGTGGGTTTCTTCTGGGTACTCTGGCTTCCTCCCACAGTCCAAAGATGTGTAGGTTAGGTTGATTGGCCATGATAAATTTCCCATAGTGTTCCAGGATGTGTGGATTAGGAGGGTAAATGTGTGGGAATACAGCCTGGGGTGGGACTGTTCTTAATGCAGACTCGATGGGGTGAATGGCTTCTTCTGCACTGAAGAGTTTTCATCTTTTCTATGATTACCACAAATTATGATCCCTAATTCTGGACTCCCCCACCATCGGGAACATTCTTTCTGAATCTCCCCTGTCTAACCTTCTAGAATTTTATAAGTTTCTATGTAGTTAGTTTCCTTTCTAATTAGTATTGTCTATCTATGGACTAGACCATGCTCTGAAGGTAGGCTTCTCGTATCACAGGTCAAGCCCTAAGTCAACAGTCCAAAGACATGCTGGTTCGATGGATTGCCCATGCTAAATTCTCCATCAATATACCAGGATGTGTTAAGTTAGATAGGTTAACCATAGTAAATGCAGGGGAAAGAGCCGAGGTAAGATACTCTGTCAGAGAGTCGATGCAGACTCGATGGGCTGAATGGCCACCTCCTGCACTGTTGGGATTCTTTGATCACACACAGTGAACTCCTTTTTGAAGCCATGGCTGCCATCTTGCATAAAGCTCTGAGGAGAAGATCTGTTTGAGAGATAAAGCAAAACGCTGCTGGAATTCAGAAATAAAAACGGAAAATGCTGGAAAAACTCAGCAGGTCTGGCGGCATCTATGGAAATAGAAACGTTTTGAGTCCACTTGACACTTCTTCTTCAGAACTGAAGGTGCACGGAGTTAGATAGTTGGGGAGGGGGGATGTGGGGTGGGTGTGAAGCAGATGGTCTCCGACCTATCACCGACTTTTCATTTTGCCCGGCAAATGCATTATGGGATATGGATATACAGGTGGAAGAACCAGTTTGAGGGGCTGAATGGTCTAGTCATATTCCAATATCTGGCAATGTCGGCACCTACCCACTTATCATTTAATGGAGACTGTGGGGGGATGGGGCAGGACGCCAATCATATCAGCCTTGAATTGTGGAGCAGACTTAATGGGCCAAATGGCCTCATTCTGCTCCTATATCTTAAAGGTAGGCATATTTTACCTCAAAAACACAGGCAGGAAAGTGGGGAGTGGGGGGACGTAAAATGCCAATCAATTGGAGGGTTAGACCATAAGACATAGGAGCAGAATTAGGCCACTCAGCCCATCGAGTCTGCTCCCCCCGTTCAATCATGGCTGTTAAAGAAAATATGTCTTTTCTTGAAAAAGAAAGGAACTATTTATCTTAATTACATTAGAGCTATCTGTTATCGCTCTGCCTAATTTGATGAGGTGTCCCGGGGAGACGGATGAAAGAATGTTAACACGTCCCGTGGTGATCTGTGAGTAATTGAGACCGTGGAAACAGCGAAGGGTGATGGTGTGTTTTTACTGTGGGTGTTGTTGGCGGGCTGGTTATGAATGCCATATGTGAGCCGACTCCGAGTGGGGAGCTGGATGACGGGGCAGGTGGATATTTCTCTCTGAAACGATACCAACGCCAGTTAATGTTTCCTGAAGAAAACAAACTAGGGCTGTCTGAAATCCGAGCAGTGCAATAATTAGACTCGTGGCTCGCTCCAGACTAAGCGTGCAGCCTGCTAGGGATGTGCAGTTTCCTCTTTTAAAATTCCCTGGAGAGAATTTCTGTGCCAGAGCTTTTATTCATATTGGATTGTGACACATCCCTTTATGATTAACTTTTCGAATCCACTTTGCCTTGCCTTCCCAGGAATTGCAAACAGTAGTATCCAAGAATTCCTAGAAGCTGGGGTAGGGCGGGGGAAGTAAAAAAGAACTTGTAGTAAATTCTGGGTTTTGTCTCTGATAAAATATCTACAAACTTTTAGTATCATTTTTACATGTTTAGTCCTCAAAATTAACTGGATGGACTCTGACTGGTTCCCTTCAGAAGAGACAACCACAAGAATTTTTTTAAGTCACCCCTTGTTGCAGACTGGGTCCAGGTATCACTTCAAGCATGTTTTTGGTATCAACCTATCCCCCTGTGCTCAAGACCTTGAATCCCCTGTCTCAGCTTTGAAGCAGGCAAGTTAAAGTTCATTTGTTAGTGTCACACGTAGGTTTACGTTAACATTGCAATGAAGTTACTGTGAAAATCCCCGAGCAAACACACTCTGTTCAGGTGCACTGATGACGAATTTAGCCTGGCCAATCGCCCTCTCCTTCTCTCTGTCTCTGTCCCCGACCCACCCACAACCTGTGATGTGAAGCTGGCTTGTTGGAAACACTAAGAGTCATTAGAAGGCAGTCAGAGAGCATAGAAGGAGGCCATTTGGCCCAGGGAGCCTGTACTGACCCTGTAATAACTATCCAATCAGTCCCATTCACTTGCCCGTTCTTCAGTGCCCCGCAGTTTTTTTTCTGCTTTTAATTATATATACAATTCCATTTTGAAAATGAACACCGATTCCTATTCAACTCTTTTCAGGCAGCACATTCCACACTATAACAACTTGCCGCAGAAAAGAATTTTTCCTCATTTTCTCCCACCGTAATCCCATAGTTTAGCAATAACTTAAAAATCAGGAGTCCTCTGGAGACCTGACATCCTGACATTCTTCCCATCCACAGTTATTAAACATACCTCCTCAAATTGAACACTCCTGTTCACCTCCCTGAGTCACCTTTAGAGTAGAATCATAGAATCCTATAGTACAGAAGGAGGCCATTCAGCCCATTGAGTCTGCACTGACAACAATCCCACCCAGGCCCTATCCCCATAGCCCCATGTATTTGCTGTGCTATTCCTCCCTGACGCTAAGTGACGTTTTAGCACGGCCAATCCACCTAACCCGCACATCTTTGGGCTATGAGAAGAAACCGGAGCACCTGGAGGAAACCCACACAGACACAGGAAGAACATGCAGACTCTGCACAGACTCCCAAGGCTGGAATTGAACCTGGTTCACTGACGCTGTGAGGCGCTGCTCTAAGAAAAACTAACCCACCTAACTGAAACCCCTGATCTTTGGTACAACTCAACAGAGCCTCCTCTGTGTGCACTCCAAGACATTAATACCTTGCAGTTCAAAGATGCGTGGGTTAGGTGGATTGACCATGCTAAATTGCCACTTAGTGTGAGCTAGATTAATAGGGTAAATATGTGGGTTTATGGGGAATAGAGAATGGGTGGGATTGTCATCAGTGCAAGTTTAATGGGCTGAATGGCTTCCTTCCACATTGTAAGGATTCTATGATTCTATAGGAATGGGGTTCAAAATTTGGCACGTTTGGCTAAGGCCTATTCAGTGATTATAAAGGGTTAACATAATTTTTCCTGTCTTTGTATTGTATTCATCTGTTCAAAAGGGTACCATATACATTATAAACAGCCATATTGACTTGTCCTTCCACTATCATTACACTAATACATCCATCTTCTCAAACGCAGAATGTAGCCAGGCTACAGAGTTGTTCAGTCAGAGGGCAGTTAAGTAGGAAGGGAATCCTCCTAGGATCATAGAATCTCTACAGTGCAGATAAAGGCCATTTGGCCCATCAAGCCTGCACCAATAACAAGCCCTCCCAGCGTCTATTCCTGTAATTCCATGTATTTACCCTGCTTACCCCCCTGATACGAAGTGACAATTTTAGCATGGCCAATCAGCCTGACCTGCACGTCTTTGGACTGTGGGAGGAAACCGGAGCACCCAGAGGAAACCCATGCAGGCATGGGGAGAATGTGCAAACTGCATACAGACAGTGACCCAAGCCAGGAATGGAACCCGGGTCCCTGGCACTGTGGGGCAGCAGTGCTAACCACTGCCTTCTATTTCTGATGCTTTATTCCTCTTGCCAAGAGGGGCTGGGTCAAAGCGTTGGTGATTTATGTTCTCACAGTGTTAGCTTGCCCCCAAGGCCCCTGTCAATGACACAGTCTGTGCCCGTGGCTGATCGGGAATGTCAGCTCACAAAATGACACTTCTTTCCTGAACGGGGCCTCCAGTGAAACTTGAAATCTCCTCGCAGCGGACGGATGGTGCTGCTCCAGATTCCCTACCTTGTCAATCTTTAAACACTGAGCTGCCATCTGTATGTTTGTGTCCGAGCCAGCTGTGAGCCATTCCTCCCTCTGGCACTGTGCATTCCTACTAATGAAGCAGCCCATTTCAATCACTTTGCAGCATACCTATCTCAATGAGCTCCACATCTTGTTGTACCCCACCCCCTCCCCACCTTGCAGTTGTTAGTGGCAGACTAGGTTGGGAAGGATCCAGACATACCCTCATACAAATGACTGATATACATCATTGTGAGTCTACATCTTAAAACTGTGGCCGACAAACAGCGAACCCAGCCCTGATATGATGGGATGGATGCTCTCCTTCAGTCCGTGTGATATACTGATTATGGTGCGTGGCACAGTGGTCAGCTCTGCTGCCTCACATCTTCAGGGACCTGGGTTCAATTCCCGGCCCGGGTAACTATCTGCGCGGAGTTTGCACATTCTCCCCATGTCTGCGTGGGTTTCCTTCGGGTGCTCCTGTTTCCTCCCACATTCCAAAAATATGTGGGTTAAGTTGATTGGCCATGCTAAATTGCCCCTTAGTGTCCTGAAATGTTAGGTTAGATAGATTAGCAGGATATATATGTGGGGTTGGGGCCGAGTTATGGATGATGCAGACTCGATGGGATGAATGGCCTCCTTCTGCACTGTAGAGATTCCGTGAAAGCTCATCTTAATCTTACACAGGTCCCATAACAGAAGTAAGTGTACAAAGGTGCACCTGTAATTATAAAATTGTCAGCCTTTTTAATAAACTTATTAAATGGAACAATATGTCTCTGCAAACAACAAGTGGTGATGAGTGGGACAGTTTGCTGATGAACAATATAAAGGGACTAGATTAATTCCAGTGACTTGGCTGAGTTAGTTGATGTCAAAAGGGCTGATCTGGCCTCTCAGGTGGTAAGAAGTCTCACAACACCAGGCTACTGGGTTTACCACAGTCCAACACCAGCATCTCCAAATCATAACTCTCAGGTCATAACAGGACATCCCATGGCACTACCTTGAAGAAGAGCAGGGAGATCTTCCCAGTGTCCTCACTAATAGCATTCCTTCAACCAACAGGTTTCCAGCATCCAGTGAAAGCTGATTGATTATTAGCACATCACTAATGGGGGATCTTGCTACGTGTAAATTTGCTGCCATGTATCTTTCATGACAGCCAGACATTACAGTACTTCAGTGGCTGTAAAGCCTTTTGGAATGTCCTAAGGTCCTGAAAGGGACTCTAGAAATGTAAGTTATTTGCCCTGACTGAGGGGGGGCTAGATTGACTTCCATATTCGTGGGATTAGGGAAGATTGAATTAACCAGGATTCCTTCCCAGACTGTAACCTAATGAGTCCGGTTGAATGTGCTGTCCTGCAAGGACTTGAGTATAGATGTTTCAGTTGGGCCTATTACGTCTAGACTTGAACAGGCTTTTGGCCACACACTATGACAAGGTCCCAGAGGCTGTCTGTTGTTATGGAATGGTGTATGGATTAAACAAAAACTAATAATGACAGAATATTGCCCTGCTCCTAGAAACAGATATAGAATCCCTGCAACACAGAAGGAGGCCATTCAGCCATCAACTCTGCGTGACAACAATCCCACCTCGGCCCTATCCTTTTAACCCCACACGTTTACGCCCGCTAATCCCACTAACCAATGCATTTTAGGACAATAGGAGGCAATTTAGCATAGCCAATGCACCTAACTTGCACATCTTTGGACCAAGGAAGGAAACTGCAGCATCCAGAGGAAACCCATGTGGACACTGGGAGAACGTGCAAACTCCACACAGAGGGTTACCCAAACTGCGAATCGAACCTGGGTCCCTGGAGCTGTGAGACAGAAGTACTAACCACTGTGCCACTGTGTCGCCCATCTGTTCCTAACTGTACCCCAGAAAAGACTTGATGGGTGGAATTTTCCCATCCCGACAGCTACAGAAGTCGGAGTGGGCAGGATAGGATCGTATAAAGATCTGTTGATTTCGGGCAGAATTTTCTGATCTTGGGGGAGTGAGTGCTGGCGTGAAGGCTTCCCTGATGGCTCCCAAGAGATATGGAGAAGGATAAACGAATGTGGTTCGTTTAAAGTCAATTATCGCATGCATAGGCCTCCGCATTACTCCACGGGATACCACTGTAAAGCTGTTCATTTAAAGCTCTTTGCTCCATTATTACAATCAAGGCACGATCTTATTGATCTTCAGAGCTGTTCAGATGGTCTGCAGAACTTCAATCGAATATGAATGTATTTGAAGAGAAGTAAAATGATCCCTTTTTCTAATCCGCAGCTTTGTAATAGTCATACCGTTGTTAATTAAGGGGTCGGGGGTTTTCCAAATGTTACTGTTGGTTTCCTTTGAAGTGCATAATATATATTATTATGGAAAGCAAACCTTTAGGAGTGTGCACTACCTGTAAGTTCTCTCTCAGCGCTAACCCTGCTGCTTAAGTTGGCTCAATGCTGAAATGTAGGCCTCAGCAGGGCTGGTGCTGCGTTTTTCCAACACACGGATTCCTGTACACTGGGATAATCGCATTCCTCGGGTGAAGCCGAGGCTTTTGCCACATTCCTTCTCTCGTTGGAAACTTTCCAAATGTCCTTGTAGCGGAACTCTGGACTTCAAAAATTCAAACTTGTTTTTTTTCTCTGGGTAGGGGTGAGGGGAGATTTCTCTGAGGGGCATGGAGGGAGTGTGAAAAATCTGCTTGAAAGCGAGAGCGGAGGAGCCCTTCAAAGAGTTTTTTTTCTCTCTGGTTGAGTTATTTGTGTTCCTCACCCCTCAGGGCGCGACGCAAGTTGCTCTGAACTCGGTGACCAGATGTTAAGCTAGAAACATCGCTGGGCAACTGTTTATAAATAACCCTTTCCTATCTGGATTGAATTATAGATTTTCAATGTGAAACAGCCACTTGTGAAAGGGGGAATGCCTTCCAAGTCAGACAATTCACTCCTAGGCCATCCACGACTTTCTCGATAATTAGGCAAAAGGCTCCTTATCCAAGATATCTTCATCGGAGTGTGGGGGCAGGGGAGAGTGATGGTACCCTCAGTGTGTGGCCTTGTTGCTAGGAATGATGAAAAGTATCATCGCCCAATTCTCTTTCAATAAGGGCAAGGTGCCAAATTGCACATTGCTCTAATCACTATTATCCTGGTAAAGAGATAGCTGTAGTAGCTTTCCCGTCATGTAAAATACCAATGTTAAATCTAATCCGATCTTCACATGACTGCACTGTCCAGGGATGGTCACAGGCAATGTATCTTTTAATTTTTTATCAGAGTGTGCAAGCAATTTGTTTTAAGTGTGTGGTCCCTTTAAATGAATTTTCTGCACTTGCTCACACAGTCACTTAAAGGGGGCCAAGTTGCGCGTGGCTGATTTTTGAGATTTTGGTGCTATGATCAGCCACCTTAGATAACCAGTGTCACAGAATGGCAATTGACTGGTTTTCTTCACATGAACTCAGGACCAGGTTAGCAATTTATAATCTGCCAAGTGAGCACAGACTAGGGACTGAACCTGATTAATTCCTTGATTTGATATGAATTATTATTATCATCTGCATCAACATACAGTGAAAAATATTGTTTCTTGTGTGCTACACAGGCAAAGCATACCGTACATAGTAAAGGAAAGGAGAGAGTGCAGAATGTAGTGTTACAGTCATAGCTGGGGTGTAGGGAAAGAGCAACTTAATTCAAGCTAGGTCCATTCAAATGTCTGACAGCAGTAAAGAAGAAGCTGTTCTTGAATCGGTTGGTGCGTGACCTCAGACTTTTGTATCCTTTTCCCCACGGAAGAAAGTGGAAGAGAGTGCGTCCGGGTTACGTGGGGGTCCTTAATTATGCTGGCTGCTTTGCCGAGGCAGCGGGAAGTGTAGACAGAGTCGATGGATGGGAGGCTGGTTTGCGTGACGGACTCAGCTTCGTTCACGACCCTACGTGCTGGCCTAGCCATCAACACCCACACCAGATAAAGGAATGAAAACAAATATAGATATCATCTATAAAGAATAAGAAAAATATCATCTATTACAGATGTCTGGTACTTCAAAGTTCACCCATTGTTATACAAGCAAAATAGTTTTTTTTGAAAAGCTAATCATTGGTCTATCTTCTTAAATTTACAACTAGCAAACAATTGCACTCTGAGTGACCTCAGTAGGTAACATGTCTCTCACGTCCTGTCACTTTCAGAGCTTGTTATTTAATCCTAGATGCAGGAACAGAGTCTCAAGGGTGACTGAAACATATGCTCTCGTGGTCAATCTATAAATACACCGCACAGTGATAATCACAGGGCTTACGCTTAAAGCTTATTTATTTGTGTTACAACTAGGCTTGCATTAACGCTGCAAATGAAGTTACTGTGAAAATTCCCTTTCACACCGAACACAAATGCAAGTGGGTTACTTGTGAGTATTGCCACTAGAGACAAGAATTCAGGCTTAGGCTGGTAAGTAACCAGTAACATCCACACCAAACAAGTGCCAGGCAATGCCCATCTCCAACAAGAAAACATCTAAGCATTGCCCCAGGACATTCAATGAAATTATCATTGCTGAATTCCCCACTATCCTGGGGCTTGCCATTGACCAGAACCCGAGCTGGACTAGCCATATGAATACTGTGGTTACAAAAATGGGGTAAGAGTCTGGGAATTCTCACTCAAAGCCCAACTCTCACCTACCCTCACCTACAAGGCACAAGTCAGGAGTGTCTTAGAAAACTTTCCATTTGCCTGGATGAGTGTGGCTTTAAAAACACCCAAGGAACTTGGCACCATCGCAAGACAAAGCTGTCTGCTTGATCAGCAGCTGATCCACCAACTTACACGTTGGTTCTGTGTCCAACCCAGTAGCAGCAGGGTGTACCATGTATACAGGTTACACTGCAGAAGGTCACCAAGAGTCCTTAGGCAGTAGCTTCCAAACCTGCAGTCTGTCTCTACCATCTAGAAGGACAAGGACAAGGGATCTTATAGAGACATATAAGGTAGTGAAGGGGCTAGATAGGGTAGAGGTAGAGAGATCCTTTCCACTTAGAAAGGAAATCGGAACTAGAGGGCACAGCCTCAAAATAAGCGGGAATCAGTTTAGAACAGAGTTGAGGAGGAACTTCTTCTCTCAGAGGGAAGTGAATCTCTGGAATTCTCTGCCCATTAAAGTGGTGGAGACTACCTGGTTGAATATGTTTAACTCACAGGTAGATAGAATTCTGATCGTTAAAGGAATTAAGGGTTATGGGGAACAGGACGGGTAAGTGAAACTGATCCACTTCAGATCAGTCATGATCTTATTGAATGGTGGGACAGGCTCGAGGGACTAGATGACCTACTCCTGCTCCTATTTTCTGATGTTCTTATGACAGCAGATGCACAGGAACAGTGCCCGCTTGTAAATTTCCTTTCCAAGTCATGTACCAATCTCATTGGAAATGTATCACCAATTCTTCGCTGGGTCAAAATCCTGGAATTCCCTCCTTCGCAGTACTGTCGGTTCACCCATATCAGGGAGGGGTAGCAGTTGAAGAGAGAGAAAAAGATAATTAAGAGTGGACATTAAATTCTTGCCAGCGATGCCTACATCCCACGAAAGAATAAAATTTAATAAGACAGTGTGCTGTTTTACTCAGTGTTCACCGGCTGGTTTTATATCCTCAGACATACCTGACCATCTCTAAAATCAACCCTGCCTTCCCTCAATCAGTAACTTGGCCTCGTTTTGGAAAATCCAGTTGCCCTCCATCATCACTTTCCATGTCATTAATGACTGACAAGTGGTTAAAAGGCCTGGTCGTTACTTCCGCCATTCCAGCCCTGTCATTATATGGGAGATAATGGAAGCTCCATTCACGCTCCAATTCTGCAGAATGAATCTTGGATCCTGCTGCAAGTTTTAACACTTTGACCAACTAGTCCGTTCATGACTTTGGAATGGCTTGAAAAAGTATAGTAATTCATATTTTAAGAGTAACCTTGATTCATGTGAGATTAAGCGTTGAGCTCCACCCAGCTTCTTGTTCGAAATTACAGGAAATGTTGCCTTACTAAAGGTGCAGGCGTAATTAATTTTCTTAAAGGGGCTATACCTTCCCTTTTGGCATTTGTTTAATGCATTTATTAAAAAAGAGGATAATGTCCTGTTAATTTTTTTTTTGGAATAACATGACTGCATAAGGTATGCAGCTGGACTGTGCGGTGAATGGGCTTCCTTTACACTTAGGCAACACTCAAATTTCTATTCAGTGCATCTCTGAATCTAAGAAACAGAGGTGGGATTCTTCCCCAAAAATTCTAAGAATTCTTGTAAAAACTGGAGTGAATCCCGTTGCTTTATTTAGCGGGATTTTCAGAGTGGATCTCTACGCATCACAGCGAGCCCCACTGTGAATCAGTCTGAAAAGTGGGGGTAGAGCCTATTCCTGCTGGAGAGGCCTGCAGCATAGCACTGTATTGCACTGTCATAGTGGAGATTGTCACGTGCACAGTAGCCCCGTACTACCGACTTCCCAATTTCTGGCCCACTGCGCGAGCCTCCAAGCTCCCCCCCCCCCCCCCCCCCCCCCCCACCATCCCCTGATCACAGGCCTCCCGGTTGTGTCTGGGGCTAGCACCAACACTGCTAGTGGAGATCTGTTGTAAACCCCGCTGGAGTGAAACACTCCTGTGGATGGGGGAGAGGCTAGCGGACTCAGAGACTTAGTCCCAGGCCCACTCGTGAAATGCATAGGATCATAGAACCCTACAGTGCAGAAAGAAGCCCTTCGGCCCATCGAGTCTGCACCGACACCATCCCATCCAGGCCCTACCCCCACATCCCACCCACTAATCCCTCTAAGCTACGCATCCCTGAACACTTACGGGGCAATTTCTTAGCAATCAACCTAACCCGTATATCTTTGGGGGATGGGAGGAAACCGGAGCACCCGGAGGAAACCCATGCAGTCACGAGGAGAATGTGCAAACTCCACATAGACAGCGACCCAAGCCGGGAATCGAGCCCAGGACCCTGGAGCTGTGGAGCTGCAAATTCTCATTTAGATGCTGCTGGAAATCCGCCAGCCAAAGAGGCGCGGAGACCATGGCTTCTAACGGGAAGCTCAGTGAACAGCCTCCGCTTATGTCTCCTAGATATGTGGCTTTCAATATCTGTTATATTGATGCTGACAGATTGTTTTGTGAGTCTCCCCATCAGGTTGGAAGGTATGAGGTAGTGCAATCATTTGATTGTATCATCAACCACAATAACAAAAAGTTCACTTTGATGGCTGACTGAGTTTATCTAGCCGGTTTGCTATATCGGAAAAGATCAAAATGTTCTCGGGTATCATCCCCTCACTGTGCTAAGTTACAGCAGACCTCTTTCAGATGTTGTGCTCAAGTCAAGTGAACAGAGTCCCAATAACCATTCCCAACCCTGGTGTTCGAAGAGAGAAAATTGGCCACAATTCCTGTTCTCTCTTGAAAAGTTTATTTATTAGTGTCACAAGGCTTACACTAACAGTGCAATGAAGTTACTGTGAAAATCCCCTAGCCGCCACACGCATTCTCCTACAATGAGGGAGAATTTAGCATGACCAATGCACCTAACTTTCAGACTATGGGAGGAAACCAGAGCACCCAGTTACGAACCTGAAATAAGAATTTGTCAATACTTGAAACTCTAAAACGTAATGGGTTAAATCACTGAAACTCTACAGTGCAGAAAGAGACCATTTAGCCCATCGAATCTGCAGCTTCCACAATCCAACCCAGGTCCTACTCACTAATCCCATTAACCTACACATCTCGGGTCACTAAGGGGCAATATTAGTAAAGGGGCTGATCAACGTAATCTGCACATCTTTAGACTGCTGCTGAGCCACGAATGTTGCAATATTTCCACATAAGTCAATGGCTGCAAACCACGCTAAAGTCCTTCTTTTGCTTAAAAATAAATTACTGTCCTCTGTCAAGCTAATTGTAATGAAATAAATAGTTCAGTTTTTGCCCACCCTTGGTATATCAACCAACTCCCCCACTCCCTCCCCACCCCAGCGCCTGCCCGCCACTCTCTTCAGACGTGACATGCTGGTAAATCAGCCTTACCGCACATAGGGCGGCACAGTGATTAACACTGCTGTCTCACAGCACCAGGGACCCGGGTTCGATTCCCGGCTTGGGTCATTGTCTGTGCAGAGTCTGCATGTTCTCCCTGTGTCTGCGTGTATTTCCTCCAGGTGCTCCGACTTCCTTCCACACTCCAAAGATGTGTGGGTTGGGTGAACTGGCAATGCTAAATTGCCCCTTAGTGTCGGGGGACTGGCTAGGGTAAATATGTGAGGTTATGGGGATAGGGCATGGGTGGGATTGTGTTCAGCACAGGCTCGATGAGTTGAAAGGCTGCACTGCTGGATTCTATGATTTTTGGGACTATTAACATGAAGTTATTTTGTTCGCCATCTCGATTTTTATAGGCAGTGGCTTAGGGTGCTACTTAACACCATGTCCAAGCATAACACTTGGTGCCAAGAGCTATCTTTATAATCCTAGCTTGGTCTATTGCATTCCACCAACAAATCCTCTTTCTTGCACAAATCACTAAACGTGCAGCCTTGAATCACAGAACTAAAATGAGAAGGTCACAAGAATGTCTTATATTTTTTAAAGCTGTGAGACTGGGTTTGCGTTCAGGAGGTGAATTTCTCGGTCTTGTGCATTAACTGAACCTCCTCTTTTTGACCACAATTACCACTGCAGAGCGCAGTTTGAATCCATCCTGCCCTCTGTCCTGTGAAGCTTGTGGAGATATGTGATCAGAATACAGTATAATTTTAGCACCATTCAGTACCAGACTATGTATTTATGATATGGCATCAAAGGGCTTGTCCAGTTTTCCGCTAGCTATCTGATGGTGCCTTTTGCACACAGGCTGGGGCCTCAACCCATTTTACAGCCTGTCTTAACGACAGACAGGCTATGTCTTGCAGTTGTTTACTTTATACCTTTGATATTTACTCTACCCTTATTTAAATGTGTGGTCGACGCCGAGGAGGGAGGTTTTCTTGGTCACTTAACGGAAAACAAATGGTAGTGACCTTTATTTGTGGAAAATCTCTGGCACTGAGGCAGTCACAATGATGCAGTGTTTAGGGACCGTGGAGCAGAGAGAGAGGGCTGAGATTCTGTCATTTTTGATGTCAAAAGTCATGGGACTGTTTACTTCCTCTTCTTTATTATTGGCTGCCAAGCGTCAGAATGTTTATTTGTCTCTTTCCTTTGTACTCAGATTCAAAATAAGTTCAAACGTTTGTTGACCACAGGGTTTGTAGGGTTGAATCTTTGCTTGCCAAGTGGAATAATGGACTAATGGATTAAGATTTTTCAAAGGGAAAGAAATGTGGTTGTTTTTGTATACTAAAAATATTTTTCTTGCTGTCCTGACTGTCCAGGAATCAAAAAGCTTTGAATTTACTTTTTTGAAGAGACAGGAATTATTTTTAGTGATGCAACATTCTGACTTCCACCAAAATGCTTGTCGCACTGAAACATAATAATTTAAATTGCATTAAAGTTTGTCTTTGTTCTTTGCTATGGAAGGTGGTTTCATGAGTCTAAGCTGCTGTCGACTCCTATGTCTAAATCCTCAAAGATGAGGGGTTTGAATCTGAGACTGTACCCCTTCGTCCCCACCTCCAATCCCTCTCACTATCCCAGCATCTGTTCACTTCCCAGCAGCAGCTCCAAGTGCTGGATCAAGAAAGGACACTTCGTTGATTTTCTCCCGAAATGTTGCGCAGTCAAACACTCATCTCTTGATGTCCTACCAATATCTGCCAAGATAACTAAACTGAGTGACCCTGAAACTCCCTGGCCTGCATAGCTTGGCCTGTGGCACTGTGGTTAGCACTGTTACCTCACAACGCCAGGGATCCGAGTTCAATTCCCAACTTGGGTCACTGGCTATGTGGAGTCTGCACATTGTCCCCGTGTCTGTGTGGGTTTCCTCCCACAGCCCAAAAGATGTGCTGGTTAGGTGCATTGGCCATGCTAAATTCTCCCTCAGTGTACCCAAAAAGGCGCCAGAGTGTAGCGACTAAGGGATTTACACAGTAACTCCATTGCAGTGTTAATGTTCGCCTACTTGTGACACGAATAAAGAAACCTTTAAACTATTGCTAGCAGGTTCCATCACATTGTTTGCATGTGATACCATTCTAACCAAAAATTATTTTTCATTGCCTTTTCACCAAGCCAGCAATAAAATATGCCAAACATTTTTTTATGAAGACAAGAGGCATTTTTCTTGCTGCTTTTAAACTTATTTTTCAATGTCATTATTTGCTCCTCCTGTCCTGAAGGCATCAATTCCTTTTAGGTGCTTTGCCCACCAAACTGATTATTATTTGACAACTAAACTTCATAGTCAGCCATGTTGCTGTGTGAGCATCATAGTTTGAAACTGACCCAATCTCAGTTAGTACCAATTGACACATCATTATTGCCATCCTGGCTTCAATTGGTCAGTGCCACACAGACAGCAATCTGGGAGCTTTCTGTGTAACCTTATTACGGGAAAGAAATGAGACAATGTTCCACATCGTAAATTGAGTACCAACTGAAACTTGTTTAATCCAGATTTGGATGCATATACATACATACATGAGTGGCCATAAGAAGGTGCAGTTGCACTCCTCCCTCATTAATGGTATTAAGGTTCCATGTGATTAAATGCATTTTCTTTTTCACTTAGTTACAAAATAAAACTTAACCATTGGTTCCTAATCCTAGGAGGATACCTCCTTTCCAAACTTTCAGAACTTGGAGAAGGACTTTGACCTTCCTGGGGTTGAGTTGAAAATGAACCTTTCTCCAACAAGGACAGATTCTTCCCTTCAGCTCCAATTGAAATTTCCACTTTATCAAACATGTCTGACTAGCTCTGACAAGTCCTGAACTGGCGTGAGTTGTGTTGATGAAACTATTCCGTTCATTCTTATGAAATCTGAAAACTCTTCTGAACAAAATTGAGGTCCATTGTTGGACATGATTTCCTCTGGGTACCTGTAAGCTGCAAACATGTGACGTAGAATATCTAGAGTCTTGATAGTCATCGTTGATTAATCAGCAACCTGCCAGCACATTTTGAGCAGCTTAATGACTGAGATGAGGGGTAATTTCTTCACCCAGAGAGTGGGGAGTCAATGGAATTCACTACCACAGAAAGTAGTGAAGGCAAAATATCTCTCCGTGCTTGCGTGGGTTTTCTCTGGGTGCTCCAGTTTCCTCCCACATCCCAAAGATATGCTCTTAGGCTAATTGGGAAAACAAATTCTCCCTAAATTTGTCTCAAATTTGGTTTTTAAGCCATAGATCTATAAACACGGACAGGGATCGCAGGTAGAGGTGGGAACATCGGGGGTGGCGGCGTAGGCTCGTTGGGCCGAAGGGCCTGTTTCCCGTGCTGTTTTGTTCTTTGCATGGATGATTTCAAAAAAGAATTCGATATAGCTGTTGGAATGAAAGGGATCAAAGGATATGGGAAGGAGGGGGAGATCAGGATATTGAATTTGATGATTAGCCACAATCAAAATTAATGGTGGAGCAGGCTCGAACGACCGAATGGCTTACTCCTGCTTCTAGTTTCTATTTATCAAATTCTACAAAATCAGTATGCAGCCTCTGCCACACTCTAACAGACCATTTCCATGGTTCTAAAGGTGTTGATGACACCTTCTTTTCTAAGATTTGACATAACCTACACTGTTTCACTGCTTCTCCTGTGTACTTAACTAACACCAGCTACCAAAAATAGCTTCGAGACTAGACTCTCTGTCAAGCTCATCTCTAAGTGTTGATCATGAAGAAAACCTAGCAACGGTCTGTATTTTTGAGGGATTACAACCCCGGCTCCTTACGTATCACACCTGTATCAGTTGACACATCGGACGCGATCTTTCCTGCCATTCATGGTGTGCTCCCACTGCAACGCGGTCGGAGAATTTGGCGGCCAGCCCAAAAAAAATTCATCTTCCTAGTTGGGCTGCATCTTTTAATAGGGAGGGTAAAGTAGACAGTACATTGGCATTATAATGATCGCCCGCTTGCCTCTACTTAATATCATTGCTGACGAGCAGACAAAATGAAAGCCCATCTCTGCAGCAAGGCTGCAGTTAACGGGGGTTCCAGGACTTTGGATTCAAAACAGCCGAGCGTCTTTGATCAGTTTGGATTGTGAAACTGCAACCATGTAAATCTCCTTACTCCAGACATCAAAGGCTACGCTCCCCACTCTACCTGAACCTAATTCTATTCACTGGTATTGAAGGTACGTGGGGCAAATGGAGTCAATCTCTCGTCATCATTATCCAGCATATGAGAGATCACAGCAACTCCTTCGTATTGGAGTTATCGCGTGCTGGTTTAATCTTTTTGGACACAAGTAATGTACCATCTATCAATTAACCTTTACACAACTGGAATGCCTTGTGTCCTGTCCAATTCCATTGAATGCCTTTCCTCAAGAGTTCATTCAATGAATTTAGTATGAATTTACCGAATATCACTAAACCCAAAAAAACCCCGAGTTTAGGGATGTTCTGAGGGTGTGGTGCATTTCTTATTTCAGAACCTTACTCTTCATAGAATTTTGTAGCCTCCCTACAATGCAGAAGGAGGCCTGCACTGACAACAATCCCACCCAGGCCCTATCCCTGTAACCCTATGTATTTATCCTAGCTAGTCCCTCTGACATTGAGGGAGAATTTAGTACGGCCAATGCACCTAACCCCTATGTCTTTCGGACTGTGGGAGGAAACCGGAGCACCCAGATGAAACCCGCACACACATGGGGAGAACATGCAGACTCCACACAAATAGGGAACCAAGCCAGAAATTGGGCCCTGGTTTCTGATGCCGTGAGGCAGCAATGCTCACCACTGTGTCACTGTGCTGCCAAAGATAGATTGATGTTTTGTCAGATCTAATTTTGAAAAAATCTGGCCTGTTGACAACATTGTGAACGGATCCTTCACCTTTGGCAAAACATCTACTGCCTGGCTTACGGTTACCTTCTAATTGCCACATATCCTTACACTGATATCTGACATTGGTATTGCCGCAATAGGAGCAGCCTAATGGCTCTGTTCAGTTCTTGCTCTACATTCTCTTTTGGAGCATAGGGCACAGGACAAGACTTGCCACACACTGTTCTGGAGTTCCTGTGGACCTGTACAGTGGCCTTGTATCCTTGAATCAGTTTCCCGAATTCACTAAACTCTGAAGGTATGTGGCAATCACATCCCCTCATATTGTGAATTTTCCGATAAAGTTTGTTCCAACTGAACTTAGGCACTGTTAACCAGTTTCTTCCGAATAAGGTTGGTTTGCCGCAGTGTTGGACGACTTTGCATATTGCCCCTTGTATGTGATTGGAATCATAGAATCACTACAGTACAGTACAGAAGGAGGCCATTCAGTTGACCCCTCATTGACCTGTTTGACAGCCATATGTAGTAACTGCTATTTCCCCCAGTCAGCGTTGTCTCCTTTTACATTATTTCCATATGCCTCAGAACGATGATCTTTCTTCTTGCAGCTGTGGTGTTCTGCCTTCAAAAATGGACTATTCTGTGCTCAACGTTAGCCTAAGCAGGGGTAACAGGAGTTTTTAGTGTCTCTTCTACTTACATCTGTTCTACTGTAAACTGCAACTTCGTATGAAGAACTAACATTTGCAGATGCACCATATATGATACATCCTTTCCAGATGTATCACAGCTTACTATGGCTCCTGCTCTGACTAAGATCTCAAGGAACTACAAAGAGTTGTGAATGAAGCCCATCAAGCAAACCAGCCTCCCATCCACTGACACTGTCTACACTTCCCATTGTCTCGGAAAAGCAGCCAGCATATTCAAGGACCCCATGCATCCCAGACATACTGTCTTCCATCTTCTTCTGTCGGGAAAAAGATAGAAAAGTTGAGGCCATGTACCAACTGACTCAAGAACAGTTTCTTCCCTGCTTCTGTCAGATTTTTGAATGGACCTACCTCGCACTAAATTAATCTTTCTCTACATGCCAGATATGACTGTAACACTACAATCTGTACTCTGTCCTTTCCTTCTCTATGTACAGTATGCTTTGTCTGTATAACATGCAAGAAACAATACTTCCACATATACTAACACGTGACAATAAATCAAGTCAGGTCAAATGAATCATCGAATACCGTAAATAATAAGGATTTAAACCACCAAGTTGTTTATTTGCACAATTTAACTCCCTAAGTTATTTCAGTTGTTGCAACTTACCTGCTGGTCATTTTGTAGTTTGCGATGCCCGCAATATATGTCCCAACGTAGATTCAGAAAATGAAGCCCTGGAGCACATCTTCACTGACCATTGTCATAGAATCATAGAATCTCTATAGTGCAGAAGAGGTCATTTGGCCCATCGAGTCGACACTGAATCTCAGAGAGAGTATCTTACCCAGGTCCTTTCCCCACCCTATTCCTTTAACCCCACACATTTACCATGGCTTCTCCATCTAACCTAAACAGCTTGGGACACTAAGGGGCAATTTAGCATGGCCAATCCACCTAACCTGCACATCTTTGAAATGTGGGAGGAAACCAGAACCCCTGGAGGAAACCCATGCAGACACAGGGAGAATGTGCAAGCCTCACACAGATAGTTATCCCAGGCCAGAACTGAACTCTGTGAGGCAGCAGTGCTAACCGCAGTGCTGTCCTATATAAATGTTTTCATTCACTTGAATATCTCGATGAGATGACTGGATTGCATCATGCCTAATTCCTCCATTTTGCTTTTGACATCAGGAGTCAAGTTCCAATTCAGCACAGACTAATCAGCAGCACGTGACATCTGTATCTGAACCTCGGGGCAGCAAATGGCCAAGTATTTACACACGGACGAAAAGGTGGCACAAAGGTTAGCACTGCTACCTTACAGTGTCAGGGACCCAGGTTCGATTCCTGGCTTGGGTCACTGTCAGTGTGGAGTTTGCATATTTTCCCCGAGTCTGCTTGGGTTTCCTCCCAAGGATGTGTGGATTAGGGGATTGGTCATGCTAAATTGCCTCTTAGTGTCAGGGGGACTGGCTAGGGTAAATCCTTGGGGTTGTGGGAATAGGGTCTGGGTGGGATTGCGGTCAGTATGGGCTTGATGGGCTGAATGGCCGTATTCTGCACTGTAGGGTTCTTTGATTGCCCAGTGCAACATGGACATCTGTTACCTGGTGGAGCCATGGAAGCAATGCCTCCATCCCTCCTCCCTGTCCCTCTTTCCACACACCTCTCGCCACCCATCACCCAACTCCTTTCAATCCCCCAGAAGTGTGCTTGAGGACTTACGTTCTTCATAACAAGTGAGAGGCATCAAATGCTCTCAATCCCACACCTCATAAGATTGATTAATTATTTCACCAGTTGAGCATTTCATAAAGAATTTAAGGAATCGCCCCTGAATGCAGGCAGGATATGTTGAGCCTTGTTTTATGATTCTGCAGCAAGCACCAAGTGTAT
Organism: Sphyrna mokarran; assembly: GCA_024679065.1. NCBI lineage: Eukaryota > Metazoa > Chordata > Chondrichthyes > Carcharhiniformes > Carcharhinidae > Sphyrna > Sphyrna mokarran. The sequence continues at coordinate 13,862,393 of JAGIQG010000020.1, read as the reverse complement.
TATCGGCAATTATTTTTAGTTAAGCCCAGGCAAGATTTCAACAAGATGGTGCGTGAAGTACCCAGCTGGAGACGTCCCCTTGGGTCCCATCAGCTCACTGTCACGCTCGCATGATTTATGTTCTGACGACCCTTTATCATTTCTTTTGAACAGCTTTTTGATTTGGGGGCTGACTGCCGAGGTTGTCTGGAACAATCACCAGACTGTCCAGCTCTGCTTTATGCCGGCTCACTAAGTGGCTGGGGGGGGGGAACGACCACGGTTACATCCCAGACAACACACCCCATCACCACTCCCCCCCAACCCAACACTGCCAGCTGAAGGCAAATGTAATTCCATTTGGGATAAAGAAAGCCCATGCATTTATATAACACCTTTCGCAATCTCAAGACCTACCAAAGGTACCTCACAGTCTTCTTGAAGTGCAGCTATTGCTGTGATGTGGGAATAACCGTGGCTGGCTTTGGGGGAATCTGGAGATTGCTCATACTGTTTAGGCTCTCAAACCAGCCTCCCGTCCATTGATTCCATCTATTTTTCCCACTGCCTCGGAAGAGCAGCCAGCAAAATTAAGGCCTCAACGCACCCCAGTCATTCTGTCTTCCACCTTCTTCCATTGGGAAAAAGATATAAAAGTCTGAGATCACATACCAAAATAAGAAAACTCTAGAAAATCTCAGTAGGTCTGGCAACATCTGTAAGGAAAGAAAAGAGGTGATTGTTATTTAAATGGTAAAAGAATTGCAGCATGCTGCTGTGCAGAAGGACCTGGGTGTCTTGGTGCAAGAATCACAAGGAGTTAATTTGTAGATGCAGCAGGTAATTAAGAAGGCAAATGGAGTTTTGTCCTTCATTGCGAGAGGGATGGAGTTTATGTTGCAGCTGTATAAGGTGTTGTATGGAGTATTGTGTACAATTTTGGTCTCCTTACTTGAGAAAGGATATACTGACACTGGAGGGGGTGCAGAGGAGATTCACTAGGTTGATTCCGGAGTTGAGAAGGTTGGCTTATGAGGAGAGACTGAGTAGACTGGGGCTATATTCATTGGAATTCAGAAGAATGAGGGGAGATCTTATAGAAACATATAAGCTTATGAAAGGATTAGATAAAATAGAAGCAGGGATGTTGTTTCCACTGGTGGGTGAAACTAGAACTAAGGGGCATGGCCTCAAAATAAGGGGAAATAGATTTAGAACCAAGTTGAACACAAAGAGTTGTGAATCTGTGGAAGTCCCTGCCCAGTGAAGCAGTTGAGGCGACCTCCTTGAATATTTTTAAGACAAGGATAGATAAATTTTTGAACCGTAAAGGAATTAAGGGTTCTGGTGAGTGGGCGGGTAAGCGGAGCTGAGTCCACGAAAAGATCAGCCATGATCTTATTGAATGGCAGAGTAGGCTCAAGGGGCCAGATGGCCTATTCCTGCTCCTAGTTATGTTCCATGTTTCTAGTCAAAATGACCATTTGTCAAAAACGTGACAGAGGCGAAGGAGCTGAGAGAAAGGGATGAATTCCTTACAGAATATGGAGTGTGAAGAGCTGTAGTCCAGATAGCTTTGGGAGTCAGTTGGCTTGTGTACCAACTGACTCAAGAACAGCTTCTTCCCTGCTGCCACCAGATTTTTGAATGAACCTACCGTATATCAAACTGATTTTTCTCCGCACCCTAGCTATGACTGTAATGCTACTTTCTGCACTCTTTTCCTTTTCTATGAACAGTATGCTTTGCTTTGTCTATATAGTGCGCAAGAAGCGATACTTTTCGCTGTATACTAACACATATGAAAACAATAAATCAAATCAAATGAAAATTTAGAGAGGGTTCATAAGCATAATCCTGAGAACGAAAGGCTTGATTCATGAGAAGCATCTGAACACTCTGGGTCTGTATTTGATGGAGTTTAGAAGGATGAGGGGAGATCTCATTGAAACTTACAGAATACGGAAAGATCTGGATAGAGTGGATGACAGCAAAATACTGCAGATGTTGGGAATCTGAAACCAAAAGAGAAAAATGCTGGAAAATCTCAGGAGGTTTGGCAGTTTCTGTAAGGAGAGAAAAGAGCTGACATTTCCATCTGGACTTTTCCCTCCTTATAGATGCTGCCAGACCTGCTGAGATTTTCCAGCATTTTCTCCTCTGAATAGAATGGACATGGGGAAGATGTTTCCATTAGCACAAGACTAAGATCCGAGGGCACAGCCTCAGAGTAAAAGGACAACCCTTTAGAACCAAAATGCAGAGTAATTTCTTCAGCCAATCAATGAAATTCATTGCCACAGAAGGATGTGGAGGCTGGGCCATTGAGTGTATTTAAAACAGGGAATACCGAAGGGGTTCTTCAAGTGTTTTGCCAAATGGAGAAACTGAACTCAAAGTTGAGCCTCACTTGCCTTGTGACTTATCCTTTCTAACTAGGTTGAATCTGGCCCAATGGGCCTTGGCCAGTTTGGTCAAATTCTCAATTTGAAACCAATATGCATCACACTGTATGCAAGGCATTCTGCTCTGAGCAGCTGCAAGTGTTGATTATGCTGTAAATTTGTCAGCTCATACCCAACCACTTTATTTTATGGAGTAGCCAATTACACATCACCAAATTAGATTGGAATTATAGTCACTGTGGAAGCTTTTAATTTGTAGTTTGTCCAAATTTAGCAACTCTCATGTTATTTCCTGAAGCTCAATTAAAGTTTAATTTAGACCGAATTGCACATCAAAAGCACATAAGCAGAGACCTCTCAGTGGCTAAAATAAACTAATTTTACACTCCTTTCTATGTCAGATCTACTCCTCTTTGCAAAAAGACAGAACAGCAAGTGGCAGGCAGATAGAGCAGGTGTGACAAGGCAGCTCCCATTGCAACATCATTGCAGCCTTGGGGGGAAATCACATTAATTCACTACGAGAACTGTGTCCCTCTGAACATATCCTGGCAACTGGCAAATGAGACATAGAAATGGGGGTGTGCAAATTATCACTGGAGAAGGATTATTTAAAGTCATTCTCCCTCATTATCTTAAGCATTCTCCATCCCACACCCCCGCCACACACACCTACCCCACACTCACAATACATACATGCATCCACCCCACACACAATACATACATGCATCTACCCCACACACACACACACACAGTCTCTTGCCTCTAAGAGACAGTCTCATGGCAGTTTCACAGAGTGTAGAATTGGAGTAAATAATTCAAACTGAGGGAGGGGAGTCGCGAGATCAGTATCAGTATCCAAACTCCAGTGTCGCTTGTAATTTCCATTCAATTCCACGAACTGAAACCCAAAGTGTCAATGTTGATTGCGAGCGATAGCAGCAAGCTAATAACTCCAGGTAGTTACCCAGTAAAACTCAAACAATTGCTTTCATAGATGAATGATTGAGCTAACCTAGATGTAAAAAAAAGTTGTTTTTATTTTTCAAACCCAAAGAAAGCGATAAAAGATCCAGGAAACAGTATATTGCTTGGGGTAAATTACGCTCACATGGAGATGAACTGAGAGTGTTTTGAACAGAGCCCAAGAGCTTCTTTGAATGGATCTGTAGATTCCTACATAAGGAAAGTGGGTACGGGAAAGAACCGGTTTTTAAACATTTTATTTGATAGAAGTAGCCATTTAATCAGCAGGTGGTTTTGGGCTAATAGTTGCCCTTTCCTGATAGGATGAGAGCCAAACTTTGTTAATGCATCACCACGCCTGATATTAATGTCACAATCTCTATACCAAACCTTATCAATCCTGTCCATTGTCTTCATATCATCCAACTGAAATCATTTGACTGTACCAGCAAGCGCATCAGAGACTGTTATCTGTATCATAGAGGTGGCACGGTGGCACAATGGTTAACACTGCTGCTTCACAGTGCCAAGGATCCAGGTTCGATTCCCAGCTTGGGTCACTGTCTGCACGGAATCTGCACATTGTCCCGGTGTCTGCGTGGGTTTTATTCGGGTGCTCTGGTTTCCTCCCACAGTCTGAAAGACGTGATGGTTAGATGCATTGGCCATGCTAAATTCTCCCTCGGTGTACCCGGACTGGCATCAGAGTGTGGCAACTCGGGGATTTTCACTGTAACTTCATTGCAGTGTTAATGTAAGTCCACTTGTAACACGAATATAGAGCTGAGGGAATTACCCCACTGCTATCCAGTATTTTACATTTACAGCACCCATTATCACGTTGCATCTTTTAGATAATAAATATTCTGTTTGAAGCAACACAGGCCCATTTTTAGCAATCTTTCTGCACAAGCAATGTCTCTTATGGGGTTCAAGACTCCATGTGATACATTCCCGCTCTGCTGCTCAGCAATTTAAGTTTAAAACTATCTACATCCCCCTCAGCAGCCATTGTGAAAATGGTCAGAGTGACCTGTGCGTCTGCACCCAGATTCGATATCCAAACCTGTGTAATGTGGGTCCGCCTCGGACAGGGTAGCAATGGGAGTGTGAGTATTTACTCCAGCAGCCGGACTTGCATTTAAATAGCATTGCAAGATGTTCTTTAGCTTGGGCAGGAAAGTAGGGGAGAAGCCAGTAGCCAGAGCCCTTGTTTGTGTTGGGCATCCTTAATAGACATGGAGGGGCGGTTAATTTTCCGGCCCCACTTTCCGTGGTAATTGTCGTGGGTGGAACGGACAATTTCACAAACCCTCACAAGGTCTGTTGGTCTCAGGCAGGAATTTCTGTTCGGGGGAAGGCGGAAAATGTCCCCAGTAATTGAGCTTCAGGTAAGGGATGAGTTGGTCTCTGCTTTGATGTGCCCATCACACTTGAATGCCCAGCTAGATTAATCTGAATGACATTACTCTGCGTTATCCCGTGTTAAATAAGTTACTGCCCATGTTGAAATGATGCCAGTGGATATACCCAGAGCCATCACTCTCAAAGTGATTGGCCAAACGCAGGAAGGACATTTGGGGCCCATACCCAGAGTAAATCAATGCCTCCGGGATATGAGGAGCAGAAGGCTGTACGGAGAAATAACAAGCAATTCATTAACAGCCATTGATCCATCCATCAGCTTTGATACTGATCTGCAGCTGTGTGCTTTCCCTGTCTTCTGAACTTCAGTCATAGGATGTTGTTGAAGAAATCTTTCGCCTTCTTACAAACTGCGTGGAAATGCACATAGAACATAGACTACAGCACAAACAGGCCCTTCAGCCCACAAGTTGCGCTGATCACATCCTTACCTACTGGGCCTACCTATAACCCTCAATCCCATTAAATCCCGCGTACTTATCCAGAAGTCCCTTAAAAGAACCCAAAAAGAGAGTTGTTCCTTAAAGAAAGTTGTCTATCAAGCAGGGCGCGGTTTATAGGAGTTGATACAATCCAACATTACGCACAGCGATGCCCTTTATAGATACCATTGTTCAAAGGACCACACAGTTTGAACAAATGCAAAAGGAAGAAGGAAGGAAGGATAGGATGGAAGAAGGCAAAGAAAGAAATTGGACAAGATTCTCTGGTCTCGCAGTTGTGTTTATCCTGTGGGGAGGAGGTGGCGCGTTGTTTGCTAACAGCAGGATTCTCTGGTTCCATTGACATCATTCCATGCCAGCGGGGAACATGAGATGGGGGGAGGGGGGCACTTGCGCTGTCAGCGGGACTGGAGAACCCCACCGGTGAGACTGGAGAATGTCACCAACGCAACCGGCCAGAGAATTCTGGCCCTTGTATTTATTTGGCACCTTGCGTAGCCTCAGGATTTGTCAAAGCACTTTTACAAATACATTTTTGAAGTGTATTTACAGTTGTTGCTATGGAAATGCGACTTTGTAGAATACACAGAGGATTATATTTTTGTTGTTCTGAGGAGGGAGTAGAGACTCCTGCCATCTCGTGTCTTGTGTGCGTGCGTGTCTGTATGTGTGTGCGTGCGTGTCTGTATGTGTGTGTGTGTGTGTGTGTGATGCAATGATGTGGCCCATGTCCTCTGCATCGTGTCTTCACAGACAGAAGAAACAGCTTGTAAAACTGTTTTTTGATGAAAGACTTTGCAGCAGTATTAATGAAAACCTTTGTGCTGCTCCTTTTAACGTCAATTGGACAAGTTGCAAGACAATCTTAAAGTGTAAACATCCATTTTGAAGCAGTTTAAAAGCTTTATGCCAAGTTGTAATTTGGAGACTAGATTTCCACACCCCAAAGCAGACTGCACTTTTTCCCCAAGCTCGTTATTTTATTCTCCTTCGGCTGAATTAATTACATTTATATAATGCTATAATTGCATTTATAACTCTATTTATAGCTGAACGATTTTGGTCGTTTCTTCCTTGCTCTATAATGCTGTGAGTGTGTTTCATTTTGCTTATTTACGGTCTGTCTGCAAAATTCCCCCTAATTTGTATTTTTCCTCTTCTCTCTTAATGAAAGAATTCTCTGCCTTGAGGTAAAGGGCCTCCATCCAGAAACCATGTGGATTAACTCCTGAAATGGTTTGGGCTGGTTTCTAAAGAGAGGATTCTGTGTTTCTTTGTGAGGTTTTAATGCTGAAACCCTCTCACAAAAGGAGAAGGATAAGCACCTATTAGAAACCATTGCATCAGTTTTCCTTTAAGGACCCTTTGGGCCCAGTTAAAGCTGACCCCTTTTGTTCCAGGCTGCAAGCCTTCAATGAAAGCTGAGGTGGGGTTTTAGGGCTGCTATGGGTCACCAGAGGGACCTTTTAAGAGTCAACCTCCGCCCCAAGGGTATAGGGTTGTGTTGGCGCCAGCACGGCAGAACTGGTTTATAGGCTTTGTTTGGTCATTGGGTTAATAGGATAAATGAGGCTGGGCAACCTTCTGACCTCCACTCAAATGCGGTAACTTTTGTGTCCTTAAACCAGATCGGGAGATTGAGAACAGAGGGACTGCTTATCCATTAATCTGCCTTTTTAAATAACTGAGCATTTAATCCGATTTGTTCCATGGGATGACAAAGTTTCCTTACCTTTGTCTCGCATTTTACCCCAACTAGACTAGGATTCAGTGGGGTGGGGGGGAAAATCAGTGTGTTTTTAACAAGTGTGTTGTACACCCTGAGATTTTCTGTTGTTCTTTCTTGCACCAACGAGTTAAAAAAGAAATGAACATTGAGTGCAGTTAATTTTTAATTGTGTTATGCAATGGATTGCAAGCGCTGGATGATCTACAGTGGGGTGCTTGCCCTGCTTGTGTATTGAAAAGCTCTGGTCAGTAAAGCAACAGATGAGGCTGCGCAATGACACTCAGCCTTGTGTTTGTGGAAGGAGTTTGTATACAGGGTGTAAATTGTAATTTGGGGTGCTTGAATAATTGCATGGCAGTTTGGGTGCTTGAAGGAATTCTTTCCCTTTTGTGTACCCCAGTTATAACTGATGGGGGAGAACATAGAAGGCCACAGCACAAACAGGCCCTTCGGCCCACAAGTTGCGCTGATCATATGCCTACCTACCTATCTATAACCCTCAATCCCATTAAAGAAATAAAATCGACACCTTACAATGCTGGCAATGTTGGCAGGGATATGTACCAACTTGTTACAGAATCTCAACAGTAGGAATAACTCCATGGGGATGGGGGGGGAGGGATAGCTGATTTGGAGGACGGAGCATGTGGAACCCAAAATTCATTCCCTGTAGAGGAAAGAAAATATGCAATGTATTACCGATCTTCTGCCTTCTTCTACAGCTGCCACCTTGCTGAAACAGTGCCTATTTTGGCGGTGATTTGCCACAGCCCGTTCCACCTCACTCACTCACGTCCCTGGATAGGAACCAAATTCACCCCTCTCCAGCTTGCAGTACTGTAGCCAATTACCTGTGGAGCAAGGAGCATTTACCTATTAACATGCAGCCAAGTTTAACCTGACACTGCACAAGAATTGCCAGTGGCCAGTTGGTAAGTCCATAGTTTGCTGCTTCAAAACTGCAGTCACTTTGGGTTGTAAATTATAGGGAAAAGACATCATGAAATGATTGGCTTGTTTTGCACCAAAATGTGACACCCGGGGACAGAAATGTCCTGTCCCGCCAGCCACAGGAATCATAGCGGGTAGGACACAGAACGTACAAAAGTCTATTGGGAGGAATTTTCTGGTGAACGTAGACTGAAAATCCTGCCCTTGCGTGGAGTGTGATCCCTGGAATATGCCAACTCCATGGTCAATGTAAAACTAAAGTTTCGTTTCTAATGCAACTGCTCTTTTGGTCATGCTTAATTTCTTTTGTCACACTTCTGCTGTCACACTTAGTTAATAAACAGCAACAAATCCAAACCAAAGATGTAGAGAAATTACAAACCACAAATCAAAGAAACTGGCTGGAAAGCTGTCACTGGGAAAAGGCTAATGAAGACAACCAAGCTAAACCAACAAGCAACTGACAACGTGCAATTTTAAAAGCAGACATTCGAATCACCTTGAGCACTTCTTGTGGAAAAAGAGTCACACTGTTCTTTTCTCAAGTAATTGAAATTTCATATGTCCAAAATAGTATGTTAAATAAGTAAATGCAAATCACATCTTTCACAATTAGGTGATGAGATTTAGCCATTGGAATTTTAAAATAACTTTGTACTAACTTTTTACTTGAAGGTCTTGTATACTCTTGAAAATTGATTGAAATCATCTGGAAGTGCGGTTTGTTGATATGGTTCCTCTTCCTGCACCTATTTTCCAAGCTATTTTTTTCTTCTTGGAATAGATCGCTAACCTGTCTTTTTTTTGTCTATTATTTTATTAGTGTCACAAGTAGGCTTACATTAACATTTCAATGAAGTTACTGTGAAAATCCCCACATTCCGCTCTCTGTTCGGGTACACTGAGGGAGAATTTAGCATGGCCAATGCACCTAACCAGAATATTTTTTGGACTGTGGGAGGAGACCGGAGCACTTGGAGGAAACCCACAGAGACATGGGGAGAATGTGCAGATCCTCATAGACAGTGACTCAACCTAGGAATCGAACCTGGGCCCCTGGTGTGGCGCTTGCCCCCGTGCCATCTCCAGAACAGGGGTGGGCAACCTGTGGCATGCAGACCCATCAGGGTTGTGAACGAGGCCCACGGACATTTTGTTGGCCATTGCCCTTGTGCAGAGCTGCCACGTTCCACCAATTCCATGTGCATAGTTTTTTTCCTACTGGTGTGACCAAAATGACTTGCACGTAAAGCAATGGCACATGAAGTGAGGTGTGTGCTGATTGCTCACAACATTGACTGTGAGAGCCACCTGCTCCCTCTGAATAATCAAGCGTGAATACTTCTTTTGTTTTTACCAAATGAGGTTGATGACAATTCTATTAATATATAAATGATTCAGTACTTTCAATAACTCATTATGAAATATTCAGCTCAGGAGTCATGGCTATTGAGCAAGCCTGATATCAACCTTGTGACTCACTGAGATGAAGGAGGGCCACTTATGCCCTCACCAGCCTAGGGTTGCTCATCACTGTTGCAGAGGTTTATATCTTAAGAGGCATCATTAGACTTTAAACATGGCTGACAAATAGTCTCTATCACTCTTACCACCTTATATTGGTTTGCGTTAGAGGGATTTTGCGGGTTGATATTCAACCTGACTGACAGCGTTATGAGCACACTTATTGACCATAAAGTCTGGTGAGGGGTCTCAAACCTGGAGCTCCTGGCTCAGAGGCAGGAATGCTATTCACTGCTGTACGAGACTGCCAGGGGTGCAGTAGCATGATGATTATGTTACTGCACTCAATGGGCAGAATTTTATGGCCTCCCTCATCCTGAAAATGTAAAATCCTATCCGAGGCCAACGAATCTTCCCGTTCTCTGCCCCTCACCCGCTCCAATTCCCGTGGCGGGAGAGGCAATAAAATTCTGGCCAATGTGTTTTATGATTTGATTTGATGTTTGATTTGATTTATTATTGTCATGTGTATTAGTAGACAGTGAAAAGTATTGTTTCGTGTGCACTATACAGACAAAGCATACCATTCATAGAGAAGGAAGGGAGATGGCGCAGAAAGTAGTGTTATAGCCATAGGGTGTAAGAGATTGAATTAAAGCATTGTTAGAAAGTTTGAAATAGTTCGAGTGAAGTTTTAGAAGCATAGAACAGAAGATAGAATTAGAAAATATTTCAGGCTTAGATTAATGATCAGGCGACCTGAGTTCAAATTCCACTGTGCTGAGGAATTTAAATTCAGTCAATGATTCGGACTGTGGGAGGAAACCCACAGAGACATGGGGAGAATTTGCAGATCCTCATAGACGGTGACCCAATTCAGTTAATGAATTTAAATTATCATTTTTTAAAAAAGATCAGTAACAGCGACCATGACTGGAATATTCCAGCAATAGGGCCGGGCAAGCAATTAAAATCTTCATTCCCAGTGGCAAGACTGGAATCTCACACCGGCTTGAAGGGCCGAAGAATTCCAGACCGTAAAACTATTAAATTGATGTAAAAACTCGTCTGATTCACTAATATCTTTTGAGGGTATGTGACTGCAGACCCACAGCAATGTGGCTATGATTAACTCCTCTGAAAGATCTACCATTCAGCTGTATCCTAGCAGGGGGGCATCACCAGAACCTTCTCGAGGTTAAACTCGGGGATGCACAATAAATGTTGCGATTGGTCAGCAATACGCACGTCCGGGCGCTAAAGCTTTCAGGCTACATTCCCATCATCCCTTGCAGACGGAAGGATGCCAGTTACATCCTGTGAATGGATAAAAGAAAATCAAAGGGAGACATGGTGGCACAGTGGTTAGCACTGCTGCCTCGTAGTGCCAGGGCCCCAGGTTCAATTCCCGCCTCGGGTCACTGTCTGTGTGGAGTTTGCACGTTCTCCCTGTGTCTGCGTGCGTTTCCTCCGGGTGCTCCAGTTTCCTCCCACAATCCAAAGATAAGCAGGTTAGGTGCATTGGCCATGCCAAATTGCCTCTTAGGTTCCCGGGATGCGTAGATTAAAGGGATTGATAGCGTAAATATATGGGATTGCGGGGATAGAACCTGGGTGGGACTGTTGTCAGTGCAGACACGATGGGCTGAATGGCTTTTTTCTGCACATTACGCGTTCCATAAAAGATGAGACATGATGATCCTAATTATTTTTAAAAAAAGGTTATCTATGCCAGGATGTAAAAGACAGTGTGACTGATCTGTAGTGATTACACACCACTTAAAACTTTTATTGATTAAGCCATAAATTTTGACAGATGCAAAAGTTGTGATGCCTCTCAGAGACAGTGACCTGAGCCAGGAATCGAACCCGGATCCTTAGGGCTGTGAGACAGCAGTGCTAACCATTGTGCCACTGTGCCGCCCAGTTTGCTACCTGCGGACATACCGACCGGAATTTTCCGCTTGTTGATGCCAGCGGGATTCTCTGGTCCCGCTTCAGTGAATGGAGATTTGGCTGATTACTAAATTCTCCCCTCACTTGCGGTGTAAACAAGCTGGAAAATTCTGACCAACACCGTGTAAAAAGATATATGCTGCTGGATTGGAAGTTCTCTTTCTCTGTGCCTCGATGGCAATAAAACAAATTGTGCTTTAAAGTCTTGCTGCGGATGCAGCCATTTTTATTGGCAACTGTTAGACTGGCACGGAAGTTTGATAATAGCTGTGGGTATGTTACTGGACCGCAGTATTTCACTGGAAAGTATATGCCTTCTTTCAAATGACTTTGAAGTTGCCTGCTTAGTTTCTTCCTTTGAGAATCTAAGATTGAGTATGACAGTTGTTGGCTCTGAATTTGTTGCAGGGAAGCCATCTTCTTGGAGAATGGCGAAATGAGAGAGATCTAACCAGCTCTTTCTTGGGAAAGGACAACTCCTCATTCTTGTCCTGGTGCCAGTACATCTGAAAGGCAGAGTGAGGAATTTTAAATCCTCACAAAGAGGGAAAGGCTGCACAATCATCTTTAATTAAGATTTCCTAACAGCACTGTGGGTGTACCTACACCGCATGGACTTTTTTATTTAGTAACAGTTTTAAGCTTAAGTCTTTATTAGTCACAAGCAGGCTCATATTATGTCTTTATTAGTCACAAGTAGGCTCATATTATCACTGCAATGAAGTTACTGTAAAAATCCCATTGTCGCCACACTCTGGTGCCTGTTGGGTACACAGAGGGAGAACTTAGCATGGCCAATGCCCCTAACTAACACATCTTTCGGATGGTGGGCAAAAACCAGAACATCCGGAGGAAACTCAAGCAGACACAGAGAGAACGTCCAGATTCTGCATAGACAGTGACCCAAGCTGGGAATCGAACCCGGCTCCCTGGTGCTGTGAAGCAGCAGTACTAACCACTGTGCCGCTGGACTGCAGTGGTTCAAGAAGGCAGCTCACCTTCTCAAGGGCAATTAGGGATGGACAATTAATGCTGGTCTAACCAGCAATGTGAAAACAGAATCAATAAAAAGATGTGGTTCCTTTAAATGCAGTTGGCTTTGTGCAAAACAGTTTGCAAAGACAGCACCATGAATAATCACTGGCTAACTGGATTAATACTGGTTTTAAAAGGACACCATCTATTCTTGCAGAAAGTTAAGCAGGATCGGAGGCCGACATCTTCTTGGGTCCTCTGAGAGGACCAAGCCACAGTGCCATGAACTCTGCTCTGTCTAGAGCATGGAGGAAGATCCCACATCCACCCAAGTAGGAACAGGGCTGGAAACCTGTGCTGTTGGTGCTGATCTGATCCACACTCCCAGTGATTGGTCCCCAACATGAGCTTATAGATTCCAACGATGCAGAAGGAGGCCATTCAGCCCATTTAAGACTGCACCGACCACAATCCCACTCAGGCCCTATCCCCATAACCCCATACATTTACACTAACTGGCCCCCCGAAAGTAAGAGGGGCAATTTAGCATGACCAGTCCACCTAACCCGCACATCTTTGGAGTGTTGGAGGAAACCGGAGTACCCGAAGGAAACCCACGCAGACATGGGGAGAATGTGCAAACTCCATACAGACCGTCACCTCAGCCAGGAATCGAAGCTGGGTCCTTGGCACTGTGAGGCAGCAGTGCTAACCACTGTGCCAATGAAGGCACTATTGCTTTAATTTCCAATCCTGGAAGTAGGGTTTACCTCAGCTCCAGTAACAGTGGTTAGATGCCTCTGATTAAATAATTGCATGGTGTAGCACTGTGCAGTCATGTTGAGACGTGACTGAGAATCCGAGGCTAACGGGCTGTATTTTGATAGATGGAGTAAAACCTGCCCCATCTTTGCAGATGTTAGTCGTAGAGAACAGGTGCAATCCCCAGAGGAAAAACTTGCCTTTGTTTCCCTGGCAACCAGGTTTGGTGCTCGATGGCTCTCTTCATCTCTACCCTGGGGTCCTCATGAGTGCGTGCTGGGATAGTACTGTCAGCCACAGGGGTCCTTTTTTAACATTAATCATAGAAGCACAGCATCTAGCAATTCTATCCCTTCCCCCCATTCCTCCCCCGCGATAAATGCACAGCCCGATGGGAGCCACACTTGAAGACGTGCACTTTTTGAAGTGTAGTCGTTATTATTCTGCAGGAATTGCAATTAACATGCATCACGATTCCATCATCTGTCCTGCAACCATGACCAAGTTATTTGTTTGCAAGGAATACTGGTTCAGGGGTAAAAATTGATCAGGACACCGGGAAGAACTTTCTCACTCTTTTTCAACATGGGACCATAGAGTCATCGAATTCTTACAGTGCAGAAGGAGGCGATTCAGCCCATTAAATCTGCACCGGCCTCTCTGACAGAGTTTCTTAACCAGGCCGTGCCCCATAAACCCACACACTTACCATGGCTAATCCCATCTAACCTTGGGACACTAAGGGACACTTTCACAATCCACCTAACCTGAACATCTTTGGACAGTGGGGTATTTTTCTTTTTTCCTTTTATTCATAAAATTTGTATGAGTGCATTACAAAATATTTCAAGTTGAAAGTAAAAAAATTTGATTGTAAATTCTTCCTTTGGTGTCTCTATACAACGGTGATACTCTTGATGTTGGCAGCATACCATTGAACTGTAGAAATGCTATAGTGCAAAACTAAGCCATTTGGCCCATCAAGTCTGCACTAACCCTCTGAAAGAGCATTCCATCCAGGCGTTACCCTTTGCCCTGCTCCTGTAACCCTGTGCATTTACCCCGCTAATCCAGCTAACCAACACACCCTTGGACACTGAGGGAGAATTTAGCATGGCCAATCCACCTACCTGCACATCTTTAGAGCATGGGATTTCCTTGCTTGCCTATTTGGATAAATCTGATAGATTCCATGACACCATTAAAGAGAAACTGGGATTTCTCCCAATTACTTGGCCACATTCGACCCACAAACAACAACAATCCAATCATACACTCATTAGCTATCTGTGGAATCTTGCTATACACAAATCAGGGCAGCATAGTGGCACTGACGTTAGCACTACTGCTTCACAGTGCCAAGGACCTGGGTTCGCTTTCAACTTTGAGTCAGCGTGTGTGTGGAGTTTGCACGTTCTCCCTGTGTCTGCATGGGTTTCCTCTCGATGCTCTGGTTTCCTCCCACAGCCCAACAATGTGCAAGTTAGGTGCATTGGTCGTTTTAAATTGCCTCTTAGGATGGAATTTTATGGCCTTGCTTGTTGTGAAATGGTAAAATCCAGCCCTAGATCAATGGAGCTTTCCACGGTCCAACCCTCGCCCACTCTGATTCCTGTGACAGGCGAGATGGTAAGATGTGAGTCTCAAAATGTGTCAGTTAGGGGAATTAGCAGGGTAAATATGTAGAGTAGGCCTGGATAAGATACTTTGTCAAAGAGTCAGTGAAAACCCAATGGGCTGAATGGCTCCTCCTGCACTGTATTGTTTTTACGGTTGTATGAATACAGCTATCATGTTTGCTTAAAGCACAGTTGATTACATTTCAAAAGAAAACCATTGCCTTTCAAGTGCTTTGTCATTGCCTGAGGTTCTGAGAGGTAATAACGTGTGCAAGTTTGTACTTTTTTTTAAAGCAAAACTCTGTACAAACCTGTTCACATTCAGTTGCTTTCCAATATTAGAATCACAATGACATGCTCAAAATTGGGAGCAGCCTGCTTACACCATTCTCATAGCGTTCATCTCATGAGTTGTCATTTTCTTTTACTAGTTTTGTCCAAATCTTTCATCGCAAATGTCCAGTCACCAGCTATTTAAATAATTGGGGGAGATGCTGGTTTAATGGTATTATTGCTAGACTATTAATCCAATACCTCAGCTACCGGTCTGAGCATCTAATGTGAAGCTTTGTTCGCTAGGAGAGGGAGGTGATAGCATAGCGGTATTGTCACTGGACTAGTAATCCAGACACTCGGAGCTCTGGGACTTGAGTTCGAATCCCAGCACAGCAGATGGTAAAATTTGAAAATTCTATAAAAATCTGGAGTTAAAAGTGGAATGATGACCATGAAAACCATTACCGTGAAAACCATTACCGTAAAAACCCACATGGTTCACTAATATCCTTTAGGGAAGGAACTCTGCCATCCTTACCTGGTCTGGCCTACGTGTGACTCTAGACTCGCAGCAATGGGACTACTTTTAAACGCACTCAGGGATGGGTAAATGCTGGCCTAGCCAGTGACGCCACTTCTGACAGTTCCACATTCTGCCAATGAAGAGATGACGGATTGGGACTGAATCTTTCACTGAGCAGTGGCTCCTCTCAAACAGAAGCGGCAGATTGCTTCAGCCTGTGACATTATTGGGGTTTCGCTCAAACACCATGCTTGTTTGCAACTGGAAAAACTATCATTGTTTCACCTTTTCTTATCTGAACTGATTTGAAGGGCTTTTTTGTGCAGTTTGAAGATTTAATGAATCTTTTTGTAAAACGAATATCAGATTTGAGATTCCCAATATTGTTACCATAAATTCAACATCTTAAAGAAGCTTAATTTGTGTAATTATGCATGACTACAAAATAGAGGGATGTTCCATGCCTTGTTGGCTGGGCATCATGGTGGCACAATGGTTAGCATTGCTGCATCACTGCTAGGGATCTGGATTTGATTCCCAGAACCTGTGTGGAGTCTGCACATTCTTTCTGTATCTGCGTGGGTTTCCTCTGGGTGCTCTGGTTTCCTCCCACATTTCAAAAGATGTGTGAGTTAAGTGCCTTATCCATGCTAAATTCTTCCTCAGTATATCCGACAGGTGCAGGAGCATGGCGATTTTCACAATAACATCATTGCGGTGTTAATGTAAGCCTACTTGAGACACTAATAAATAAGCTTAAACTTCAAAAATAAATATATCCATAAAGCGCCTTTCATGACTCAAGGATGTACCAAAGTCCTCTACGTCCAATTAAGTATTTTGGAGGCTCAATATAGAATCACAGGGTGGAAAAGATGGTGCAGAAACATGCATTTAGGCCCGACCATCCAAACCAGCCCTTATCCTCTACTCGAGCCAAATGTTGCTGCCAATGTGCACACAGCAAGCTTCTGCAAACTGCACACAGCAAGCTTCTGCAAACTGCACTGTAGTGTAATAATGACTACATCATCTGTTTCAGTGATGTTGAGGGACCAGGACACTGGGACGAGAACTCCTTTATTCAAAATAGTGGTGTGGGTTAATGGGGTGAGGGGGGAGATGAGAGTGTGGGGTGTGCATGGCAGGGTGGAGGCGGGGTGTTTTATTATCCATCAACTTGTTCTAGCATAGGCCAACTAATGTACACTGGAGCGGCCGACTTTCCAAATATTGAGTCTTCAGGGCAAAACTGAATCATTGTCCAAAACATTTTTTGAGGGGGACCGTGAGGGTTTAATAAGTGAGGCTGTTGACCGAATGTTATAATCCAGCTCACGCAAAACCCCTGCTTTGTGACCAAGGCCAGGCATTATTAGAGGTGGCTGCAGTATTGTTACATTCTGTGGTTAAATGGACAGTATCCTCTTCATCTGACTTCATAAACCATATTTAATAACTATCAGAAAATCATTCGGTCTTTCACATACTGTAGTACACGTCTGTGTTGTCAGCAAACTCCACCAAGTTTACCGCGACAATAAATATAATTAAGCAGCCAAAAAAACAGGAGGCTGTGTTTTTTTTTGTATATTGTGCACCATTCGGTATCCATGTGTGTTTTAGTATTTTTTTAAAAGACAACAGGTAGTCTTGTCACCAGCACTCCAGCATAGCAGGGTATGTGGAATGGTCACTGCTCACACTGTGAATAAAATACTCAACTGCTCAGTGTGAAGACTCCCTCTATCTGAGTTTTGAGTCGAAAGTCGGCACTTTTGGCCCGTGTTGGGAATATTAGAAATCTGACCTCGCTTACTGAACAGTTTGAGGGGCTGTATGAAGAATCTCGTGGAAGTTTAATTTTCAGTGGGGTGTTCAGGTGATTTCTCCCTACCCGCCTGCTAATGTGCATCTCAGAATCATAGAATCCCTCTACTGCAGAAGGAGGCTGGTACAGCCCATCAATTCTGCACCGACCACAATCCCACCCAGGTCCTATTCCTGTAATCCCACGTATTTACCCTGCTATTCTCCCTGGCATTAAGGGTCAATTTAGCATGACCGATCTGCCTAACCTGCATGTCTTTGGACTGTGGGAGGAAACTCCACACTGGCACGAGGAGAACGTGTAAACATTGCACAGTGATCGGGGGTTGGAATTAAACCCAGGTCCCTGGCACTGTGAGACAACGGTGCTAACCACTGTGCCACCATGCCACCCTCTTGTTAATTGTGTTTGGTTTCAACACCAGTGCAAGGAAGACTTGCAGTCACGCAACACCCTTCACGGCACTTTGTCGCCACTACCATTTTTGAATGGTAGTTGCTGTGAGGGAATCAGGAGGCCATTTGGCCCATTCGATGCACACTCACTCTCTGCAAGAACAATTGCTCGAGGAGGCCCAAGATTCTTGGGGGCCTCCTGTCGGATGTCTGTTCAGCTGTAACAGAGAGAGAAAAAAAACAATCAAATTGTGTAGGGCAGGATCCCCCTGACTCCTCCATCCCCCCCCCCCCCCCCCCCCCCCCCCCCCCCCTCCACCTCCCATCTCCCACCCTCCCCATGGTATATCTTCCAGCGGTGGAGGCAGCCCATCATTGGCCAAGGGAAGGGAAGTTGAGACGTCGGCTTTGAAAACTCATAAACAAGGGGGTCAAAGGAAGACCACACTGTTTACTGGACGGGGATATACAAAGACTCCAGATGTGGTGGCTACAGCTGCAAGTGGGACGTGGGCACTTTGTAGATGATGGGTATTAGAATGTAACCACTGATAACATTGGTCACATTGCAACGGATCCAATGGTGACCAGGTCAGCTAATCCAATAAACTGTGTAACCAGTGACAAAATGATATGATGACTAGCTGACTCAGTATAAATAAGAACTGTTGAGAATTGTTAAATTTCTTGGAGTGGCTGAGGGTGAGGCCTCAAATATTGGAGTAATGAAGTTTCTTTATTAAATCTTTTTCTTTTATTTATAAGTAGATGTAAGTTTTTAAAAAAATTTTATTGCTACACCTGAAGAGTTCTTTCTGAAGGATCAGCAATGGGCTTGGGTGGAGGATAGTTGCATCATGGAGCAGATTTCTGAGACTGCTGAGCTTTTCCCGCTGGGTTGCTGACCCCCTGCCCTGTCTGGTGAAGACAGCTGGGCTGCAGAGAGTGATAGGAGTGTGCGGAACTGGTATTTAAATATGGTGCCAGGGCCTTTGAACCTGCCATGATGGCGGGCAAGAGAAACTCACCTGTGCTTAAGTAAGGAGCTTCCGAGTGCGGAATCTGGTGCAGGATCCCGCCATTCTAACCAGGGCACTTACCCAAAAACAGAGAATTCCTCTCTCTGTCTGGACTTGCCAATTAATAATTGTCAATTGATACTTGAAATTAGGGAATGGTCCCTCAGCAATAAGCAGGACTTCTACGGATTGGAGGAGAAGAAAAACAGTTTTGGCCTGAGATCTTGTATCTGTATTTGAGAAATGAAGGTTGGATTTTCAAATGTGGAATGGTCTTGTGAATGTTATATAGTTGTCCAGCTGACTGGAATTTCTGTGGTATTCGTTTAAGTTCAGACAGACTGTCTATCTCACTTTGTAATCCCGAGCACCCAGTTCTCTCTCTCTTGCTCTCAGCAAGAATGTTGCCACGTTGAACAGTGGTCAGAGAATCATACAGGTTTATAGCGTGGAAACAGACCCTTTGGCCCAACTTGTCCATGCCACCATTTTTTTCAAACACCTAAGCTAGTCCCAATTGCCAGCATTTGGCCCATATCCCTCTCTACCCACTATATCCATGTAACTGTGTAAATGCTTTTTAAAAGACAAAATTGTACCCACTTCTACTACTGCCTCTGGCAGCTTGTTCCAGACATTCACCCACTCTCTGTGTGAAGTAACTTGTTCCTCTGGACACTTTTGTACCTTTTCCCCTCTCACCTTCCAGTTTTATACTCTGCTGCCTTTGGGAAAAGCTGGTGTGGGGGAGGGAACGGGGAGGAATAGTGTGCCTTGGGATGTTAGTCATTAATCAGCAAGTGGATTTCTCAGGGAGGGAGGGTGATGGGGGAAAGTCTTTTTCCTGCACATCTGCTGACCAATTCATCAAAGGACCTTTGCCATTTGACCTTGGACAGCTTCTGCTTGCTGATGAACTTGGTTACTTCTGACTTGATCCAAAGTAAACTTTCGCACCATCAGACTAAATAGTTTCCTGGATTTTTAGTACTGTGCAGCAACAACTACTATGATAGGAATTTTGTCATAGTTTATATTTATCACTTCCTGTCCTCCCTACATTGCCTCCTCCCCATCTTCAAACCCCCCCTCCACTTTATTCATGTTTTCCAAATGCACCCTGTTTTCAAATACTTTATAAGTCTATCTTAGTTATAGGTGGGGAGTAAGTTGACCGTTCCATCATTTTTGAAATGTAAACTGGTTAACATATGGGTTAACTGAAGATATGAGTGAAGAGTAAAAGAAATGGATAATAGTACAATTTTTCCTCTGAAGAGATACTACTTACGGTTACTCCATGTTAGAATGACACCGATGACGGCACAGCAGTTAGCACTGCTGCCTCACGGCGCCAGGGATCCATTTCAGTTCCGGCCTTGAGTCGTTGTCTGTATGGAGTTTGTATGTTCTCCCTGTGTTTCCTCCGCGTGTTCTTGTTTCCTCCCACACTCCAAAGGTGTGCAGGTTAGGTTCATTGGTTGTGCTAAATTGCCCCTTAGTGTCAGGGGGTGGTTTGTAGAATACGTAAGTGGAGTTACAGGGATTGTGATCAGTGCAGACTCAATGGGCCAAATGGCCTCCTTTTGCTCTGTCAGATTCGATAATATTGGATCTCTTGCAATGTGACCAATGATAACCAGCTGTAAGGGTCAGCTGACCCAATAAACTATGTAACCAATGACAAAATGATGTGGTGGTCAGCTGACCAACTGATTCAGTATAAATTTAGAAACTGTTGGCATTATTAAGGAGCTTAGTATGGTCTAGGGTGAGGGGTAATGTGTGTTTTTATTAAAGTTTTTTCTTTGATTTACAAGTTGGAGTAAGTTTTGTGTCATTTTATTGCCTGCAACTGAAGAGTTCCTTCTGCTGGAGGAACACTCTGTATCTTGAGCATAATATCTACACTGATTTCACTGCACTGTGATGAAATTGTACAGGGCAAGACAGCAGTAAATGAAGTCTATTCATGCTATCAACCAGAAAAATGACCCTGCCTCCGCTACTACCACCAAGTGCTGTGAATTAGCATCGCAAAGTGACAGGGATGACATTCAGATTAAGGAAATAACTGCTGGCTTCCAAAGGGTTTTAAAGTTTTAATCTCTCAAGTAAGCTTACATTAAAGAATCATAGAACCTTACAGTGCGGAAGGAGGCCATTTGGCCCATTGAATCTGCACCAACCACAATCCACATAGCTCCTATTCGCATAACCTACTGTTTACCAGAGTTAGTTCCCCCTTACATTAAAGGGCAATTTAGCATAGCTAATTCATTGAACCTGCACATCTCTGGACTGTGGGAGAAAACGAGAGCAGCCAGAGGAAACCCACGCAGACATGGGGGGAATGTGCAAACTTCACACAGACAGTGACCCAAGTCCAGAATTGAACCCAGGTTCCTGGCGCTGTGAGGCAGCAGTGCTAACCATTGTGCTGCCCTTAACACAGTGATGAAGTTACTGTGAAAATTCCCTACTTGCCTGTTCTGGTACACCTGAGGGAGAATTTAGCCTAGCGAATGTGCCTAAGCAGCACATCTTTTAGACTGAGAAGGGAAACCGGACACCTGGAGGAAACACACACATAGATATGGGGAGAACGTGCAGACTCGGCATAGTGACCCAAATCGGAAATCAAACCTGGGTCCCTGGCACTGTGAGGCAGCAGTGCTAACCACTGTGCATTCCTCTAATCTGTTCAGAAGGTGACACCTAATGGGACAAATGGCATTTTGGGTTGGTGGGGAGGGATCTGTTTTATTGGTGTTAAACAAAGAACATGTGTATGAGAACATATCTGTATAAAAGCATAACACACCAAGAATTTATCTATCGCAATCTTGAACATATTCAGTGGGTCAATCTTCACATAGTTCTGTGGAGAACAGAATGCACAAGATTTACGATTCTCTGAGGGAAGAGAGTTCTCCAGCTTTAAATGGGTGACACTTTGTAACTTATAATATTCTGTGACACTTGTACAATAAGATGGGGCAGAGTACTGGTTCAGGCGGAGCTTGTGGTCAGAATACTAGGGAATCTGGTTAAATCACTCAATGCTGTTGTTCGGTCTGTCCATAATGCTGAAGATAAAGTGATGAAACATATGAAGTGGATTGAATCTTGCAGCAATTAACCTTTTGTTGATTTTAATTCTTTCAGATGCACCCTTTGGGACTATGCAACAACAATGATGAGGAGGATCTGTATGAGTATGGATGGGTGGGGGTGGTGAAGCTGGAACAACCGGAGCTGGATCCCAAACCCTGTCTCACTGTCCTGGGCAAGGTAAGGCAGGGAAAAACTACATGATTCTTCAGGTCCGATCTTCGTAAACCTCCTGTGCTGAAATTCCTGTGGATCTTGAAATTAAATAAACAATGGATTAGCAACAGTTTACACTCCACTTTAAAATCCTAACCCAGCGGCTTACTAATTGTGGATGCTGTTTGTAAATTGACTGAGATCCTAGAAGTCAATCTCCAGAGATTGGAGATTGATGATAAATAATGCCGTTTTTAATATCTTATCCGTTATAGAAAATATAGGAGCTGGGATAAAAGGCTCTTTGATTCAATGAGTCAGTTAAAGATGAGAAATCATGTTATTATTGTTAGGATGCCGGTTCAAAACTCCAAAGTACATGAAGAAGCCAGACTAGACCCTATTTCTTTAATTTTAGCATAAATATGAGGAGAGAATGCTTCACTCTAAAAGCAATTCCACTAACAAATTGGAGATTTTTAAAAATTAAAATAAGCTTTATTCATAACAGTTTAAATTTAATGCTAACAAAATGAAACTGTTGATTGCTTGAATTCTTTTTAAACATGAAAAGAAACAACCCTCAACCTCCAACTTTACGCTATACCGTTCCAATCGAGCAATATTTCTCTTATAGACTTGAATTCCTCTTTAAAAAATAGTTAGCAGACCCAAGCATACTTGCTTTGACTTGGGTTAACAGCTTTGGATCTTCCAGGGAGATTTTGTAGAGAGAATGAGCTGCACGTAAGCTTTTATCTTTAATCAGTCCTCTCCAGAACTGAACTCAGAAAGCTATTTCTCTCAGCCACATGGGGTGGCATGGTGCTGTTTGGCGTGGGTTTAATTTTGGCTTTGGGTCAACGCCTCTATGTATTCTGCATGTTCTCCCTGTGCTTATATGGGTGTCTTCCCAAAGAAATGCTGGTTAAGTGGATCATCCATGGTAAGTTGCCTCTTAATGTCCAGGCTAGGTAGGCTATGGGAATTAGTGGAGTAAATACTTGGACAGGGATTAGGGCTTAGGTAGGATGCTCTGTCGAAGAGTCGATGCAGGCTTATTGGGCCCACTGGCCTCCTTCAGCATTGTAGGAATTCTATGATTATTTTCTATTCAATAACTTGCTCCCCTCATTTCTAATATCACATGACCACATGATTCTTTACACTAAACTCACCTTTCCATTACTTTAATCGAGAAAATGCCCCAAGGGTCCTCTTCTTTGGTAAACAAAAAACTCCTTTAAATCTTCTGCCACATAAACACTTGCATGGCTAAAATGAGTAATTATCCTGCTTTCCAGCACCTGCTGTATTCCTACCAAACCAACTGACTGTTGTAACAAAACACTGCACCTTAAAACAGTCTCCTCATAAACAAGAAATATATTAATAGCACCATATCATCACATGATGCCTCCAGGGATGAATCCTTGAAACTAAGATGTGCATTTCAGCATATTGCTCTGTTAGAAGGTTAAGATGTTTTTTTCTACCATTTTCATTTGAAGAAATGGTGTCCCATGTATATGATGAATTCTAGTCCTAAAGATTGCTGTTCCCAAAACTGTATTAAGGATGGCCTCAGGGCAAGGGCCTGTGATATCTACGTATTCAATGCTTCAGCTCTCCTGTTTTGTTTCTATCCTTCTGTCTTTTTGCCCATTGCACTTTTTCTACACATCTCTTAAACCAGAGAAACCCAGGCATAGGGACTCACCAAGTACTGGGTAATCTCAGGATTGTGAGGAACCTCACAAGCCACTGATCTATGTTGGCCAGGCCTGTTGATAAGAAGAGTGCCCACTACCCCCAGCGTGGAGCGAAATTTGATTAACAGAGCCATCTTGTATTTTTGTCAGGCCACTTCCCAAAGTGAAGGCATTTTTACTTCACAATTTTATTACTCCCAACTTGCAGAAACTTTTGCTTGAAACCTGGGAAAACTGGGTGACACAGTGGTTAGCACTGCTGCCTCACAATGCCAGGAACCCGGGTTCGATTCCCGGCTTTGATCACTGTCTGTGCGGAATCTGTATGTTCTCCGGTGCTCCGGTTTCCTCCCACAGTCCAGAGACATGTGGGCTCGGTGGATTGGCCGTGCTAAATTGCCCCTTTGGGTTCGGAGGAACCAACTAGGGTAAATGAATGGGGTTGTGGGGATTGTGGTCAGTGTAGACTCAATGGGCGAAATTGCCTCCCTCTGCGCTGTAGGATTTTACGATTCTAACTGCCTGAGGAACTCATGCCCCACCAAGTTTACAAATGTTTTATCCAATAGAATTGAGTTCAATGCGTGAAAAATGTCTTTTAAGAACATTGAATATTATCACTGGAAAATTTCTTGTCACTGATGAAATAAGATAAAATGGCTGTCAAAAAAACAAAAGTGTCTGCCTAATGTAATCTTCACATTTCTAACCTTGAATAAATGCTGAATGCCTAAAGGGCCAGGAATTTGTATGCAAATCATGTAGAGAGTGGGAGAATGGATCTGAATTAAAACCATGTTGATTGTCTATTATACAGAGCTTGGTAACATTCAGATTCAATTAAAGTGCAGCCCCAATTCAACTGTGTTCTGTAAACTGACAAACTTCAAAGAATCTTAATCCTTGCATTTCAATCTGTTTGAACTTCAACAAAATAAATTCAAGGAGACAGTATTCCCTTCTGTCTCTGGGACTTCGCCCTTGCAGTAATCGTACCCAGGTTCCCTCAAAATACTCCCAGCCTTAATCTCCAAAAGTGCCACAGACAACTAAATCCCTATATTGTATGTGCCACACTGCTGGGCAAATCCTGAATGCGCTCTATCTACTAGCCTTATCAAAGTCTCTACTGACTGGTCTGTGAGTATTATAAGGAGTGAAGTGTCCCTCATAGCTCCCCACAAAAAGGCATCATGCAAAAATGCCACCATTCTGATCTTTGGACAGAGAATCTTGCTGTGGATGCATATACTTGAAAGGACGTGGGTCGAGGTCCACTACGATGGCACCTGTAGTGAGGCTGTCTGTCGACACTACTTGCGCTTGTGTTGTTGTTTGGGTGAGGCACAGGAGAGTGGCCAACACTGTGAAACTGTAGGATAACGGCAAAATACTGCGGATGCTGGAATCGGAAACAAAAGCAGAAAATGCTGGAAAATTTCAGCAGGTCTGGCAGCATCTGTAGAGAGAGAATAGAGCCAAAGTTTGGAGTAAGGATGACCCTTCATAAAGAGCTGAAGGCAAGGAAAATAAGATAAGATTTATACAAGTTTCCTTCCACACTGCAAAGATGTGCAAGTTAGAGTGATTGACCATGATAAATTGGTGTCAGAGAGATTAGCGGTTCCAGGGATAGGCCTGTGTGGGATTGTTGTTGGTGCAGGCTCGATGGGCTGAACAGTCTCGTTCTGCACTGTTGGGATTCTGTGAAGGTGGGGAGGAGTGGATTTGGAGGGGGACTTTAATTGTTAGGAAAGGCATAGACAAAAAGACAAAACGAATATAAATGGTAATGATAAAGGTTGAGAATGATGCTAATAGTGTCTGTTGAGAGATCGGAATGTGTAAATGTGGAGCCATTCTCTCACCGAGAGTCAACATTTTCAGGAGGGGTGATGGGCTAATGGCAGGAAAGAGAGATGTAGTTTGTTTTCGCGTCAGTCACAACCTCTGGCTGGATGTCACAAATTGCTTCATAGCCAGTGAGGTCCTTTTGAAGTTTGATGTAACGTAGGAAGCATGACTACCTGATACTCACTGGTTAATCTGTTTTTAATGATGTGGTTTGAGTGACAAATATTGATCAGGACACCGGGGATAACACACAAGAACATAAGAAATAGGAGCAGGAATAGATTATCTGGGCTCTTCAAGCCAGCTTTGTCATTCAATGTGATCTGGCTGTTCTTGGGACTTGATTTTCCGGTCCATTCCCCGTATCCCTCAAGTCAAAGAACCTCCCAAGCCCAACTATAAATGTGTTCAATGATGGAGCATCCAGAACCGTTTGGAGGGGAGAATTTAAAAGATGCACAACCCTTTAAATGAAGCATTTTCATCTCACACCTCCATCCTAGTTGATATCCTGAGACTGTGCACATGCTGCACTCTTTTGAAGGAGTGTTGTGCATCCACATGAGAGAGCAGATGAGGACTGGGTTTGATATGAGGGACAGGTTAAGAACTTTGTGACTGGGGCTACCTGACGGATGTCAGTGTAATAAGGGCTGCTGTTGGGCGTGTGGATTAATTTCACCAGGATCGAACCTGCTTCAGGCTCCCAGGCAAATGTGATCAAAATGCACATGATGCAAGAAAAGGATTAACTTGGGTCACTCTCCAACCTGTGCCATCTTGCAGCCGTCAGGAGCAGGATTTTCCTGCTGAAGGTGAGCGCATCCTCCCCCCCCTCCCATTGCGGGATCCCCGGTTGAGCCATGTAAAACGCCATAGATATCCCCCGGACCAGGAGATCCTGTCGGAGGCCAATGGTAAGCCACAATCTCAGCTGGAAAGCACATCACAGGGCTGGGGAAGCTGGTAATCCGGTCTGTGGTGTGTGCAAACTGAAGCCAATCGCAACTGTGTCGCTGTTATTGCAACTGAGACCTGCTGACTGGAGCCAAACATCAATTCCACTCTGCACAGCTCAATAGTGCAGTGGGGCATTGGAGTCATAGAATCCCTACAGTGCAGAAGGAGGCCATTCAGCCCATCACCAGCCTGCACCAGCAACAATCCCACCCAGGCCCATGTATTTACCCTGCTAGTCCCTCTGTCACTAAGGATCAATTTAGCGTGGCAAATCTACCTAATGCGCACACCTTTGGACTGTGGGAGACACCCCACGCAGACACAGGGTAAGTGTGCAAACTCCACACAGACAGCCACCCGAGGCAGGAATAAACCCAAGTCCCTGGCGCTGTGAGGCAGCAGTGCTAATCACTGTGCCACCATACTGCCCAAAACTGACAAAACGTTTGGAGCTTGCAATTCTACATGTTTCACAAATACATTATACAGTGCATATACAAAGGCAGTTTTTCTTTGGGTTCTCTGGTTTCCTGCCATAGTCCAAATGGTAGGTGGGAGCTGGGTGTGTGCGGTGGGAGGTGGGGGGAGTTGAAAATAGCTATACTAACATTAGGTCACAATAAAGATTGTAGAAGTGAGGGGAGATGAGAGAGAACTGCTGACGTTTATTTTTCAAGTGAATTCTTCAGCAATGTGCAAGTTATTTGGAATATGTACAATGCCAGGCGGACTTGAAGCAGCAGAACCACAAATCCCTTCAGGTCTAATTGAGGAAAAAAATGGAAGGTCTCCAGGCTCTTCATTAACTTCCTAACCCCAGCCTCTCTATTGGTTATGTGGACAACACAAATTAGAAGATTGGTGTGAAAGTATATTATGGAGGCAAATTTGAGGTCCCTTTTACAAAAAGTATCCTTCATTATACAATAATGTTGAGGTGATTGCCACTTACTGAATTTGTACAGTATAGTACAGTCTATTCCAACATCTGCCCTTGAATGTCGAGCAATACTCCTCATATCAATACAGTACCAAATTATCAATCATTATTTAGCTTTTACTTGTTTTAAAGTGCATACAAAGCATATGTATATAAGGCATATGTAAATATATATATCTCTATATCAAGATCTAACTGGATCTATTTGTTATCTTAGGTTCATAATAAAGTTGAATAAACCCCATCTCAAATTTCAACAGCTTTATTTTTCATGGGTGATTGTTTCTGGGAAGTGGGCTGATGGTAACTTGTATTAAAGTGGTGAAGTTGTATAATTTGAGGGCAGCCTTTGAAGAATTCTGTTCATTTCCCTCAGCTTTTAGACCCTTCTTTGGCCTCTGGATTTGGTCAATGGAGGGGTGTTGACATTACGCAGCCTATAAGAATGGGAAACATGGCAGATGGAGTGACTCAATTAAGGGGCAGCTGAAATTTTGCTTTCCCTATGGTGAGTTCGAATTTAGAGATTAACTTGCAGCCATATCAGGCCTCGGATTGTCCCACTGAAAGTTCCTGCTTGGAATACAGTTGCACATTGTGAATAGTCTTTCATAGAATTATAGAATCCCTACAGGCCCATTGGGTTTGCAACAATCCCACCCAGGATCCCCATAACCTCAATATTTACTCTGCTAATCTCCCTGACACTAAGGGGCAATTTAGCATGGCCAATCAACCTAACCCCCACCTCTTTGGACAGTGGGGGGGGAACCAGAGCATCCGAAGGAAACCCACACAGACACGGGGAGAACATGCAAACTCCACACAGACAGTCACCCAAGCCGGGAATCGAACCCCAGATCCCTGGCACTGTGAGGCAGCTGTGTTGACCACTGTGCTGCCATGCCACATTATATTAACATTTTTTATAATATCCTCTTCATGATAAAGTCACTGGCTCACAAGGAACTTGTGGCATCCAGTTCATGTTATTTTCGAGGTGACAGAACATTGGTTTTGTACATTGGTTTCGAGGTCGATGTTTATCTGGTTGAACCCTGAGGTACAAGGGAGGCGAGCAGGAAGATGCTGCTTACGTGGAGGCTTTGCACCTTCAAAGGCAGTTCGTTGGGGATGGGTGGAGATGGTGAGGGGTTGTCGCATGACGTGAGGATAGAGGCACAGCAGAGTGTAAGAGGAATCCGAGGGAGTGCGGGATCTGGGAATGGGGCAGTGCAGTGGGAAAGTTCCTGACATGGCAGCTGTGGTGGGAGGTCAGTCAAGGAAAGAAAATGAGGATGGTGTCAATACTGTCCGCATGCCGATCTCTCTCAAGATGATGCCGGCAGAGTTCTTACAGGGCATTGACTTCATTACACCTTTTTAATTATTCCAATGGGAGCGA
The DNA here is from genome assembly GCA_024679065.1 of Sphyrna mokarran. Taxonomy (NCBI): domain Eukaryota; kingdom Metazoa; phylum Chordata; class Chondrichthyes; order Carcharhiniformes; family Carcharhinidae; genus Sphyrna; species Sphyrna mokarran. The sequence continues at coordinate 13,833,534 of JAGIQG010000020.1, read as the reverse complement.
TCTTGGACAATATCCTTTACAATACATGGAAGGGAGGGTCAGTTGAACCTATAGGTTGAGCCACATCCCATTGAGTACAATACTGGACGCTGACATGAACATTAATAAAGAGTGAACAAATAAACAGAACATTGTTCCTTCCACAATAAAGAAACCATCTACAACAGCCCTGTAACTATCGATGAATGTAAACCCTAAGGCGTGGCAGTCCACGGAGTTCTCTAACAAAGCTCGTCTCAACACAAAATGATGACGCGCGCACGAATGAAATGAGACCAATACGGTGTGAAATATTTACAAGTGAAATTTAAATGTGAAAAATTGTGCCGTCGACAGTGAGTTAATTGCAATAATGTTGGACAGGAAAGTTGTGGCCATGATGCAGAGCTTCCCTGTTTGTCCAGAAACCTGCCTGTGCCGACAGCGTCGTACCTCTTCGGCAGGGTTTTCCCACTGAAGTCTGTGGCAGGGTCTCTGTTTTTTCCCCCGCCCTCCCCCCATCCGTTTTCCCTGTCCTCCCCCCCCCCCCACCCGTTTCCCCTCCCCCCTCCTCCACCCCACCCCACTCCCACCGTCCCAGTCACATGGTCGCACGTACCTCCCACGCATGCCACCGGCACTTTATGTTTTAATTGGAACCATGTGGAAGCTGGTAAGAAGCAAGAGGGCAGAAATGGTGCCCTCTTTCTGTTCTGGCATTGGAAATTGTGCACGAAGATTCCACGCTATGTAACTCTATTGGCTTCCTGGCTCAGCCACTAACATAGCCGCTGCCATTTCACAGATACTGACTACATTTCCAGTCGCTCAAACGTGCCTTGCTCCATGACAGTTCCTCAAGTCCTGCCCCAATAGCACCACCATTCCCTGCTGGCCCCATCCAGTGGTGGCCTCATCCAACACCCCAAGTCTTACAAGATTGGGCTAATCTTTGATTCTGATCTTCATTAGTGTACGGTAAGAAGTCCCACAACACCAGGCTTAAGTCCAACAGGTTTATGTGGAATCACAAGCTTTTGGAGCGCTGCTCCTTCATCTGGTGAATAGTGAAGGAGCAGCAGTCCAAAGACTCATAATTCCAAATAAACCTGTTGGATTTCTTACTGTACCCACCCCAGTCCTGCACTGGCAGCTTTGCATCTTCACTATTTAGATACACTAGGCCAATTGAACATCAGCTTAAACTGAGACTAACCCATTCATGACAGGGATCAAAGTATGGGCCTATCGTAAACTTCCCATTCACTAAAGTGGCCTGTTTGCCTCCTGACTCACTGGGGGAGTTTGGAATCGGCACTTGTTTTCAAATCGCATACTAGGGGCGTTGACATCTTTCATTCATCGCGCGCCTTATTTGTTCTTTGGAAAGTAGCAGATGTTAACTGAGTGAGAATGGGGGTGTCTTCTGATCTTTGAGGTGTTCGTATGCATGATGGAGAATTAACATGGCCTAATGCTGTGAAGTATTTTTTATATTTACAATCAGCTCCTGGATACCCTGCAGGAATGGATCGAGGCAAAGAAGGTTAGGCTCGTTATGCAAAAGTGTGCAGTGTTTTTATTTCAAACAGTTTTTTCCCCCCGCAAGTTGGCATTGTTTGTGTCTGTCACCAGATGCGGTAATGGAGAGGTGATGAGTAGACAATTATTTCATTGCTCATATTCAAACACATCAAACACCTGCCTCTTGTGTACATTTGCAGTTCAATGGATTGAAGTTATTGCTTTGTTTTTGACTGAGATACAATGAGTGGCTGTGAAATTCTGAATATTTGGCCACTTTAATTGAATGTGTTACCAGTTGTGGCTGGATCGCGACTTGCCCACACGCTTGAGGAATCAGATAGGCCTGCTGCCCACATGTACCATTAACCTCAGTGGTGTTGAGCTCCCAGTGCCTTCTAGACTCCAGAATTTACAGGGAGAAAAATGTTGAGTCTCATTTTATAAAGCACTCCAGTATTTTTGGAGAAAAGTATTTAATCAAAAGGGTTAAGGAGGAAGTAGCTTCTAGTTTCCATGGAGTACCTGGCCTTTGTCAGAAACTGCAAGCTTAAGTTTATTTATTTATTAGTGTCACAAGTAGACTCACATTTTTACTACAATGAACTTATCATGAAAATCATCTAGAAGCTAAACTCCGGCGCCTGTTCGGGTACACTGAGGGAGAATTTAGCACAGCCGATGCACCTAACTAGCACTTCATTTGGAGTGAGAGAGGAAATCGGAGCACCCTGGAGGAAACCCACGCAGATATGGGGAGAATGTGCGGATTCCACACAGGCAGTGACCCAAACCGGGAATTGAACTTGGGTCCCTGGTGTTGAGAGCCTGGCAGTGCTAACCATTGTGCCCCCCTCTCCATTATCGCTATTTATGCTGAAACAGAAGTGCAAAGTGCTGGAAATATTCAGCTGGTCTGGCAGCATCTATGGCGGGAGAAATTATGGCACCGTCGCTGACTAATTTTGAATTTCAGTGACAATGTAAACAGACAAAATCAATGCCATCAGCATTGGCGTTGAGGTCATACACCTCTCCTGTTTTCTGAGAGTAAAAATTGAAAGTGATAAATCAAGAGATGTGTATTAATGGGTGACAGAATTAATGCTGCTTGTTTTACAGTTCATCAAAACTAGAATAGCTTTCCACTTGTTGCTGTCGAGGAAGAGAAGATAATCTCTGTCTTGTCATTGAGAAGGGCACCGATGGTGGTTGTGCAGGAAGAGTTGGACATGAGATGAACAGTGAGGTGGCATTGATTGAGGGAGGAAGGGTGGCCAGAGAACTTGCTGTTTTGCCCCAAAACTTTTAACCCAAATCACCAGAAACAGGGGAAATGACCATAGGGGCAAATACTTATCCTGGGATATTAAACGTGAACAGGCATGAGATTTTCACCACACCATGACATTCCAGCTATTTGGCATTGCCTTTACTGTGCCAATAATATCAAATTTTTAATCCACTGGGAGTTTTCGCAAGACACACCGATTTGTGTTAAGTCTGCACACCAGACTTTGTTGATGCCTTCTAGTTCAGAGAAACAATTCTTTATCTCTGGAATCCACTCAAAAAAAAAAATTGGCATTTTACCAGTATTTTCTCGATGTAAAATCACAATACACGGGCCACAAACTGCATAACTATTTGCAGACAACAGATTTAAGTTACTGGTTTTTCTTTAACTGAGATACAATAGATGGCTGTGAAACATGGGAGTGGCACAGTGGTTAGCACTGCTACCTCACAGCATCTGGGACCCGAGTTCAATTCTGGCCTCGGCTCACTGTCTACGTGGAGTTTGCATGTTCTCCTCATGTCTGCATGGGTTTTCTCCGGGTGTCTGGTTTCTGCCCACCGTCCAAAGATGTGCAGGTTAGGTTGATTAGCCTGGTTAATTGCCCCAAAGTGCCAGGGAGACTACCAGGGTAAATACATGCAGTTAGGGGCATAGGGCCTGGGTGAATTGTAGTCAGTGCCGATTCAGTGGCCAAATGGCCTTCTTTGTTGTAGAGATTCTATGATTATTACTTCAGCTAAGGGCATTCAGAATTGATGGGAGTTGAGATGCTAGCATTGAGCAGATTCAAGGGGGCTGCATTCTTCCATGTTCCTACATTGTTACAGTTCACATAGACATAGCTCACATACAGCTTATTTAAGAAACCTCTGGATTGTACTTTATCAGTAAGCCTATGATCCAAGAGTTTGTGTTGTCACCTGTGTGAGAAAGTCACCTCCAACACTGAATGAATTTCAATGATACCTCTATCCTTGTCAACAAATACCATTGTGTGAGGAGCTCTGACAGGTCAGAGACCAATGGAACAAGACCAGATGTCTGGTAAAGATTGGAACTTGGTAGTTGCTGCTGATGGAGAAATTATACTGACCAGATTTCCTGGAATTGAATGCAGAGAACCTGGTTCAGGACTCTACGGTTAACTCGGTGGTTTAGTTGCCATAAGTAGCACATACAGCTCTAGGCGAATGGGTGCTTAAGAACAATGCAGTGCACCTAATTTCCAAACTCTCACATCCACAGGGCCAAGGCACAATCAGACAATTTGACCCACACCATCTCCAGTTGGAAGATATAACATTGTAAGTCACAGCATCATGTTGGGTCAGTGTCACATTGGTGGGTGTTGTTAATACAGGTAAAATTTCCAAGGGAACCACATCTCTCCAAGCAGATTCCTTCAAATTGTTGTAATCCGCTTCTCCGAGGTTTTGGCTGACCATTGAAAACATAAAAGGGAAAACTGAATAGATTCAGCTGTGGGCAAGTGTTTGTTCCCTTAGTCTGGTTCCAGACTCGTCTCCAAGTTCCAGGAATTTCACAGTAACTTCATTGCAGTGTTAATATAAGCCAACTTATGACACTAATACATAAACTGTAAGACATGCTGGTTAGAGGCATTGGCCATGCTAAATTCTGCCTCAGTGTACCTGAACAGTCACCAGAGTATGACAACTAGGGGATTTTCACAGTAACTTCATTGCAGTGTTAATGTAAGCCTTCTTGTGACACTAATAAATAAACTTAAAGGTGCCTTATCTACATCAATGGATCTGAGTTCAGGAGAGCAGCAAGGATATGAGAACCTTGAAATGGCTTTATATTTCAAGAAAGCAAAAATGCAAATGGGTGAGGTACTAACAAAAAAACATCAAAACTTCAAAGGAAACTTAACTCAATCAAAATGTCATTTTCAGGGGCTGATGGTGTGGCCACTTGTCACAAGCCCAGATTTGTTTACGTCTCTCCTCATAACTATCACTATTATTTATTAGTGACACCAGTAGGCTTACATTAACACTGCAATGAAGTTGCTGTGAAAATCCCCTAACCACCACACTCTGAAGCCTGCTCAAGTACACTGAGGGAGAATTTAGTATGGCCAATGCATCTAACCAGCACTTTTTTTGAACTTTGAGAGGATGTGAGGAGAATGTGCACAATCTACACAGACAGTGGTCCAAGCCGGGAATCGATCCTGGGTCCCTGATGCTGTGAGGCAGTAGTGCTAACCACTGAGCTATGGTGCCTCTCATTTCTAACATAATGAGAGATACCTGTACACATCATGGTCTTGGCGTCTTCGTCAAGCATTTCCTCTCTCAACTTCTCAGCCTCTCTAAACTTCTCTCCTCCTTCAAGACATTTCCTAAAACTTACCTCTTTTAGCCACCTACTACTTCTTTATTGATGTCAAATCATGCTCGATTATGCTGCTGTGAAATCCCTTGGGACTGTTAACAATGTTAAAGGCATAACACAAATCCAAGTTGTTGTTATATGCAGGCAGGCACTCAACATAATGAGATGAATTTTCCCATTCCGCCTGCCACGGGAATCAGGAGCAGGTGAGAGGGTGGACCATGGAAAGGTCCGTTGACTTTGGGTGGAATTTTCCTGTTTCAGGACAAACTTGGCTGGAAAATCCCGCCCAGTGCCTTAATTACGGCTTTCTAAATGGAGCATTCATATAAACTGCAGACCATCGAAATGTTGGACCCATCAATGCTAAACAGTGCAGTCCAATCCTGTGGCGCATTCCTAGTTGCCCTTGAATTGTTTTCTCTGGTTTCCTCCCACAGTGTGCGGGTTAGGTGGATTGACCATGCTAAATTGTATTGTAGTGTCAGGGGAGATTAGCAGGGTAATCATGTCGGGATATGGGGATGGGGCTGGATGGTTGTTGGTACAGGCTTCATGGGATGAATGATCTCCTCCTTTTTCACAGTCAGGATTCTGTGTTTTGTCTGGCCTCCTTCCTGAACCATTGCATTGCTTGCCAGCGATGCCTTCCCATGCAACCAAATTGCAATCAGTACCTGGTGCTTAACAACTGCGCTCTATGCTGAGACAGATGTTGCTGGTGTCATTTGTAGCTCCTGAAGACAGAGGATCTCAGGATGTGGGGTGGGGCTGACAGTGGGGGGTCTTGCCCAGGTTTTCCCACATCAATTTATGTTGTCACAGGGTTGTTATTTAAGCTCTAGAGGATTTATGTGAGCAGGCATTGCATCAGAAAGCCACATCAATCATGGTAAATTGGTAGATCACATACTAACCTATGGACAAAGCCTTTCTGGCTGGCAAGCTCTACCTAGAGCTTTGTATTTTTGGGTAGATTAACATAGATTAAGACAGTGAGGGGCACCCCCTCGTATGTGGCTGTCTGGGCAAGTCTATCTCTCCACCATTCACCTCTCGGATCTAAAACCCTGAGTATCTCCATCTTGGCAACTGTTCCGGAATATAAATCGCCATGGAAACGGAAGGAGTTGACTTAAGTGCAGTTTAGAAAATGTTCAGCGAAGGGCAAGTGTCATTTCTCCCAAAACAAAGAGCTTCACACTCCATTCCTCTGCAACAACAATCTCTCTGACTCCATAACATTTAAAAAGCATTGGGATAGGTACACGGATGGGAAAGGATTAGGGGAATATGGGAATCAGGATTAACTGGGAAAGCTCCACGGTCGGCATGGACCAGTTGGGCCGAAGGGTCTGTTTCCCTACTGTATAGGATCCTGCAGAGCAGAAAGAGGCCATTCGGCCCATTGAGTCTGCACCAACCAAAATTGCACCCAGGCGCTATTCCCATGACCCCATGCATTTACCTTAGCTATTCCCCCTGATATTAAGGGGCAATTTAGCATAGCCAATCCATCAACCCGCACATCTTTGGTCTGAGGGAAGAAACCGGAGCATCCGGAGGGAACCTACGCAGACTTGGAAAGAATATGTAAACTCCACACAGACAATGACCTGGCCATTGATGTCCATTTACTAATTGCCTGCACAATTACTAATGTCTAATTATATTTTGTCACAGTCCTCCTTTGTATTGACTACAAACCCCAATATGGTGTCATCAGCATGAAATTCTAATTGTTTCAGGAATCGAACCTGGGTCCCTGCCACTGTAAAGCAGCATTGCTAACCACTATGCCATCGTACCACTTTGACTCTACGGGCAGTATTTTATGGTCTCAGTCATCCCAAAACCATAAAATCCCACCCGAGCTAACCTTTTCAAGATTCCCACGGCGGGCTGGCAGTAAAATTCCAGCCTACTTCTCTGTAACAACTTGCATTTATGCAGCACCTTTAAGCACCATGAAAACATCTTGAGACACTTCACTTGTCAAGATGAAACCTAGAATGAGACAAATAACCTAGAATGGGTTATTTGACAACCCAAAGTTAAAGAGGTAAATTTTACTAGGTGTCTTAGAGGAGGAGAGAGTTTTTGAGTGGGCCTTAGGACCCAGGCAACTGGAGGCATGGCCACCAATGGTGGAGCAAAAGAAATTGGGGAAGTTGAGAAATCCAGAATTGGAGGCTGCAGAGATTTTGAAAGCTTACAAAGATAACATTTGATTTGCCCCCCCCCCCCCACCCACCTTGTTCCCTTTCCCCATGCTATACTGCAAAGCCTGTCCCAGTTGGCACCTGATATTATACAGTTGGTTCCTTATAAGGTTTTATATAATTTACTTATTAGTGTTAGAAGTAGGCTTACATTAACACTGCAATGAAGTTACTGAGAAAATCCCCTCGTCGCCACATTCCAGCGCCTGTTCAGGTACACTGAGGGAGAATTTAGCATGGCCAGTGCATCTAACCAACATGTCTTTCAGACTATGGGAGGAAACAGGAGCACCTGGAAGAAACCCACGCAGACACAGGGAGAATGTACAGACTCCGCACTAATGACCCAAGCTAGGAATTGAATCTGTTTCACTGGCGCTGTGAGACAGTAGTGCTAACCACTGTGCCACCATTCTTGGTGCTTTTATACAATACGGGTGCAGTCAGTGACAAACAACCGGGTGTCCCTCAGCTGTTTGCTTCAAGCAAACAAACCCAGACTCCCAAGACACAGCAGCATCTAATCACGGGATCCTAGAATCCCTACAATGTAGGATGAGGCCGTTTGGCCCATTAAACCTGCACTGACAGCATTCCCACCTATGTCCTATCCCCATAACTCCATGTAGTTACACTGCTAATCCCCTGACATTAAGGGGCAATTTAGAATGGGCAATCAACCTAGCCTGCACATCTTTGGAGTGTGGGAGAAAACCGGAGCACCTGATGGAAACCCACACAAATAATGACCCGAGGCCAGAATTGAACCCGGGTCACCAGTGCTCTAAGGCATCAGTGCTAACCACTGTGCCACAGTGCCGCCTCAGGAAAATAGGAGTCTACAATTGTGCTGCTGGAACAGACTCTGTTATACTTGGGATGTGATCTCAGTTCTCATATAATTCATATACACCTTTCACTTAATCCTTTAATACGGACAGCAGGACTGTATTGCAAGGTTGTCTCTAAAAATTTTTTTAACACAACTTCTCTGCTTTTTATTGTCTGTAAACCCCAATTTCATGAACCACTGAAATTTTGATTGCCTTGGTAATTTTTAAAATTTCATTTGTGGGCCCTGGGTGTCGCTGGCCAACATTTATTGCCTATCCCTAGTTGAGAGTCAATCACATTGCTGTGGGTCTAGAGTTACATGTAGACCAGACCAGCTAAGGATGGCAGATTTCCTTCCCTAAAGGACATTAGTGAACCACATGGGTTTTTCCAACAATTGACTATGGTTCCATAGTCAACAATACATTTATTGAATTCAAATTCCACTGGCTGCCATGGTGGGATTTGAACCCAGGTCTGCAGAACATTAGCTGAGTTTCTGGATTAATAGTCTAGTGATAATACCACTAGGTGGTCATCTTCCACACTATGGTGAACAATAGCTCCAGCAGCAATCCCCACTTCCAGCTACCAGTCCGAATAACTACTTTAAACCTTAATTACTTGCTTCCTGCTTTGTAGCCAGCTTTTAATGCAATCATAGAATCCCCACAATGCAGAAGGAAGCCATTCGGCCCATCGAGTGTGAACTGACCACAGTGCCACCCCGACCCTATTCCCCTAACCCCACATATTTACCCTGCTAACCCTCCTGACTCTCAAGTCAATTTACCATGGCCAATCAACCTAATCTGCACACCTTTGGACTGTGAGAGGAAACCCACCAGGGAGAATATGGAAACTCCACACAGTGACCGCAAGGCCTTAATCGAACCTGGGTTCCTGGCACGGTGAGGCAGCAGTGCTAACCACTGTGCTGGTTACTTGTCCTCTCAATCTGTAAGTGATCATAGGCTCTACTTAAGGACCATCAATTCCAACAGGTCAACAGATAAACCAATAACTTCCCCTACTCAAAATGAAGACTCCTGTTGAAAGACAAAGCCTGTTGGAAACAGACAATGACACATCTGAGAGCAGTGAGGGATCAGGCCTGTTTTTCAGTGTTTTATCTTGAAGAAGATTGTCACTAAGGACCAACCTGGTGGCTTGTGTTGTGCAATATGTTTTCTCTACTCCATCATAGACTCTGCAGTGCCGCCAAGTCTTGGGTCTATCTGAATTATCAAGTGGCAAACCTGACTTGGATCCGAGCCTACTTTCACACCAAGGAATATGAGGCCTGTAAAGGAGAATTCTCAGGCTGGCTCTTGAGACCCTGGCTTACGTTGGAGGTGCAGGCGCTGTCCTCCTATCCCTTTCCCAGTTGGACATTTTGCACGTGTGCAGGCCTCAGTGTGCCAGTGGAGATTTTGGTTGTGTGGGGGGAGTGAGGAAAATGGGAGGGGAGAATGCACTGTTTCACCAGCCTGATGCTAAAATCCATGCGCGGGTGGCAATGAACAGGATCCTCAGTTGATATCCCTTCCCTTGCTCGGGGAGTCAAGGCTAGAAGTCTTCTACAAATAGGGCTCAGGCTGAGACCAGTTAACAGAGCACAGGTCTCTCACACACACACACAGGTCAATCCCTGGATAAACTGGGTGGCTCAGTTTCACAAGGGGGCCTTTGTATTATCCTGATATTTGGTAGGCTTGCAGGTTTGGGAGAGAGGACAAGCCGCTGTGATGCTAAAAACCCAACAACAAATCCTCCCTTTAAAGGTGAAGGTGAAAGATGAGCTATTGTCAATGGCTCACCTGAGGTTTGACGTTGAGGCCAGTTCAGTCTTTCAGCATCAAGGATACATGTCCGATTGATCAGAGAACAAGAATCACTGCACAGCCAGAACCGTATTTTGTTTATTAACACACACATGCACATGAAGACACATGCACACGCTCACATTCTCACTCATACTTGCACACAGGTACGCACATGCATGCACACGCACATGAGTGTGCACGAATGCACAAGTGCACACACATTCTCACATTTACATTCACTCTCACTCTCTCAACATGCAAGCACTTTCACACACATGCATACGTACACACACAATCTCATTCTCACATTTACACACACTTTCATGCATACTTGCACATACATATGCACACGGACGTGCACAGTTTCGCCCTCAGTCTCACTCACACACCTTCCCTGAGAACCATCCGAGGGTTTAGACCACACGCCCATGTCCAACTGGATCTAGATCGTGAAGAAAGGATGGTGGTCAGGGGCAGGGAAATTGGGAAGCCATGTGGCGTCCGCTGTTTAGGAAAAGCTGAATGGATTTCTGTCTCTTGGCCGTGTTGGGATTCCCCGGTGTTATTCGTGGCCTGGGCAGCAGTGAGAAGCCCACAGCCAGCTTGCACCATGAAAGGGTGTATTTAGCGCTGTTACATTTGCTATCTTCTAAAGCCCTGCCTGACAGGCCTGGGATTTATTGATCCAATGGGCTTTTGAGCAGGACAGTGGGATATCGGGGACAATAAGGCAACTTTGTCCTTCGCCATCGGAAGCTTCAGAGCAGAAGGGGCCGTGGAGCTTAGTGGGGTTTTCTATTCTTGTCTTGTGTGCACAGACCTCTGGGAATTACTGAGTGGATTTTCCTGGTGGGGAGCCTCCTGTCTTTTCTGCCAGGGACAGCTTTTTCCTGCTAGTCCGCTCTGCACGCCAGCGTCCGCAAACAGACCGGCTCTTAGGATGGGAACCCACTGGGACCGTTGCCATGGTCACTGGGAAGCTTTCAATGCCATGTGGTTCCAAGTGAGCTGTTCCCTCACAGAATGACTTGGTTTTTGAAAGTGAAGTACAATGAGCATTATTATACCTCACTGCCCATGCATCAAAGGAGGGCCCTTTTCTAAACAGTACCCGCTGCGGAGCCAATAACGTTAAGAGGCCAAGAAAAATACACCAAGGTTTCTGGCGAGGAAGGTTTGAGTACACAGCGTCTTTTGATGAAAATCACCAACTGTTAACGCAGGATGAGCAGTTTTTAAACTGACACAAAGGATAGGCCCTTGCTAAAGGTGGAGTGGAGACTGGAGTTGGTGGGGGGGAAGTGGCTAAGATTCCTTCATCCGGCTCAATTGTCCCGGAAGTGAGAGGGGAGCTGAAGGCTCTGGATAAGAAAAGACAGGACTGAGGCATGAAAGTATTCAAAATGCAGGCAGGGCAAAATCCCCCCCCACCCCAGCCCTTAAATCTGTGTGTGAACCGGTGGCGGCCTGTACAGAATGGATGCGTTCCCCAGGCCTCTAGCTGGGAACCGGACAGTAGTAAATGATATCAGAGAGTTGGTGCCACTTTGATGTGGAAACCCGGAGGTGGGTCGGAGGGGTGGGGGAGGGAGGGAGGGTGGTGGTTTAATCAATCTTCAGTTGTCGTGGAAGATGCTTTCACTGTGGCCCGAGCTTTGTCCTGCTACCGTCTCTCTTGCTGTGATGTCCTGCAGTGCCAGGCCCCGCTTATTCATCCTGAGGCCTGGTGGTTGCTGGCCTTTTTTTTGTGTGTGTGTGTGTGTGCACGCTCCCTCAGAGAGGAGGGGAGGGGAAGTTTGGTGGATTGGTGGGGTGGGGGTGGGGGGGGGGGTGGAGTAGGGAGGGACGAAGGGGATGGGGGTTATAGGTGGAGGTGGAGGGGGGAGGAAGCCTGCATTTATTCAGTGTGTTATTGTAATGCAGAACAGCAAGCTGGCCAGCTGTGACCTATGAGCCTAAGCTAATGGGAAGGAGAGATAGCTTTGGAGATGGTTTCACACACCTGGTTGAGTGAGAAAATGGGCAGTTTGCAGTCGGCAATAAGTACAGCTGCCTTTTCTTCATACTGAGATCACATCTGCTGGCTGAGGCAACTTCAAATATTTAGATTCAAAATCATTTGCGCATTCTCCATGCTCCTGCCATGAGCTAAGTGTTATTAATAATTAACGCATCTCTCGGCTCGCCCGTGCTGTAGGAATCAAGATTGAAACTACTTGTCTCTCTTTTCCATCCCCCACGTACCCTTATGCCAGTCCCTTCAATTTCAGTTCCTTCTCCAGCGCCGTGCTCCACTTCCTTTCATTTCTTTCCTCAAGTCCCATCTCATTTGGGATGGTGGACAGAGGGGTGGCAAGGTGGGCGGGGAGGGGTGTGGTGCAAGGGAGGGAGAGGGAGCACAGAAGCACGGAGGTGGTTACAGAGCCACTGCTCAGCACAATGCCGGGGTCGGTTCCTGGGTATAAATGGATGGAATTCTTCCCTGAGTCACAGAAACCACCAGGTTCCTATTTTCATTGCTGTTACGTTCAGAGTTTCCTGATCCGTGGCACCGGTTTAGATTCGGGTGCTCGGCTATTGCCTGCTTGGCGGGTTGAGGTTCAAGCTCATTATATCTTCTCTGCACACTCCCCTCCACCTCAGGTCCTGCATGACTAGCCTCCCACTGGGAAGTTATTTATTTAAATTATTTACTAGTTTCTATTAGGTAGGCTGACTTTAACACTGCAATGAAGTTGCTGTGAAAATCGTCCAGCTGTCACTCTCTTGAGTGACTAAAGGGCCTGGAAAATGTGGGATACCCGAGCTTCAGGCAGTGAATGGCTAGGCTATGGGGAAGGAGAGAAGGAGAAAGCTTAATTTACCTCAGTGAACCCTGCATGAAATTCCTGTAATTTCGAATACGCAGCATCTTATTTTAATAACGGATTGACGCAGATGCTGTCAATGAAATATTGTGACCGTAATGTCCTCTTCTAACCTTATGTCAGCTTCCTGTCTGCACATCGCAACTTCCTGTTGTCATGTTATTCCCCACATTTTGTGTGTAAATAATTTCCCATTATAAATCCCTGTGTCCACCTTCGTATTGGGTTTTGGCCAGTTGATTGTAACGGCACAAGCTTCAGGGCTTGGGTTAAGAGTCACGCGGTGGCGACTGAGACAGATGCTGAACCCTCTGCCACCTCAGTCTAATTCCCTGGCCTTACATCCGTAAGCCCTGTCAGTTTCCCCAATGTACCAGGTGGGAGGCAGTTCTAGTTGAAAGAAGAATTCCTGATGGCAAGTAGGCCAATGCCAGGACCAAGGAGGAACCATGACCTGTGTAAACGGTTGGGACAGGGGTTGGGCAGTGGAAAAGGGTACTGAAAATTAGATGGATTAGCCATGATAAATGTGTGGGATTACAGGGATAGGACAAGGGGAGAGGCTCTGGGTAAAATACTCTGTTAGAGAGTCAGTGCAGACTTGATGAACCAAATGGCCTCTACTTTACTGTAGGGTTTCTATGAAAAGTGCAAGCGAGCCCCAGTGACTTTATTGGAGTGTGATTCTAACATTTAGACTCTTGTTGGCTTTCAGCACAATTCCCTTGACTAGTTAAAGAATCTGGGTTCAATTCCCGGTTTGGGTCACTGTCTGTGCGGAGTTTGCACATTCTCCCCGTGTCTGCATGGGTTTCCTCCGGGTGCTCCAGTTTCCTCCCCACTCTGAAAGACGTGCTGGTTCGGTGTATTGGCCAGGCTAAATTCTCCCTCAGTGTTCTTGAACAGGTGGCAACTAGGGGATTTTCACAGTAACTTCTTCGCAGTGTTAATGTAAGCCTACTTGTGATACAAATATGTAGCAATAATGTAGAATAAGGGTAGAGGGATGTATCACAGTGGCTATTTTAACTCTCCGGCTGGCTGGGTTTCTGCTGGGAAACACAGAAATAAAATTGATTCTTTCTTGTCAGTTTTTCCAATTATAAGTTCCTCGGCCTACACTTAAACTGCAAACAATCGGTACAAACCTGTCGCACTGTAATTATGTATTCTTGACAGTGATGATAGCGCAGCACATCTGCTGGTGGAGATTGCATTTACAGCTTGGCCAGTTTACAAGGAAAATATTAAAAATATCAATATAATGAGGAATGACTTTCAAATCTAGATGGAAATGTGTTAGTTATGAACTGGTACAGTGATTCCTGTCCTCTAAGTGGGTTCACCTGAAAACCATGGTCAATTTAAACTCCTTGCGTGCAAACCCACGCTGCGGGATTTATTAATAGAGGGTGGGGGAAGGGAGAGAACTTGTGAGAAAGAAGGAGAGCATGAAGCTGCGATGGATGCTTTTGTTGGTAGGGTGTGTTGTTAAAACACTACGATGCCAACAAGATCTGATCCCCTGTTAGTGAATCTCAGAGAGGGAATCTGTAGAATCGGTGAAGTTAGCCTAATTTTTGAATTGAATTGATTTATTATTGTCACATGTATTGGATGCAGTGAGGAGTATAGTTTCTTGTGAGTTGTTGCAGACAAAGCATACCATTCATGGAGTACAGAGGGGAGAAGGAAAGGAGAGGAAGAAGATGGAAAAGGATATGCCCTGGGCGTGTGGGGGGTTCTTAATTATGTTGACTGCTTTGCCAAGGCAGCGGGAAATCTAGACAGAGTCAATGGATGGGAGGCTGGTTTCTGTATTGGACTGGGCTTCACTCATAACTCTTTGTAGTTTCTTGGGGTCTTGGGCAGAGCAGGAGCCATACAAAGAAAGAAATGCTTTCTTTGGTGCATCTATAGAAGGTGGGGAGAGTTGTAGTGGACTTGCCGAATTTCCTTAGCCTCCTGAGGAAGTAGAGGCATTGGTGGGCTTTCGTTACTATAATATCGATATTTCTCAGAGGATGAAATGTCAGCTCAGGGTAATATTTTCTGGAATCAATGGGAAGAAGGTCTCACCTCTTTTCAGGAAAGCCTGTCAGATTGAGTGTTTCTTAACCGGGCAGCAGTGAACTGTCAGGGTGGAAATCTCTCTCCTGGGAGCCAGTCAGAAACTATCTATTCTCCTTGCTCGGCAGCGCCACTGGGGAAGCGGTGGCTGCTGCCAGTAGTACACCCACGCAAGATCCAGAGTAGGCAAGTGACCCCAGGCGATAGCTGGACGATGGTGGGAAGGGGGCTCAGAGGGATAGGAGGGGATGTTCTCCCCGTGTCTGTATGGATTTCCTGTGAGTGCTCTGGTTTCCTCCCGCACTCCAAAGATGTGCAGGTTTGGTTGATTGGCCGTGCTAAAATTAGGGGGATTAGCAGGATAAATACGTGGAGTTACAGGAATAGGGCCTGTGTTATGTGGGATTGTAGTCAATGCAGACGCAATGGGCCAAATGGTCTCCTTTTGTGCTGTAGGGATACCATCATTCTTCTAAATGGGGGAGGTTCTGTCACCTGCACTAAATTCCGCCCTTCAGTCTCAATTGGCAGCCGGGCCAACCAGGTACCTTCCTGTCCTGGACTTAATCAAGGGTGATGGGGGAAAGGGAGAATGGAGACAGTGTGTCTGTTCCCCCGCCCCCCCCCAGCAAACTCCTGCCTGATTAAATTCAACCCCCTTCCCCCAAAAAAGATTTTCTCTCGGTAAAATCTGCCCAAATTTGTTATCTGGCCATTCCTGTGAGTAAATGTGTGGGGGGTACCAGGCGAGAAAGGAATAGGGCATAACTGTGAGGCCTCTTGCAGTCAAACAATCTCATCTTACACATGAAGAATGTGGCTGCCTCAACTGGGGTGAGGTACTCCACCCCTTGACCCAGCAAGTGAGGGCAGGGGAGGGGGGGGGAAACTGAGGAGAAAAACTGGAGCGGTCGTGGGCGGCAGAGATGATGCAGGGATCGCCAGGAGGACCTGGAAGATTAGAAAAATGGATCTGCAATCCCACAGTGCAGCTTCCTGTCAAGTTCTCGCAATGTGCGGTGGTGTAATAGACTTCAAAGGCATTTCTCTCCAAGGTGTGGCAGAATGCAGCAACATGAAGAAACATATTGCCTGACAGAAGTTTCATTCCCAGGCTGGGAATAAGGCTGGGTCTTAATTAACCTCAGTGTGTCAGAGTTGTGATTCAGGCCTATCTACTTGCCAAGGTCTAGCCTGGGGGGACTAACCCAGCTTTTAATGTCAAAGGAGCCATTTGGAAATCCATTTCGACAAGATGTCGCAGTTATTGCATCTGTGCCATGTGGTAAATGACTCTCTTTCCGAGGGAGACAGGCACAACACATACTTTTGAGGTTGCTCTTCCCTCGCTTTTAGTTTCTCCCATTAGAAACTGAGAGGCCTTTGTTTATGGCTGGGTTTCCTCGGGATTTGGAGGTTTGTACTCCAGTCTCTACCTATAAGAAGAGTAACTGGAGAGGGTCATCAAATACCTCTCGCAAACATGATGGCACTGTGGTCCTTTGAACAATGGTATCTATAAAGGGCATCACTGTGCATAATATTGGATTGTATCAACTCCTATAAACCACACCCTGCTTGATAGACAACTCTCTTTAAGGAACAACTCTCTTTTTGGGGTCTTTTAAGAGACTTCTGAATGAGTACATGGGATTTAATGGGATTGAGAGTTATAAGTAGGCCTAGTAGGTAAGGATGTGATCAGCGCAACTTGTGGGCCGAAGGGCCTGTTTGTGCTTTAGTCTCTCTATGTTCTAACCTGTCAACAATGCTACATCATCAGCCACTACAATCAATGCTCTTTTTAATTTTGTTTTGTCTGATCACATATGCATTGTTTAACACGTAACACGGTTTGTACATGGTAGCTTTCAGGCTGCTGCGTGTCTCCATGCCCACGCTTTATGGGAACGTTTAGACTTGGAGAGGTATTTTGTTCCCTCTCTCACACCTTCCCCTTCTCTGGGGAAGCAGCAGGCCTCTACTGCTGTGCTGGTTTAAGGTAGATGGCACATGAACGGGCAATTGCCTGGTATTCTGAGATTAAATGGGTCAAGGCCCACCTTCATATGAAGATAACTAATGGGCAACTAATATTAAAATGCCTTGTCGCTCCACCTGTCCAGTACACCTCAGTATATATTGGGTACAATTTCATTGATATGAAAGTCCATTAAAGCAGACCAAATCTCTAACCCCACCCAAAGCTTTAACTTCCACGGACTTGATTTGCCCATCGTCTCTGCACCGACTACAATCCCACCCAGTCCCTATTCCCATGATCCCACATATTTACCCTGCTAATGCCCTGCCACTAGGTTCAATTTAGCCAATCCACTTAACCCACACATCTTTAGACTGCGGGAAGAAACCGGAGCACTCAAGGAAACCCATGCAGACATGGGAGAATGTGCAAACTCCACACAGACAGTGACCCGAAGCCGGAACTGAACCCGGATCCCTGGCGCTGTGAGGCAGCAATGCTTGCCACTGTGCCGCCCCTTTTTATTATTATGCGTCTTAATATTGCCATGAAAAGTACTGTTTCTTGTGCTATACAGGCAAAGCATACTGTTCATAGAGGAGAGAGTGTAGAATGTAGTGTTACGGTCATAGCTAGGGTGTAGAGAAAGATCAACTAAGTGCAAGGTGGGTCCATTCAAAAGTTTGATGTCGCAGGGATGAAGCTGCTTTTGAGTCAGTTGGTACGTGACCTGAGACCTCTTTGTCTTTTTCCCGACGGAAGAAGGATTTTAAGAGCAATTGACAGAGGAAAGGCTCTTGTCTTTCCTGTGGACACTTCAGTGGGCTCCAGATCCGGCGCTGAGATGCCACTAAGTCAGTGGTAATTGGAGGCCTGGGACGGAATCGTTGCTGAGGTGCCATGGCTTTTGCCTGCCGACTGGAAAACCCAACGAGAAATGCACCCTGTCTCTATTCCAACATGGCTGGCTGAACCATGAACGACTAAGTAGTGACAAAGCCAACGATGGCCCCTTCCCTGGGATCAGGCCCCTGGGGGGGAGAGGATACCAGAGCACCCGAAGGAAACCCACATAGACACAAGAAGAACCGTGCAGACTGCACAAGGACAGTTACCCGAGGCCAGGGATCAAACTCGGGAGCCTGGCGCTGTGAGGCAGCAGCGCTAACCACTGTGGTGACCCGAGTGGCAGCGCAAAAGCCCACCCTACAATGCCCACTTCCCATCTCAAACTCACCCCGACCCCACCCACTCTCCCCACCCAGAGCAACGTGAAACCTTTGCCTGTACCTTATCTGAAAGGCTTCAAATCGTTTATCCTGTGTCAACAGTTGCTGTAGTTTTCCTGGGGCAGTTCAAGGGGACGGGCAAGGCAAAGAGAACTCCGAATCAGGTCCTTTCTTCCTCCCGCTGTTATCGGGAATGTGGTTGACCTGATTCCCTCCCCCTCCCCTCTCTTCCGCTTGTAGAAGGTTCCGAGGAGATATTGGCTCTGTAATCTTGGCATGCATCAAAGATTAGAAAGGTTAGGAAGGACTTCTATATTAACTGACTGATGTCTCCTGAACTGTTAATGACTAACTTCTCTCATTAAGGTTGCTCAAAAGAGGGAAAAAAAGATATTCAGCAAGACAGGGGTCAGCTGGGGAAATGTCAAGTGCCTGAAGGAAAACCTCTCATGTAAAAAAAAGTCCTTCTGCCACCTCTTTGTGTGTGTAGAGTTTAAATATTAAAGCTCCATAAAACATTTCCAGATCATAGAACCCTCGCCGTAAAAACATTCAATCCACATTATCCAACAGACAGGGAAATGTCACTCAAATATTTATTGTTTACCCTGCTTGAGTTTTCAGCTTTAGGTTTTTAATTTTAATTTTTAATTCATGAATTATGTCGGGTGGATTCTGCTATTCATTTTGTTTGCCCCTCTGGGTCGGTGTTTTTGTACGTTCAGCAGTAAGGAACCATTGTCAGTGTTGGATCCACTGAGGCCCACAGTCTTTCCTCAGCCAATTGCCTTTTCTTCACATAGGGCACAAGGTGGTCGATTTGGCAGGGTTGGGTGTTGAAGGGATTCGGGAGATGTGGCGGAGAGTGGGGGGAGTTGGGGGGTTATTTCAATCTAATCAGCCCAATAAGAAGCTGATAGTTCATCCCATCGCCATGATGGATGGCATGGTGGCACAGTGGTTAGCACTGCTACCTCACAGCGCCAGGGACTCGCGTTCAATTCCGGCCTCGGATCACTGTCTCTGCGGAGTTTGCATGTCCTCCCCATGTCGGCGTGGGTTTCCGCTGGGTGCTCCAGTTTCCTTTTACAGTCCAAAGATGTGCAGGTTAAGTGGATTGACCATGCTAAATTGCCCCTTAGTGCCAGGATGACTAGCAGGGTAAATAGATAGGGTTAAGGGGATAAGGCCTGGGTTGGATTGTGGTCAATGCAGACTTGATGGGCCAAATGATTTATGGTCTGCTTATCTAAATTGGGCAGGTAGAAGGCTGATCCCATTAGCCTGGGGATGCAGAGATTGGTGGTGAAGGAGAGGGGGCTCTTGGTATCAAACGAGCCCATTGGAACGGACATTGGAATGAAAGCTTTGCAACTAAACTCCCTCTGTCTTATGCTTTTGATCAATGACTGTGATCACTGGATATCACATAGAAGTTGTGAGACTAGGGGCAGGATTCCCCGTCCTACCTGCCACGGGGATCGTGCGGGCAGGACGCGCACCATGCAAAGGCACATTGACCTCGGGGGCGATTTTCCAGTCCTGGGGCGAGCGCGGTGGGAAAATCCTGCCCTATGTGTAACTTATTTTCTTCCTTCCCTGATTGGGAAGAAGAAACTGCAGTAACCTCCCTGCAGTCTTAGATCAGCTAGCCTCTTTCTTATTAGACCACTGCTGAGTTGGCTGGGGGGGGGAAGCAGTCAGATAGATCCTTACTACATCCAACATTTTCCCATTCAGCCAGTAGGGAGACACTCTGCTGTGTCCTGGTACAACTTGAGTTCCTGAAACGCAGAGGTGGCCATTATTGAATCTCCTCCGTGGCTAGCTGTTAACCAGTTACAAACATCTATTAGCATCCCTCTGTGATATCCCATGTGTGAAGCTGTCACGTGGTACATCAAAGAGCTCCACCCTCTCCGGAGGCTGCACGCCGTGTAGAAACGATCCAACAAACAACTCCTGGCTAATCGAACGCTGCTCTCGAGTTGGACCCGAGCCAGTTTGCAGCTCGATGCTTCCTTTGAAGTTCATTGTGCAAGCCTCTATTTTTATTCTGGTATTGTTGTTTGGGTAGGACACTTGGGATCGCAGCCAGTTGTTCACTTTGCAATTAATAATGAAATGGTACCCCTCCTCCTCCTCCTCCCCGGCAGCCTTTGTCTGGCTGTGTGTCCTGGGTTCGACCCCTCCGTCATTCTCTTCCCTGCACTCCCCACACCCACCCCCACTCCGCAAAATTGAACCGTGTTTTTTACAATTTTATATACATGAACGCATATATCTGCAGGGTAAACAGAATTAGGCCGACCGTGATTTGATTTGATGAGGAACCATGAACTATGAAATGATTCAGTGCTTATTGAAGCTGACTTTAATTCGAGCAGGAGATCAGCCCAACTGGGGATAGGTGCTCCTTCTCGGTGTGTCACACACCGGGTACCTCTGCTGATACTGCCAGCCCAGTGAATCAGTCAGGAAGTCCACCTCCGATCCTGGTTCAGTCAACCCCTGATGGGAAACACCCACCTATTTTCATCAGGCATTGCACAGGCATAGTGGGTGGCACAGTGGTTAACACTACTCAAAGCATCAGGGACCCGAGCTTGATTCCGGCTTCGATTACTGTCTTAAAGTTGAAAGGTTATTTATTAGTCACAAATAGGCTTATTCCTGCACATTGTTCTCCATTTCACTGCGAGGGTTTCCTCCCACAGTCCAGAGACATGTTGGTTAGGTGCGTTGGCCGTGCTAAATTCTCCCTCTGTGAACACGAACCAGCTGCTGGAGTGTAGCAAGTGTGGATTTTCGTCGCAACTTCATTGTAGCGTTAACGTAAGCCTAGTCATGACCCTAATAAATTAATTTTAAAACATAAGGGATTACAATGGATAGTATATAAAAGGAAGCATCAAGTGCTGGCCATTGTATTAAGAAATGTGACGTTAATAAATAAACTTTAATGGTTAAATAGTCTGCTGTGTAGATACTCATTACTGAAACATGCAAGATTGTCCCAGTAATACCTGGGAATTGAAGATTAACCTCCAAGGGATTACTGACCAACCGGCCTGGTGGCACAATGGTTAGCACTGCTGCCTCACGGCTCCAGGGACCCAGATTTGAATCCGATCTTGGCTGACTGTGCACGTTCTCCCTCTGTCTGCCTGCGTTTCTTCCAGCTGCTCCCGTTTCCTCCCAAGGTCCAAAGACATGCAGGTTAGGTAGATTGGCCATGCTAAATTGCTGTTTAGTATTAGCGGGAATTAGCAAGGTAAATATATGGGGTTACGGGGATTGGATGAGATTGTTGTCGATGCAGGCTTGATGGGTCGAATGGCCTTCTCCTGTACTGTGTGGATTCTCTGATTCTCACCTTGGAGAAACATTACAAGTCCACTCTTGCTCCTAAGTCATACAATAAAGGAAAAGATGTGTTTTTTTAAAGAATTCTTTGTGTATCTTTGATGGATAGGAATCCAGTTGGGTATAAAGATCTGTGTTTTCTGATTGGTGTGGAAAGGCAATGCACAACAAGGATGGGTGTATAGGCTGACCAATGGCAGGAATGTAGAGGCGGGGTGATTGTATGGGCAGCTGGTCATGTGATGACATGTCCCCAAAATATATCCAATCAGAAATGGCAATTTCAGCATCAGCCCACACATGAATAATGGTCTCTCTGAGGAGATCCTGGCCAACTTCTGAGATCCTGAATCATATTCTCATTTGAGTCCAGATCTCAAACTGAAAAGCAGAAAAGCTTTGCACTCATATGGTGACCACCAGGTTTTACAGCCATTGAAATACATGAGGTGTGGTTGCTCATTGGAAATATGGCACCAACTTGGACTCAGCAATGTGATAATAAACCAACTGAAATGGCCTAGCAAACCATTCTGTTCAAGGACAATTAGGGATGGGCAATAAATGCAGGCTCTGCCAGTGACATTCACATCCCATGAATGAATTTATTCATTTATTGGGCACGTGCATCACTGGCTGGTCAACATTTATTGCCCATCGTTAGTTGGCCAAGGGCAGTTGAGAGTCAACCACATTGCTGTGGCCCTGGAGTCACATGTAGGCCAGACCAGGTGAGGACGGCAGATTTCCTTCCCTAAAGGACATTAGTGAACGAGATGGGTTTTTCTGACAATCGACAATGGTGTTGTGCTCACCAGTAGATTCTCAATTCCAGATATATTTTCAATTGAATTCAAATCCCACCATCTGCTGTGGCAGGATCCGAACCCTGGTACCCAGAACAATAGCAATATGTAATAGTCCAGCAATAATATCACTAGGCTATTGCCTCACCTAAATAAATGAATTTAAAAACCCTCTTTGTCTAACATTGAAGGTTAAATATTAGTGAGGATTCTTGGAATAATTCTACTGCTCTACTTCAAATTAGTATTCAGAGATTTTTTTGCATCTGTATGAGCAGGCAGACTGAAAGACAACACCTTCCTCGGTACTGTGCTGGAGCATAAGCTTTGATTTTTTTTTATAATGTGCTTAAGGCCTGGAATGAGACTTGAACTCAGAACCCTGTGACTTGCTAGCAAGCAAACCAAGGCTTGTTCTAAAAATAATGGGATGAAAATTCAGGCAAGGGGAGGCTGAGGGGGGGTGGTCTGATTGCAGACCAGCCCTGGAATGATCCAGAGGAAAGCACTGAATTGAATTGATTTATTATTGTCCTATGTATTGGAATATTGTTTCTTACGTGCTATACAGACAAAGCATACTGTTCATAGAGTATATAGGAGAGAACAGAAAGGATAGAATCATAGAATCATGAGGCCATTCAGCCCATCGAGTCTGCACTGATACAATCCCACCCAGGCCCTATACATTTACCCTAGCTAGTCTCCCGACACTAAGAGGCAATTTAGCCTGGCCAATCCACCTAACCCACACATCTTTGGAGTGTGGGAGGAAACGTGAGCACCCAGAGAAAACTTACACAGACCTGGGGAGAATGTGCAAACTCCACACAGACAACGACACCAGTCGGGAATTGAACCCGGGTCCCTGGCGCTGTCTAACCATTGCGCCACCGCGAAAGGATATGGTGCAGAGTGCTGCAGTTAATGATAGGGTAAGGAGAAAGCACAACTTAATGTGTGATAAGTCCATTCGGAAGTCAGCGGCGTAGTGCTGAGTTGACTGTCATAACCAAATCACTCCAAACTTGGGGAATAAAGAAACTCCTAAAGCTCCCGCTTACAGGGAGGCAATGGGAGGAATCTTGCATTATTCCCAGGAAGAGTGTGTTGCTTCCTGTGTGGAAGAGCAGTATGTGTCAACAGAGGTTCCAACTGAGGCGTTGCCAATGATCAGGAGAGTGTAATTAGTTTCCTCGCTTGCTTGCTGACTACTTTCTAGCAGTCTGCGTAAATTATGTGGTTATTTAGTTGTCTCGGGCCTGATTAGGAGGAGGATTTTTTTCTCAGATTCTGAAAACTCATTTCATTATTCCGTGTATGAAAGCAGCAGAGGAGCGAGTGGAATGCTTTAGACATAAATAAAACAGTGGACGCAGCCACTCGTATGTAAATTATTCAAGAAAGTGTTTATTTCAGGAACTAAGTCATGCATAAGGAATAAGGCTGAACTTTTAACATTGTGGTAAGTGGGGGAATGTATTGTGAACTCAGGGATTTCAGATTCGGAATACTCAGATCTTTTAACCCTTCACTGGTCTTCTGTAGCATAAAATCCAAGTACACCAGTTTAATGCCATCTTGCTTCCTCCTTTGCCAAGGTACCGGTGCATTGGATAACATTGAGTTATTAATGTAAAACAGCATTGAGGGTCATTCCTACTGTGTACACATCTAGCTGTCAGCAGGAATGTTAGCTCCAACTGGCTACACCTGACTCACCTGATGAAAAGGCAGTGCTCCAAAAGCCCGTGCTACCAAATAAACCTGTTGGACTTTAACTGTGTGAGAACACATATATAGTATGAGAACATATAGTAAGAAGTGTTCTTACTTCTTACTATATGATTGTAGAAAGTCCACCACGTGCACGGCACTGATGAAGGTCGCCTGATAAAAAGTCCCACACTCCAAGTTGGCAAACCCAGATCCCCACCATCAGTGGAATTTTCCCTTCCCGCCTGCCACAGGAATCATAGCAGTTGGGACAGGACTATGCAAAGGTCTGTTGACCTCAGGCGGATTTTCCTGTCTTGGGGCGAGCATGGACGAAAAATCCATTTTCTGTAAGATTAAAACTTACCTCTTGGACCACATAGTTTGATCACCAGTTCTACCATCCAGTTCTTTGAAGAGTTTTTTGTAAATAGTCTTGAATTAAGGACCACAGAAAAGATTAACTGTCCCCTTTTGGGATGTTTTGTTTTATTCTCAGTGCTATATAAATGCACGTTGTTGTTATTGTTGGGAGAGGAGAATTTAGATTCACTGTGGAACCTCACCTTGCACCAACCTGACGTCCACATCTCTGCCCTTCCCAGTCAGGTTCACAGCACAGTGATTGAGAGAGGGAGTCTCCAGTCAACAGAGGAGGGGATTAACCTTCGGGACTGTTGTTATCTGATGGAGAAATGTTCTGATCAGATTGTTTTGGTAGACAATCTGTGAGATTTTACAGCCTCCCTTGTCCCGAAACCATAAAATCCTGTCCGAGGTCAATGGCCCTTTTCATTGTCCGCCCCTCGCCCGCTCCAATTCCTGTGCTGGCAGGGTGATAAAATTCTGTCTCCTTAAAAGGAAAGCTAGTTTGTATTGCTTTTACATTCAGATAATGTAACGTTTGCCGCCACACATTTTAATTAAAGGGGAGCCCCAGAGCCTGAGGAAATGAGAAATTTCCTTGAGCTCTTTAAGCCCTGCTGCTGTCCAACTTTAAAAGGGGAACAACAGGGTAATCTTTTCTGAGGAGTTCTGTCCTTAATTCGAAGTTGTTTTACAAATAACTCAGATCTTCCCTCTTGGCAGATCTGAAGAAAATGGCATGTCCAGAGGAGTTGAAGATTATTAAATATGATCAACAGACGGCCCCAAAAGGGATGCTGTCTTCTCAGTTAAGATTGTCTTTTGCATTTGAAGATTCTTTTGGGCATGATTTTAAACACACACGTCACATTGAATTAACGCTCCTTCCCGCAGATAAGTCGATCCCGATTATATTCGGGTGGTTCACTGGTCCTTTTCCATTCTCCACAGCCCTCATCCTTGTCACATTGAAAGCCACTTGGAATGTCAGACTGTGGATGAGTCAAAAGGTTGTGGGTTCAAGATTCGCTCAAGCACGGCGATTAGGGAATGCTGCACTGGTGGAGGTGTTGTCTTCAGACAAGACATTGAATTGAGGCCTGGAGGGGACTAGGGGGTCTCTCTCGAATTTACTCGGTTCCTTATAAAAGAATTCAATATCATGAGTGGGGGGAGATTGCACTAAAAGCCAATCTCTTCCCTGTCCATGCTGCTGTTGCACCTCCTCCCATTCCTCCAACCCACAACCCCTGCCCTTTGACTCTTCTCCATCACTATTCACCTATGCCTGTGTCTATTGGTGATCCTAGGCCTCGGCTGAGTGCAGGACCAGCAAACCCACTGCTTCTCCATGAGCACTGAAGATTGGCCAGCCTCTAATTGCTGGATGCTCTCAGCATTCAGAACATCTGTCTGACAGCTTATCAAATACCTTTTGAAAATACAGATATACTAATCTACTGGCACCCCCTTATCTACCCTATACTAATATCCTCAAAAAAAACCCTCCAAAATTGTCATTTCTTCAACACTTCCAGTCCTTAGACATACTGTTCTGTTTTTTGGCATGTAAGCCTCTTCTTTTAACCTAACACTATCTTTCGCTCTTGAAAATTAGTGTAATATTTGCCAAGTTCCAATCAAATGGGACCATTTCCAAATCTCAAGAAATTTGGAAAATCATAGCACATCTATGGTTACTAACAGCCCTTTTTTTTTTAGAAACCTTATGTATGATTTTCTAGAATTTAATCCCCTAAATTTTGTCAATCCTTTTTCTCTACTGGTATTAATTTCCTTAATTTACTAATTCATTTTCAGCTCCAGATTACTATTTATTCTGATATAAAACTTGTATCCTTTACTGTGAAGGCAGACACACAAAATATTTATTCAATGCCCCCTCTGTTTCCTCATTCCCAATGATAATTTCTCCTGTCTTCTTAAAGACCAATGTTAATTTTAATTACTCCCGTCCTTTTCATAAGGAAGTTTAAGTTTTGTTTAAGTTTAAGAATCTCGTTTGTGATTGCAGTATGTCACTTTCAAACCTAACATAGAATTAAATGATATTATCATCACTATTTCCCAGCATATCTTTTACTATGATATTCTAATTAACCAAATTTCATTACACGAAACTAGATCTAAAATAACTTAATCCCTAATGAGTTCTGCAGCATATGGCTTGAAGAAACTGTCAGAGACAGTCTACAAACTAATCTTCAAGATGATTGCAAGAAGAAATTAGGTGTGGCTATTAGAGCTAATGATGGATCAAGTGATATGGGGTGCTGGGGGGGGGGGAGGGTGAAAGCAGGATCAGAATATTAAATTTGATGATCAGCCATGATCAAAATGAATGGCGGAGTAGACTCGAAGGGCTGAATGGTCAAATCCTGCCTCTATTTTCTATATTTTTATGTTTCTTTCACTCCTGCCAATTCGATTGTTCCCAGTCTATATCTATATAAAGATTAAGGTCCTGCACAACTGTTACATTTCCTTTGTTTGGCCATGATAGCCCACTGATTTTATCACTACGTTATTAATCCAGAAACTCACTAATGTTCGGGAGACTCGGGTTCAAATCCCACCACAGCAGGTGGTGGAATTTGAATTCAATTTAAAAAAAAATCTGGAATTAAGAATCTACTAATGACTATGAAACCATTGTCAATTGTTGGAAAATTTCATCTGTTCCCTAACTGTCCGTTAGGGAAGGAAATCTGCCATCTTTACCTGTTCTGGTCTACATGTGACCCCAGACCCACAGCAATATGGTTGACTCCCAACTGCCCTCCAAGGATGACTAGGGATGGGTAATAAATGCTAGCCAGCCAGCGACATCAATGTCCCACAAATGAATAAAAAAAAGCTTCAATAATTTCTTGTCGCCTACTACGTGCAACACTATAATGACGGTTAAGGAGCCTATAAACTACTTCCATCAGTGTTTTTTAACTCTTGCTATTCCCAGTTTCTACCTATGCTGATTCTATTTCAAAATCTTTTGAGGTCAGGTGTCTTTAAAATCTTTACGTTATCTTTAATTATCAGGGCTATCCTTCCTCCTTTGCTATTTGCCTGTCTTTCTGAAATATTGTGCACCTTAAAATATTTATTTCCCAATCTTTATAAATCTGTAACCATTTCCCTGTAATAACAATTAGATCTTACATATTTATCTCTGCTGCTGATTCATTGATCTTATTGCAGATGCTTTGTGCATTCAGAGGAAGAACTGTGAATTTAATGTTTTTATAACTTTTGTTCCCTACAATCCACCAATGGTGCAATCCCTTCCTGCCATACTCTGCTCCTCTACTCGTGTGGCTAAAATGTTCAGATGCTTCAATCTTTCAGATGGCACACCGGCCTTAGGTCATTGTGTGGAGTTTGCACATTCTCCATATCTGTGTGGGTTTCCTCCGGGTGCTCCGGTTTCTTCCCACAGTCCAAAGATGTGCGGGTTAGTTTGATTGGCCATGCTAAATTGCCACGTACGTCAGGAGGATTAGGATGGTAAGTTCATGGGGTTATGGAGATAGGGTCTGGCTGGGATTGTGGTCAGTGCAGACTCTTTATGCACTGCAGGGATTGACTCTATGATTCTTTGAATCTCCAAATGCCCCGAACCTTCCCCATTCCCCATCCCCTCCTCCCCACCTGCATCGGCCTAGAACCCTTGCTTTTTGATCCGCCAGTGCACTGGTCCCAATCCCACTTCAAGTGGATCCTGAAAAGGGTAACTGAAAGTGGAAAGGGAATCAGTGTAACGCCTCATCCAAAACACGGCAGCTCTGATACTGCAGGGCTTGCTGAGTGGCAGGCTGGAGCGCTGGCCAATAATTCTCCCTCACCTCCCTGGAGTGAGATGATGAGGCCACAACTTTTAACTCCGAGGGTGCTGCCACTGAACCACGCCCGACACCTGTGGAGGTGGGGTAAGTGGCTCCATTTGTCCTCCGGTTGAACTCCATAGATCCATAAAAGAAATTCTGCGCTTTCCTGGTGTTATTAGCAGGAACAGGCTTGGCCCCTGTACAACTGCTAGTAAAGTTTTAACAGGATATTCCAGAGTCAAGCAGTGAGACAGTACAGCCTCATTCATATTTTTGCCAGTTTAATTGCACTTTAACTGGGGCCCAAGGACACTTGAAGTCCAGATCTTTGTATTCTCTTGCATTCTACGTTAATCAGCATTGCATCATATTTAGGTATATTTTAAACAAGTTTGCACAGTCGCTTCTCCTTCTCGGTTTGTGTCAGCTGATAACAGAAGTTTAATGACAGTTCTGCAATTCTCACTTAAACCATAAATTGTCTTTCAAAAGATACACGAAGAACTGACCTGGAGTCATGTGGCTGGAATGTTATGGCCATTTGTATCAGTGAAATTTTCCCATCCTGCTGCGGTGAATGGAGACCTGGCAGGGTGCCAAAGTCCCTGACCTTGCTGCAGTGGAAATATGGCATGGATGCACGTAAGAATGCACACATTGAGTTCTTAAACAGCACAGAAAGAGGCCCTTCAGCCCGTCACGTCTCCAGGAATTGGGACGGCAAATAGGGCAGCACAGTGGTTAGCACTGCTGTCTCACAGCGTCAGCGACCCGGGATTCAATTCCCGGCTTGGGTCATCGTCCGTGCAGATACTGCATGTTCTCCCCGTGTCTGCGTGGGTTTCCTCCGCGGGTGCTCCAGTTTCCTCCCGCGATTCAAAGATGGGTGGGTTAGGTAATTGGCCATGCTAAATTGCCCCTTACTGAAAAGGGGACTAGCTACGGTAAATGCATGGAGTTATGGGCCTAGAGCCTGGGTGGGATTATGGTCAGTACAGACTTGATGGGCTGACTGGCCACTTTCTGCACTGTAGGATTCTATGAATTAAAGATTGATCTCAGGGACATTACTGCAAGGGGAAAACAAGTCATTAAAAAAGAATTCAGTGTTCTTTTCATTCTTAGAATCATAGAATCCCTACAGTACAGAAAGAGGCCATTCAGCCCATCCACCTTGTACTGACAACAATCCTCCACAGGCCCTATTCCTATCACCCCATGTCTCTATCCTGCTAATTCCCCTGACAAGAAATGACAATTTAGCATGGCCAGTCAACCTAACCTGCACATCTTTGGACTGTGGAAGGAAACCGGAGCACCCAGAGGAAACTCACGCAGAGAATGTGCAAACTCCACACAAATCACCAGAGGGTGGAATTGAACCCAAATCCCTGATGCTGTGAGGTAGCAGTGCTAACCACTGTGCACTATGTTGAGTACTTCCACGTATTCATTATAAAAATATTGCAGATGGGGACAGAGGACTGGATGAGGTGGAAAATCATATGATGAGGCTTCCCAATCACCAGCAACTTCGAGTTGCTAACCCGAGGAGTTGTTGAAAAGAAAATTAGGCCTGTGTATTTTTGAACACTTGCTGTCGAATCAGGCCCTGAGTTGTCTTTTACAAGTGGCTCGAGTGAGTTTTTGGAGACTTTGATCCCAGTGTGGAGTCTCTTACTTCTCACTCTTCCATGAGACGTTAAGTGTATAGAATGGTTGCAGTTTTACAATGCGTGGCCTTCAGAGCACAGAGGGACAATAACAAAACCAAGCATCATGTTCAAGGAATGATTTATTGAGTAGCACAAAGAGAGCGGCTGGGTTTCTCTACATTATGATGTAAAGATGCCGGCTTTGGACTGGGGTGGTAAGAACTCAGTAAGTATTTAGCAACACCAATTTTAAATCCAACCGATTTATTTGATAGTAAATCTGCGAGCTTTCAACACTGTGCCTTCGTCAGGCAAATGCAGTGTTCTGGTCTGCAATAGCACACATCAGCACAGACATTACAACATTCTCTACATTACAACAGTGACTACACTTCAAAAGTACTTCATTTGCTGTGAAGCACTTTGCAAATTCTTGGGGCCACGTAAAACTGACACACACATATAAATTCTTTCTTCCTTTCGTCTTGAAGACGTTGCTGTTGCAGCAGTTATGAAGTTTACTCACTGGTCACAAGTAGACTTACATTAACACTGCAATGAACTTACTGTGAGGCAGCAGTGCTAACCACTGTGCTGCCCAATTTGCCATTCCAATTCCTGGAGACATGATGGGCTGAAGGGCATCTTTCTGTGCTGTAAAAACGTTGTGTGCAATCCCTTAGTCGCCACTCTCTGACGCCTGTTCGGGTACACTGAGGGAGAATTTAGCATGGCCAATGCACCAGCATGTCTTTTGGACTCTGGGAGGAAACTGGAGCACCCGGAGGAAATCCGTGCGGACACGGGGAGAACATAAAGACTCCACAGAGACAGTCACCCAAACCGAAAATCAAACCCAGGTTCATGGCACCGTGAGAAGCGGTGCTACCAAATATAGTGCTGGCATTAAGCTAATAAAACTAATAGTTTTCTTTCATCAGCAAGACCAGTGGACAATCAATTCTGTATAATTAAATGCACACAAAGATGGTTCTCCCAAGCCAATATTAAGATCACATCAATGGAGACCAAAGAAATGAATAAACTTGCACTGACTTAGCACCTCTAAAACCAATTAGGTGCTTGTTATTTTTTTTAGATGTAATTATAGCTTTGATCAGAGATCTCAGCAGCCAGTGCAAATATGGCATGCACATCAGTGTGATAAATAACAGCAAATCTATTTAATAGCAATATTGGTTGATGGATAGATAAGGTCCACGATGCCAAGAGAATCTTCCTGCCCCTCCAGGCCTCGGAATTTGCTGGCTAGGTATTGGGGATCAGGGGTTGCATATAGCCCATGGGCTCCAGTTTCTGTGGTGTGAGAATGCTAACAAGTAACTAGTTCTGCTGTACACTGTGAGAGAAGCTGCAACACAATGATTGGCAATAAGAGTACTGGGTCAGTGATCACACCCGGCATATGGGTTTTTTTTTACTTTGCAGTTACCTTTGCCTCTTTTCTGAAGGAGATTACTTGTGTTGGGGTACAGTTCCAGAGGTAGCATCAGCTCACCTGCACCTCACACAAGTGACCACTCTGGGTGGTTGTGGTGGCACAGTGGTTAGCATTGCTGCCTCTCAGCACCAGGAACCCAGGTTCAGTGCCAGCCTTAGGTGAGTGTCTGTGTGGAGTCTGCATGACTTCCCCGTATCTGCGTGGGTCTCCTCTGGGTATTCTGGTTTCCTCCCACTCCAAAAATGTATGGGTTAGGTTAATTAGCCATGCTAAATTGACCTTTAGTGTTAGAGGTACTGGCAAGGTAAATACTTGGGGTTATGGGAATAGGGCCTGGATGGAATTGTTGTTGATGCAGACTCGATGGGCTGAATGATCGTCTTCTGTAGGAATTTTATGATTCTTTGTAGGCATTCTAAGATGTATCTTTTTAATTGTGGAGGACGTTATAATTAAGGCCAATTTTGTTCTTGGTTGATAATTGCAGATAAATTATTCCATCAGGAATCACAATGGATAAGAGGAATCATTCCCAGCCTCCAAACCCAGCTGATAAGCACTCAGGGTAATTCTAAATCAACATAAGTTAAGCATCAACTCTTAAGAGTCATTCCAGCAGTATCAAAAGGAGGTGTCCACAGAGGGAGTGTTTTCCAGGATTGTTGTTGAGATGGACGTTTCCTGAGCTGTGCTGCCATGCTTAGTCTCTCCTTCAATCCCAAACACCCACTATGAAATCAGATTCTACTCTGTTTGCTCCATCTCCTTTCTTCCAATGAGGAACTTATTGTTTTAAGTTTATTTGTTAGTGTCACCAGTAAGCTTACATTAACACTGCAATGACTTCACTGTGAAAATCCTCTAGTCACCACATTCCGTTGTCTGTCTGGGTACACTGAGGAAGAATTTAGCATGGCCAGTGCACCTAACCAGCATATTTTTCAGAGTGTGGCAGGAAACCGAAGCACCTAGAGGAAACCCACACAGATACGGGAAGAATGTGAAGACTCTGCAGACAGTGACCCTTACTCAGTCCAGCCGCTGGTATAGTTGAGTTGCCTTAGGATCATAGAATTCTAGAGTACAAAAAGAGCACCATTCTGTCTATTGAGTCTGCACTGACCACAATCTACCCAAGTGCCATCCCCATAGTCCCATGCATTTACCCTAGCTAGCTCCCCACCTCTCCCCATCACTAAGAGGCAATCCGCCTAATCCTAACACCTTTGAACTGTAGGAAGAAACCCACACAAACATGGGGAGAACATGCAGACTTTGCACAGACAGTGATCCTCACTCAGTCCAGCTACTGATGTAGTTGAGTTGCCTTAGAATCATAGAATCCTAGAGTGCAGAAAAAGGGCTATTCCGCCCATCGAGTCTGCCACCCAGATGCCATCCTCATAGCCCTATGCATTTACCCAGCCAGCTCCTCACCTCTCCCCATCACTAAGCGGCAATTAGCCTAACCCTTACACCTTTAATCTGTAGGAAGAAACCCACACAGACACAGGGAGAATGTGCAAACTCCACACAGTGACCAAAGCTAGGGATCAAACCCCCGAGTCCCTGGCGCTGTGAGTTCTTTAGAGTCCTTTGCTAATTCTTTCCTCCCATCTTCAGTTCAGATTGAAAATGGGGGAAATGTGCCCATGTTATCTTCAAAGCTACGTTTCCAGAGACTTGCAAAACGCCGCTTATGAGGAAGCCCCTCAATTTGTGACACCAGCCCTGCATCAGGAACTGCCAGGAGAAAGTCTTGGGAATTTTTAACCCTACGACACAAGATGCCAAAGCCACCATCACCACCACCACCCCAGTTCCCCCCTACATTTTTTCGTTCAATCCAGTCGCTACTGTACAAAAATACGAGGCAAGGTCGCAGAGGTTAACCTGGCTCCACAGCTATTGTTGACTCACAGTCCCTGTGGGTAAACAATGCCTTGTTCCAGGCTGCAATATTGAGTTAAGTCGAACTGACAGATAAGAGCTGGTTTAAAGTAAGGAGAGTATGTACTTACCTTTTTTTTAATAAACAGATGGCAATGAAGGACATAAAATTGCAGTATAATGGCAGGCCAGGAGATTTCTGAAGACATAATTACTTTAATTATACCAGCGCTCCCCCTCGCTCAGCACAACACTGAGTGACTTTGTTGAAAAGCATCCCATTATTGTGGTGTGAAAAGAAGGTGCCACCTCTACCCCTCCTCTCCCCGTGCCTCCCCCTCCTTCCTCGGTCACTACCGTTCCTCTACCCCTCCCTCCCTTCCACGCTGCAGGTGTGTTTACACTCCTCGGTCCTCTAGGTGGCACGTTGCGATCCAAGGGGACTCGGGACGAGATAAAAGAGGTCCCATCTCGAGTTGCTGCCTGCGGCTGGGGCTCTGCAGAAGAGGGGGGCCAGTGGTGGAGGGGCAGTAAGAGAAGAGCAGCGGGCTGTGGGGGGTGAGGTGAAGCGGGGGGAAGGCGAGGGGAGAGGCAGGCAGCAAGTGCATTCTGTGCTGCTTGCGGATCACCACTTTGATCTCCAGCCAAGAAAACCTGGAAGCTTGGGCTGAGCAGCTGCTAATCTGTGGAAGTGGATCCGCCCCAAAAAGTGGATTCAGGAACTTACCCTCTCTTGCACAACAACCAACCCATGAAAGAGAATTTCCTTTTCCTTCAGGTACTCTGTGAACGGTATGCTTTGTCTGTATAGCACGCAAGAGACGATACTTTTCACTGTACATGTGACAATAATAAATCTATTCAAACCAAATTAACACTGCTGTCTCACAGTGCCAAGGACCCAGGTTGAATTCAGGGCTGTGGTCACTGTCTGTGCGGATGTGCACTTTTAAGTTTTTAACTTTATTCGTTAACGACACAAGTAGACTTACTGCAACGAAGTTACGGTGAAAATTCCCCAGTTGCCACATTCTGGTGCCTGTTTGGGTGCACTGAGGAGGAATTTAGCACGGCCAATTTAGCACATCTTTTGGACTGTTGAAGGAAACTGGAGCATCCGGAAGAAACCCTCGCAGAACGTGCAGACTTCACACAGACAGTGACGCAAACTGGGAATAGAACCCAGGTCCCTGGCACTGTGAGGCAGCAGTACTAACCCACTGTGCCACCAAACACGTTCTCCCCATGTCTGAGTGGGTTTCCTACGGGTGCTCCAGTCTCCTCCCACGGCCCAAAGATGTGTGGGTTAGGTTCAAGCTAAATTGCCCCTTAACGTCAGGGGGACCAACAGGGTAAATGTGAGAGTTACAGGGATGGGTGAGATTGTTGCTGGTGCAGGTTTGAATGACCTCCTTCTGCACTATGCGGGATTCTGTGATTCTGAAATCAAGTCAGAGAGTTGGCGTTGAAGCAGCGTGTTCCCAGCTGAGATTTCAGTTATACTGAGAGTATTATTTGGGGAGGGGGCTGGGAGTAGATGTTGTTGCCGATGCATTTACAGTGTTATTTGAAGAAACTGTAATTCCACTATTAATTAGAGCTTCCCATGCTGATCTGCAATAGTGCCTAATCTAAAGCCTATAGGCTGCAAGTGACCCCTTGCCTTGGCAATCCTCAAAAAATAAGGCAGCTCAGCCTGAATTATGATAATTAATTGCCGGCTTGCCTTGTTTGAACTTTGCAAGCCCCAAGGTTTGGGCTGGTTCTTGTAAGCCCCGTTGCCTTGCCTATGGGTGAATCCTGTCAGAGTTCGAAGCTCTGGTAGTGTCAGTGATCCGACACGTGCGGAGTATTGGGAATGTAGATTGACTTTCGAACTCTAACTCCAAAAACTCCTAAGGTGTGAAACTTTGTGGGTCGGCCCACAAGGGCAAAGAAAAAGACTGAATTCAAACGGAATTATCCAAATCCTGAAATTCCAATCTGGCACCAGCAAAAGTCCAGCAGAAATGTGGAAAAACTGAGGTCATTTGCATCATTTCTCTGCTGTCTTTCCTTACTTCCTTAAGAGCAGACTGTTGAGGAATTCCCATCAAATTTCCAGACCTCCACCTATAGGAAGAATGTTATTAAACTGGAAAGGTGCAAAAAGAGATTTACAAGGATGCTACCAAGAGTGGAAGGTGTGATTATAATGAGAGGCTGGGTAGGCTTAGACCTTTTTTCCCCTGGAGCACAGGAGGATGAGGGATGACCTTATGTATCTTTATAAAATCATGAGGGACATAGATAGGGAGAATAATCAGGATCTTATCCCCAGGATAAGGGGGTCCAAAATTAGAGATCATAGGTTTAAGGGAAAGATTTCAAGGGATCTGAGGGGCAATTTTTTCACACGCGGAGTTAGGCGTATATGGAATGAGTTGTTAGAGGTGGTACAATTACAACATTTAAAAAGACATTTGGACAGGGACACGGATGGGAAAGATTTACATGGATCGGGACCAAACACAGGCAAGTGGGACTAGTTTAGTTTGGGAAATCTGGATGAGTTGGGCTGAAGAGCCTGTCTCTGTGCTGTATATCTCTACGACTCTAGGTGTGAAACCCTGACTCATCGTTTGCATTTTATAATTGCTCTCCTTAAAACATTGTCCTCTTGGACACCTTAACACTGCTCCCCTGCTGCCAAAGCCTTTATTGGTATGGTTTGTGTCATGATTCAAATTCTCTTCACCCTTCCTTGCTGACGCCCACTAATTCAAAATTTCTCAAATCGTCACAACACGTCTGCGGTTACATCATTCATCACGTTGCACTACCTCCCTCTGCCTCCAAGTAAGAGCCAAGCCCCACTTGTGATCTATTCTGCTCTACATTGATGTCAGCGTAGACTCAGATTGGGCGGGATGCAATTCCGTGGGTTTCTCACCCAGCGAGCCAAGTTAAACTTCATCCCCATTGGCTTTGTTTCTTTTCAGTGTCTCAACAATTCCTCAGTGATTGAAAAATAATAGTTTGTCAGATGAAAAATAATAGTTTGTCAGATGAAAGTGAGAGAATAAGAGAGTTAAAGTCATTTTGTTTCATGAAGAAATATAGAATAAATTTAAATATCCGTCAGAAATTGCAATCTAACACAAAGGACGATGGTTGAAGTGGTTTGAGCTCCAGGACATCGCCGCAGGAGTCCCTCAGGGTAGTGCCCTAGGCCCAACCACCTTCAGCTGCTTCATCAATGATCTTCCTTCCATCACAAGGGGATGTTCGTTGATGATTGCACAATGTTCAGCACCATTTGCATCTTCTCAGATACTGCAACAGCCCATGACCAAATGCGGCAAGACCTGGAAAATATTCAAAGTGGCAATTAATATTCATGCCACACAAGTGCCAGGCAATGACTATCTCTAACAAGAGATGCATCAGTCTTTGATCACCCCTTGACATTCAATGGTATTGCAATTGCTGAATTCCCCGCAATCAACATCCTGCCGGTTATCATTGACCAGAAACTGAACTGGATAAGCCACATAAATAATATGGCTACAAAAGCAGGTCAGAGGCTGGGAATCCTGTAGTGATTAACTCACCTCCTGCCTCTCCAAAACCTGTTCACCATCTACAAGGACAAGTCAGGAGTGTGATGGAATACTCCTACTTGCCTGAATGAGCGCAGCTCCAACAACACTCAAGAAGCTTGACATCATTCAGGGCAAACCAGTCCATTTGATTGGCACTCCGTCCACAAACATTCGCTCTCTCCACCACCAATGCACGGTGGCAGCAACATGTACCATCTATAAGATGCAGGAACACACTAAAGATCCTCAGACAGCACCTTCCAAACCCACTATTGTCTCGAAAGAGAAGTTAACAGACACATGGTAACACCACCGCTTGGAAGTTTGCTTCTAAGCCACTCACCATCCTAACTTCGAGATGTATCACCATTCCTTCACTATTGCTGGGTCAAAACCCTGAAACTCCCTCCCTAACAGCACTAAGGGTGCACCTATATCTCAGGAACTGCAGCAGTTCTAAAAGGTGGTTTACCACCACCTTCTCAAGAGGCAGTAAATGCTGACCTAACCTGTGATGCTCGCATTCCATGAATTAATTGAAAACAAGAGATGTAAGGGGCAAGATTTTAACATAGTAGTGAATGCCTGGAATGTGGAAGCAGATTCTATAACAATGTTCAAGAGGTATCTGGATAGATACATGAATAGGCAGGGAATAATGGGATATGGACCACATAGAGGCAAGAAAATATTAGATTAAAGAGGCATCCGTATTGGCAGAGATTGGTGGGTCAAAGGGCCTGTTCCTGTACTTTACTATCCTTTGTTCTTTAAAGTCTTATAAAAATTTTAAACTTTAAGTTTATTTACCAGTGTCACAAATAGACTTACATTAACAATACAATTAAGTTATTGTGAAAATAACTAATTGCTACACTCTGGCGTCTGTTTGAGTACACTGAGGGAGAATTTAGCATGGTAGTACACCTAACCAGCACGTCTTTGGGCTGTGGGAGGAATCCGGGGCTTTATGCAGATATGGGAATAAATGTGCAGATTCTGCACAGACAATGACCCAATCCGGGATTTGAACCCAGGTCCCTGCACTGTGAGGCAGCAGTGCTAACCACCGTGCTGTCCGTCTTTGTATAATTAGCTGGCACTTCAAAACCTATTGGGCCCTATGGACTTTTAGTTTTATTTAAGCCAAAAGGTTGAATGAGTGACTGAGCATCCTGAACGTCCAAAGATGTGTGGGTTAGGTTGATTGGCCATGCTAAATTGCCCCTCGATGTCAGGGAGATTGGCGGGATAAATGTGTGATGTTACGCAGATAGAGCCTGGGTGGGATTGTAGTCAGTGCAGACTTGATGGGCCGAATGGTCTCCTCCTCCACTGTAGGGATTCTATGGTCATGCCCACCCAACCGTTAATGTTTTCTTTTTGAAGTTACATTGCATTTTTGCATTACGGCAAAACAAATCTCCTCTTAGGATTCTTTCTTTCCTGTTTACTAAGTTCACCCTAATTACTGAAAGGTTAATTAACGCCTGCGAGACTTTCTGATCCACCACCAACTGTGTGCGGCCTATGCAGGCTCTGAGGCCTGCAGTCTCTCTCACTTGTATTTTAAAAAGCCACCCTTATTGACCCCCCTCACTGAGCAGGTTGGAGGCTGCCCCCCACCTCCTCCAGCTCCCAGTGCCTCAGCCCTGTCACTGAGCAGATTGCAGATTCTCTCCCTCCTCCTCCTCCTCCTCCAGTTCCTAGTCCCTCAGCCCTGTCACGTTTCAGCAGGCATTGCTCCCAGCCCTAGCTTGCTGCATAAACAGTTTCTGTTGGTTTCCTTTCATCTCGGGAACGGCAGGAGGTGCCCTGAAGTGTCTCTTGGAGCGATGCTTTGAAGTCCCAGGCTGTCTCCTTGCCAGAGAGAGAAACAGAGGGCAAGGAAAGTAGCAGAGGCACAAGAAAAATATCCCATTGCAGCAGTGAATCACAAGGACCCTCTGGGAAAAATATGGCATGTTTCTTTCCAACTTGTAATCCTTGCTTTCTCTCATGATTTGACAGTAGGATGAGGAGGCTCATTAAAGAATGAACTATTGGCAATATTTCATACCTCATGGGATGGACGTTAAAACACGGACCGTAAAACTTTGTCCTATGAAATTATGTGTCTTCTTTCTCGATGAGGTTTTCTTTTAAATTCCTCTTGCAAGGTTTCGCGGGCATCAGAGATATCTTCAGGTGCCTCACCAGAGTATTCTGACAGTGAATGTGAGCAGGATATCTGGTGGAATCACAGCTGAAGCCTAATGTTGCCATATCCATGTTATCCGTAAGCCCAGGTAGGGCGGGCAATGGTGAAGGGGGTTGTTCGGATGGTGTAGGAGAGATGGCAGGATGGGGGTGGTGCACAGAGCGGCAATCTGGAGTGTAAAAGCTACGACCTTCAAGCCAAGAGGCCGATTGTTGCATCCTCCTATACCCAGGAGGCGCTGCGGGGATCCTAACCTGGACAGTCAGGTTTAAATGACTTCCTGTCCCATCATACGAGTCATTTGCTCACTGGCCGATCAGGAAGAGGGAGGGAGGGAGGGGGGGGGGGGGGGGGGGGGGGGGATTAACTTCAATGATGAATTTCAATTACATCAGCCAATTGTTCAGTTGCAGTAATTGCTCACGGCCCATGTTTTACAATTGGGTTAGAAAAGAAGAGTTGATTGGCTTCACTGGTAATACACTCACCTCAGGTCAGACATTGTGGGCCCCAAGTCAACACGAGAACCTAATGTAGTTCAGTGCAGTGCTGAGGGAATGTTACACCATTGGAGGAACTGTCCTTCAGTGAGATTTTCAAACCAGATTTTCCCTGTGGGCTTCTAAACTCCGATTCAAATGGGACTTGGAAGCCTACATGGGATGGGAAACTGTCTCCCATTGTGATTCTTTTTCCCCTGGAGCAGCCATTTAATGGTCAGAGAGTGGGCAGACCCTCAAAGCAGGAGAGGTTTTCTAGCTTGATAGCAGTGTGACCACCTGCCCAAGATGTCCCAAGGCGGGGATTTCTCTTTTCCCATTGGATGCGTTCTCTCGGCCATAGGGAACCATCGGCTCGACAGTGACGCCGATGCCAGTGGGGATTGTTCACTCGTAAAATGGCCGCCGACTGCTGTTCCCACAAACGTGGAGTGGAAATTCAGCACGGCCTCTCATCTCTGCCAGTAACATCACATGATGACACGAGGATGAGGAGGCTAGTTAAAAATGAAGTGTTCAAATTTTTAAAGATAGCCAGCAGTGAAGGTGTACTCACAAGTTAAAATTACTGCATAATCGTAGGCTTGTCGCGTCATACTCCTCCCGACACCTTCGGTTTTCTTTTTAAACTTTTTTCTTCCTAAAAGAAATGACCTGTTAGTAGATATTTGAATTTTTCAATACTAAACCCTGCTCGTTGGCTTTAGTACTTGGCTTGCACTTTGCATTTGTGAAAGCCATGCTTCTGATGAATCCAGGCATCTGTTGTAGAAGCTTCTAAATATTTGAGGGAACGAGGCTTGTGCCTCTATTTCATGCTGTTCTTAGTGTATAGTACTGTAAGGGAGAGAGGGAGTGAGAACCTGGTGGGGTGATTGGCATGGTCTAATTAAAAACCAATTGCTCCGTTTAGAACAGAGTTGAGGAGGAACTTCTTCTCTCAGAGGGTGGTGAATCTCTGGAATTCTCTACCCATTGAAGTGGTGGAGCTACCTCGCTGAATATATTTAAGTCACAGGTAGATAGATTTCTAATAGACAAAGGGAATGAAGGGGTTATGGGGAGAAAGCAGGAAAGTGGAACTGATCCACTTCAGATCAGCCATGATCTTGTTGAATGGCAGGGCAGGCTCGAGGGGCTAGATGGCCTACTCTGCTCCTATTTCTTATGTTCTAAGTTGTTAGGTGAAGCTTGGTTCGGGATCAGGGTTTAAGATAATTGATGGTAAAAATCTTGTGGAGTCCTTGCATTATCTTCTATATCTATCCGGTGCAAAAAAAGAAATGAAGTTTCCCGTTAATCTGCCATAAACCCAATGCCAATAGTGGACAAACGTTTTATTTTCTCTGAGACTCCCTTCTTATTCTCCTCAACAACTCAGAGAATTGAAACTGGCTGCTTATTGATCTAACTCCAGCCTGGTTAGTGCAGTCGCTGAACGCGTCTAACACTCAGTTTGCCATGAGTTAAGAGGAAGGTTTATGTAGCATTTTTATCTTGGCTGCATCGCTTTGCACACAAAGAATCACTGAGTTATTCTAGACAGCAGCAGCAAGATCCCATAAGATGACTAAATTTTTTATTGGAAAAGCTAATCAAGATTATTGACCAGGGCAGTAGGAACACTCTCTACTTCTCACTTGAGTGGCTGGATGGGCT
The DNA here is from genome assembly GCA_024679065.1 of Sphyrna mokarran. NCBI lineage: Eukaryota > Metazoa > Chordata > Chondrichthyes > Carcharhiniformes > Carcharhinidae > Sphyrna > Sphyrna mokarran. The sequence goes on along the minus strand of JAGIQG010000020.1, from coordinate 13,792,286 downwards.
CCTGAGGGTAGACGTGAAGACCCCTGCCAAGGATGGGAACGGAGGCAGGTGGTCACACTGCTCTCAAACTGGAAAACTTCTCCTGCTTTGAGGGTCTGCCCACTCTCTGACCATTAAATGGCTGCTCCAGGGGAAAAAGAATCACAATGGGAGACAGTTTCCCATCCCATGTAGGCTTCCAAGTCCCATTTGAATCGGAGTTTAGAAGTCCACAGGGAAAATCTGGTTTGAAAACCTCACTGAAGGACAGTTCCTCCAATGGTGTAGCATTCCCTCAGCACTGCACTGAACTACATTAGGTTCTCGTGTTGACTTGGGGCCCACAATGTCTGACCTGAGGTGAGTGTATTACCAATGAAGCCAATCAACTCTTTTCTAACCCAATTGTAAAACATGGGCCGTGAGCAATTACTGCAACTGAACAATTGGCTGATGTAATTGAAATTCATCATTGAAGTTAATCCCCCCCCCTCACCCCTCTTCCTGATCGGCCAGTGAGCAAATGACTCGTGTGATGGGACAGGAAGTCATTTAAACCTGACTGTCCAGATTAGGATCCCTGTCGTGCAGAAGGAGACCATTTGGCTCTTCAAAGCCTGCACTGACAACAATCCCATGCTGATCCTGCCCATGTAACCCCATGTATTTACCCTGCTAATTCCCCCTGACATTAAGGGGCAATTTAGCATGGTCAATCCACCCAATTTGCATGTATTTGGACTGTAGGGGGGGGGAAACTGGAACACCTGGAAGAAAACCACATAGACACAGGGAGAATGTGCAAACTCCTCACAGTCAGTGACCTGAGGCTGGAATTGAACCCGGGTCCCTGGCACTGTGAGGCAGCAGTGCTAACCTATGCTCAATTGCAACTCCTAATGGAGTACAAGACTAGGCTCAGTTATAGTTTTTCTCCTTCACGACCACTCACACTGCACTTCAGAAATTCCTTAAATGAGGATTGTATTGCAGTTTAAAATAGCACTTACAGGAGAGGAGGGAGCAATGCCTGTCATGTTGTGGCCTTACGGTCAATGGGTAGATTCGGGGCAGTTTTGGGGAAGGAATAACCTGTTAGTTTAGCAGGTTGAAGTTTTAGGTTGGAAGTGGAAAGTATTGAAGTGCTGTTGTTGGCTCTCTTATCAGAAAGGATCACTCCACCACTTTACTCGCTTACAATCAAGTCTTTCATGTTAGCGTATTATTAGTTAAGAATTAACTCTTGATAAGATGCATATTGAATCATTACATCTCTGGTTAAAACAGTGGTAGAAAACTATTCACCTTGATGGTATGGCTCCAATATATACAGATATACACATTGAATTTAGGCTGAGAAGATGTCCTTAAACACCTCCTGGACTTTACCATCAGCAGCACTTAGAACAATTGCTGCTAAAGTTCATAATTTAGGGGTACGTTGTTGCTCTGGAATTTCCTGATTTGCAAATCGAAAGCATTGCATAAAGCATGAACTTATAGCTGAACAGAAAGTTGGTGACTATTTAAGTCAACGCTTAGACCAGCCAGGATACTGAAATACATGGGTCTGTTGTAACCTGTGCAACAAATGATGCCATTGAAGTGCATTCAAGTTGTGCCATCTCTTCGAATTGGATTTGTAAAACACTCGCAGTGAGGAAAGTGAGTGCATGTGTGGCCATTCTGATCTCTTTCAACTGTTGTCTCCCCTCCCGGAACTGGCCCTTTGATTGTCAACAATTTCTCAACTGTAGTTCCCGACACAAAAATAACTGTCTGTTACACTTATTTATTTGAGGAGGTGGAGGTTGTTGGTGATGGTGGAGGGATGGTCTCTGGTTATTCTCAGTGTTTGAGTCCAGCATTATCATAGAGGCAGCTCGGGGCACAACTGCCTCTCTTTTGCAACAACCATCCCTTTGTTTCTCAATCCATAAAAGTTATGAAAGATTTCCTCTTTCTCAATCTGAATTGAAAAATATCCAGTGAACAATTCCAGGGGCATGATCTCGTGGTCAATCACATGTCGATATATTTCTAGTCCAATCTGTGCTTGGGAAAAAGCAGCAGGCCAACATTCATTAACTCTGGAAACTTCCATTTTGCATTGGTTAGAACAAGTTGGGTGGCACAGTAGTTTGCGCTGCTGCCTTGCAGTGCCAGGGACCCGGGTTCAACTCCGGCCTTGGGTCACTGTCTGTGTGGAATTTGCACATCCACCCCATGTCTGCATGGGTTTCCTTCAGGTGCTCCAGTTTTCTCCCACAGTCTAAAGATGTGTGGGTTAGGTTGATTCGCCATGCTAAATTGACTCTTAGTGTCAGGGGGATTAGCAGGGTAAATACATGGGGTTCTGGGAATAAGGCCTGGATGGAATTGTGGTCAGTACAAACTCAATGGGCCAAATGGCCTCTTTCTGCACTGTAGATATTCTATGACGTGAAGCATTCTTAGTCTGAAACTGGAATCCTGGGCCTAGTTTTAACTTTTCAACTCTCTTACTCTCTCTCACTTGCTTTCCAGTATCCCCTCCAACCCCGACCCACCCAGGCCCTGAAAAGTTGTATTGAATTAGTGACACAAATGCTAGTGAAATTCGTGCCAGTAGGATATATTTATACAGCATCATATGGTGATATCTACATCCATGCCACCGTGAAGAAGCCTTCCTTGGTAAGGAGGGGGAACTGAGAGAAGGAATCACCCTAATTTGTTATCATTTGCACCCTTAATGGGCCATATTAGAGGAAACAGGCAGCAGATGATTGAGAACATGCTTCCTGCCCAGGCCTGAGGAACATCCAAAGTGGCAGCATATTAAAATACTATAATATTGTTGCCCCTTCTATGGTCTGTTGGTCAAAGGAACAGAACATCACTGAGCCATTCTGACCAGAAGGTCAAGTTCAATTCTCTGTCAGTGCTGAGTTAGTGATAACCTACGGGGAAACTAGGGGAAGCGAAGTTTCAAATCGGACAAAGCTTCTGGTCGTGCAGTAATGCCCCCACACTACCAATCCCTGTCCCTAGAACCTCAACTTGTCAAAAAGCACTTGTATATGGGCAATAGCTGAAAGCAGGATCAGATGGCACATTCTCCCCGCCCTCCCACCAGCCCCCCACCCCCGTTAAACAGACATTCAAGCTTGAGTATTCGGTGTAGCCACCTGGATGGAGGATTCCCAGTCTCCACGGCAGATAAAGAGAGGAAGCTGGCAGGAAAGGGACTTGTGAGGAATAGTGCAGAGACATCCAGATTCAGGAGAGAGGGGAACATTCTGCACAGTCGCCACTTTGGGCATCATATCAGGACCTGGTTCCTAGGCAACTCACAGAATCATAGATTCCCTACAATGCAGAAGGAGGCCATTTGGTCCATTGATCCTGCACCAAAAGCAATCTCACTTAGGTCCTAGCCCCGTAACTCCCATATTTATCCTGCTAGTGACACTAAGGAGTAATTTATCATGGCCAGTCAACCTAACTCTCACATCTCTGAAGGTGGGGGGAAACCGGAGCAGCCAGAGGAAACCCACACAGACACGCAAACAATGTGCAAACTCCACACAGTCACCCGAGGCCAGATTTGAACCCAGGTCGCTGACGCTATGAGGGAGCAGAGCGAACCACTGTGCCACCATGATGTGGTGATACAAGATGTGGTCATCACGCTAAGGTGCCTTTGACATTTGCAGACGCTGAGGTTTTGAGAACAAGATCATTGCTTTCCAAAGCAATCTCCTTCACTTCTTGCTTCTTGTCCATATATATGAGTGACAATAAACTATTGTGAAGGTCGCACTCAGCAAGAAGCATGGCAAGTGGACCACAGGTGGTAACAATTTATCCGGCACTATAAAAACACAAATGCTGGAAATTATTTCCAATGCATTCAGCCTGATTTGACTTTTTGGATTTGCACAAATAATAAAACCAGAGGAGGGAGCAAAAGGCATAAATGGAAATAAGAAACCCTGTGTCATGTCGGGTTTTGCCACTATGTACTGGCTCTTTAAATGCCAGATATTCCTTATAGACTTTAAACTACACAAATTAGTCCTCTCCTGCAATGACTGGTCACTTTTAAAGGGGCACTTTACTCCAGGAAGCCTTGCGGTCAACCCTTTTGTCCAGGGTTGGAGGGGGAAGGGTTGTGTACCTTTTCAGTCACGTTAATTGAAAGAAAATTTACATAGCTTTTCATAGACTCAGGATGTCCCAAAGCACTTCACTTCCAATGAGATCCTTTAGAATTGTAGCCACAGGAAACACGGCAGCCAAATTGTGCACAGTAAGAGTCCAGAAATCACAATGACCAGATCATCTTGTTTTAATGATATTGACTGAGGATTAAACGTTGGCCAGAATTCACCAGTTAGTCTTCAAAATAATGCCATGGATATCGTGGTGTCATAGCACAAACTTTGTCCAACTGAGGGAAAGAATATTTGAGAATCAGCATCTCAAACCCAAGACTAAGGTCATGATTTACTGGTCAGCAGAATCCCCATACTCCAAAATGCTTTGAAGACTTGGGTAGCCTACAGCAGCACATCAAAGCATTGGATAAATACCAATAGCAATGCCGTCTGGTTCCAAAGGACCCATCTGGTTCCTTTGGGAAGGAAAGCTGCCGGCCTTACCTGGTCTGGCCTATGTGTGACTCCAGAGCCTCAACAACATGGTTGACTCTTAATTTCCATCCAAGGATGACTAAGGATAGGCAATAAATGCTGGCTAGCCAGCGTTGCCGAACTCCTATGAATGAATGAAAGAAAAAAATCCTCCTCGTCTGGTGACAAGAAAAGTGATCCAACAGCAGCATCCTCTTATCCGCCAACATGGAGCCGCCAATCACCAAAACCGGCTGAATTGGATAGGACATGTTGTTCATATGCTTGTCGCCAGACTCCTGAAGCAACTGATCTCCTCAGAACTTGCTTGAGGCTGGAAGCTCTAAGAGGACAGCAAAAACACTTGGGGATAAAAACAGAACATGCTGGAAAAGCTCACAGGTCTGGCGGCATCCATGGAACGAGAAACAGAGTTAACGTTTTGACTTCTTCAGAGATTTGAACCATTAACTCTCTCCACTGATACTGCCAGATCTGCCGAGATTCCCCAGCATTTTTATTTCAGATTTCCAACATCCCCAGTATTTTGCGTTTATTATAGGAATGTCCTCAAAGTGTCCTTTGCAGAGGTCAGACATCCCCATCATTTCATGGGAGTCCTTGATTTGTCACTGACCAAAATGGGGAAGGCACTGAACACATTGAGGGACTTTGTTGGGAAATGTTTAGAGACAAGATCAAGGTATCTGAGGAAGTGCCCAGACAACTCATCCATCCAACCCTTCCAACATCACCTGCCCTGCAAGTGGAATTGTGCAGGTGTTTGCACGTGGACACCAGTGCTTAAAGATTCCACTCTATCCAACAAACACTAACAAAGACCGAGTCCCTCATCCCAGAGAAGGTAGCAAGGCCTTAGCTAATAATGCTCTGGGTATACAAGTAGTAGCATTTCATCCATGTGGGCATCAGTAATGTAGAGCTGGAAGCCAAATGGAAAACCAATGGCACTCAGGAAGGCTAGAGCTGTGGAAGATCCCCGAGGAATAAGTCACCTTGGGCAGCAAGCCAAATCCAATCTGTGTTGTCTCCTATTTGGTTTGTAGCCAATGGCACAAGTCCTGTCCACTGGAGGATTGGATATAAGCTGATAGAAAATTCCTGTCTCATTACATGGCTATGGAGTCATGCTTTGCAGAGAGGGAGGAAGAATGAACTGGATTGAGCTACTTTAGCAGGCCAGGGCCTAGGTGAGACCGTTTGACTGCCCTGCGGACAAAGAACTAATGCCATATTGGGCTGTCATCTTTCACCAGTTGTCTCATGCAAGCACCTCCACTGTGTGCTGGGCTCAGGGGAGGGATATCTCGTGGGTTTTTTTATTCATTTGTGGGATATGGGCGTTGCTGGCTAGGCCAGCATTTATTGCTCATCCCTAGTTGCCTGAGGGCAGATGAGAATGAACCACATTGTTATGACTCTGGAGTCACATGTAGGTCAGATTTTTTTCCCTAAAGGACATTAGTGAACCAGGTGGGTTTTTCTGACAATCGACAATGGTTTCATGGTCATCAGTAAATCCTTAATTCCAGATTTTTTTTTTATTGAATTCAAATTCCACCATCTGGTGTGCCAGGATTCAAACCTGGGTCCTCAAAACATTAGCTGAGTTTCTGAATTAATAGTCTTGCAATAATACCATTAGGCCTTTGTCTCCCATTGTGGGAGATAATCAGTTGTTATACTTTCGGCACTTTGCTTGGCTGACAGTAGATAGTGTGTATCTAGTCTACATACTAGACTGATGTAGCTAATTGATAGTCCGTAATCTACTCTGGCTTTGATGTTGTTGAATTTGACTGAGAAATGGAAGGCACAATATCACAATGGTTGGCACTGCTGCCTCATAGTGCCAGAGACCTGGGTTTGATTCCCGGCTTGGGTCACTGTGCAGAGTCTGCACGTTTGCCCTGTGTCTGCGTGGGTTTCCTCCGAGTGCCCCGATTTTCTCCCACAGTCTAAAAGACGTTTTGACTGGGTGCATTGACCTGAACAGGCGCCATAGTGTGCCAACTAGGGGGTCTTCACAGTAACTTCATTGCAGCGTTAATGTAAGCCTTACTTGTGACGAGTAAATTAACTTTTTAAAAGTCAAACCTTTTTAATACATAGCGAGTTGCAGCTCATGGGATTCACTTTCAGGGTTGGCAGTTGAGATAGAAAGTGTGACCCCAGAATAGCTTGCTGCCACTGGGCTTAACCAGCAATATGACAGGACCCCACTTTGGTATGTATAGTGGGGCTATACATACCATAGCTGTGGCAGTGCAGTAGCAGAATGGCCAAGGGAATTCAGAGCCCACACTCATGTTCAATGTGAGATTAGATAGTTGAATGAAGTGGCCTGTTTCCATGTGTCAAGTTCCACATGTTTCTATGTAGCATTGTTAAAGTTTATTTATCAGTGTCACAAGTAGGCTTATATTAACGCTGCAATGAAGTTACTGTGAAAATCCTCTTGTCGCCACACTCTGATACTTGTTCAGGGAGAATTTAGCACCTAACCAGCATGTCTTTCAGACAGTGGGAGGAAACCAGAGCACTCGGAGGAAACCCACGCAGACACGGGGAGAATATGCAGACTCCACACAGACAGTGACCCGAGCTGGGAGTCAAACCCGGGTCCCTGGCGCTGCGAGGCAGCAGTGCTAGCCACTGTGTCACCATTAATTTATGTTCTTAGTTTGAATCGCGGAATAATTTAACCTGATTGAGGGCCCTATTGTATTGCCACGGGCAACAGGAAGTGGGTGGGGAGGGGGGTGGGGGGGGGGCGGCAAGAAACCAGACCCTTCAGTCCCGCTCAACATTTAAAGAGTTAACAGCAGCCATTTCCCACTCCCGCGTTCAATGCACCTGCTATAAACAATTGTGTAATTAGAGGCAGGTAATACAGACGGTGAAAAAGCAAGACTTGAGCCTTTCAACCTTGCAGAGCCAGGGGGATGTGGAAGGAACTGATTGGTCCTGGGATATGCCTGAAGGGAATAGTCTTCCCCAGCGCCCACCCCCACCCCTTTTTGAAGTGTATCATTTTCCCCACCACCGCTGCACCAGAGGGATGGTTCTAATGGAGATTCTTTTAGCTCTTTACTTAAAGCCGTCAATTATTAACAGAGTTTGCAGACATCAAAAGGGGCAGAAATATGTTAGCTGTGCTCACTGGGCTGCATTGGAAACGCTTGGGCGATGAAACCTCCTCCCCTCTCTCCTTTTGATCAGGAAGTTGATCATCAAAGTTTAAGGAGGTCAAGAAAATGGGAGCAGACTGCGAGAGAGAAAAAAATGTTCGTTGCAGTCCAACGCGGTGGGGCCTCGTACTTGAGGCCTGGAGAAGTCATTGCCCCCTTTTTATCATCAAACACGCAGAGTTGCCAACCCCCACCCCCACAAAATTACCCTGGAATCTCCAAAAATTGAAGATTAATCAAACGGATTCTGCCGAGGGCAACCCAGGAGGAACATCCCAGGGACATGAGAAGGATTTTTAAAAATCAAATCTTTGGAAAAATTCCTTTTATTAGATTGGAGGGAGGGAGGGGGGAAACTAGCTGTTTGTTTGGGACAGATGGTCAGGTGATGAAACCACAGGGATAAGTTTAACCAGAATTGGCAATCCTTACGCACCCTAATTCCACATGCATCCCCCCCCACTGACCCCTGACCCCAACCATCGTCACCACCACCGTAGTGAGTAAAAAACCAGGGCTTCTCCCACAGTGCTTCTGGGAACTGACCTAGCCAAGCTGTCTCTCTCTCTCTCTCCACATCCTCTGCCACTAAAATCGAGCCAGCTGCTCTCATATGGGGCCGAATATCAGGGTGACACCAAACTAAAACTCTTGCTGGATTCGCCAGGGCGCATCTTTTGGGAAACTCCAAATGAAGGAAAATAAATGGGAGTCTTCTCAGCTGCAGCCTTTGATCAATCAAAGAGTTTGCTTTGAGATGTTGTTACAGGTGGAAGCTGAAAAGCAGGAAAACGCGGTGTTATCCCAGGAAGGCTACTGAACCCCGGGCATGGTCTGGCTCCTGGGATAGGGAGCCAGAGTTGACCACACTGTGCTTTTCTGGAATTGAAGCTCAACTGGAACCAGGATAGAATGTCTTTGTCGACCCAGCTACCTGCCAAGTTAACTCAACTCTCCTTCAGCCCTGCAAATCTCTGCACTCCTCCAATCCTGTTCTGAATCAACACTTTCCTTTGCCTCAGCTATCTAGGCCCTCAACTCTGGAACTTCCTCCCCAAACTTCTCAGCCTCATCCTCCTTTAGAAGGTACCTCTTTCACAAAAGACTTTTTGATCACCTGTCCTAATATACCCCCACGTATACACCTGGGGAATGTATCCCTTAAGGGGAGGCAATAGTGTTGCTGGACTAGTAATCCAGAGACCCCAAGTAATGCTTTGGGTTCAAATCCCACCACGGCAGGGTGATGAAATTTGATTTCAATAAATATCTGGAGTTAAAAGAAAAATGATGGCCAAGAAACCATTGTCAATTGTCATAAAATCCCATTGGTTCACTAATGTCCTTTAGGGAAGGAAATCTGTTGCCCCTTACCCGGTCTGGCCTACATGTGACTCCAGAGCCACAGCAATGTGGTTGACTCTGAAATGTCCTCAGAGACGGGCAATAAATGTTGGCCCATCCAGTGATGCCCACATCCCTGATTGAGGATTAAAAAAAAGTGCCTCACTGCCCAGTTTTGTCTAATATGGCAAAGTACCTTGAAAGGTTTCAAAGGTGCTGGGTAAATATAAATGATGTTAACCCCCAGCAGCTACTCTTTACAATATCAGACATTAACTGTTTTGTTTTTACTCATATGTGGGACATGGGCATCGCCCATCCCTAGTTGCTCCTGACCTAAATGAATTGCTTGGCCATTTCAGAGGGCAATTGAGAGTCAATCACGTTGCTGAGGCTCCGGAGTCACATGTAGGCCAGACCAGGTCAGGATGGCAGATTTCCTTCCCTAAAGGACGTTAGTGAATCCAATACATCTTTCTGACGCTCAATTCATGGTCATCAATAGATTCTTAATTCCAGATATTTTTTGTTGAATTCAAGTTCCACCACCTGCCATGGCGGGATTCGAACCCGGGTCCCCGGCTGAATTTCTGGATTAATTGTCGAGCGACAATACCGCAAAGCCATTGCCTCCCCCTTGAGGTAAGTCAGCTGCCCACGTGGGAAATCATGGAGGTGATAATCTCGGTGGGACGTGGCCTACTTTGTTCCACGATTGCAGGTGGAATGGCTTTACAACAATATTACACAACTTACATTCTGATGTCCTGGATTCCTGTGGTAAAAGTCAAACCAGTTATGTGTGCATCCACTTATTACTTCAGCAGTTAGTATTGGAAGCCCTTTTTAGAGATTTGTGCTGGGCGCACACACTTCAGCGTTGCCAGCTTTAAATGGGGGCCATTTCCAGTAGCCAGTGCGGTCAGAATTGCAATTTGCCATGCGAAAGGGATTTCAGATGTAAAGCAGTTAGTTGGAGGGATTTTCCGTCTTTTAACACAGGCAGCTATACGGAGTTGCAGAAGACAAACCTGTTCCTGTCAGTTCATACTCCAGGTATTATGAGGGAACAGAGTGCCGTCTACTGGCTAGTTAGTGCTCTGCACCTTCGATTCCATACCCCCATTTGACATCATGGCTCCCTCTGCATACATTGCGAATAAATTCAAGTCTAAAGCACCAGAATGTTCTACTGCGTTTTCTGTTCTACTGCGATCACAGTCAATCTGGCAAGACGCAGCTTAAAACAAATCCTTCACTGTTTGAAATTTCAATATTCTGCAAGATTCTGTTGACTTGAACTCCAGTGGTTTGTACCCAATCAACCCCTGCTCAGCCCACACACATACGCGCACGCACGCATGTCAAACTTATAATTTTTATTCATTAGGGTCACAAGTAGGCTTACATTAATACTGCAGAGAAGTTACTGTGAAAATCCCCAAGTCGCCACACTCTGGCACTGTTCAGGTGCACTGAGGGAGAATTTACCATGGCCAGTGCACCTAACCAACACGTCTTTCGGACTGTGAGAGGAAACCGGAGCGCCGGAGGAAACCCCGTGCAGACACAGGGAGAATGTGCAGACTCTGCACAAACTGTGACTCAAGCTGGGACTCAGACCCGAGTCTCTGACACCGTTAGGCAGCAGCACTAACCCATGAGTAAGAGAGGAGTTCCCAGAGTCTGTATTCTTTCGGTTCAAGGCTCATGTCATTTAGGATCTAGTGTGAAGGATTGGTGTGTTTCTTGTTTTGTTTCCCTGAGCGAGTGCCCCATCTGGTACTTTGCTTCCGTTTCCATTTTCTCTGCTTGTGATGTCTGTCACATCTGCCCAAATTCCCTCATGGTCTGCTGGGCATCGAGAGCACATCAGACTAATCAATTAGCAGGCCTCCGGGGCAGTGGTGCACGGATCTGACCCTGTTCCCTCGTGATCCAGGAAGATGCACTCTGTTGGGAAGAACTCTTCGATCTGGTCATCAGGATATTGCCAGGATTGGACAATGATATACATGTAGAGAAGTGAGACATTGGGCCTATCTCTGCTAGAACTTAATAGGCTATAGGAACAGGCCCAAGGCTTAGTCCTGCTCCCATTCATTATTCTCAATCAAAGGCTCTTTCAATTGAAACAGATTTTGGGAGAATCGTAGAATCCTGCAGTGCAGAAGGAGGCCATTTGGCCCATCGAGTCTGCACTGACCACAATCCTCCTCAAACCCCATCCCCATATACCTATCTTGCCAGTCTCCCTGACACGAAGGCAATTTTCCATGGCAAATCCTCCTAACCTGTATATCTATGGAGTGTGGGAGGAAATTGGAGCATTCGGAGCAGTGTGAGTTATGGGGAGAATATGCAAACTCTATACAGACAATCACCCAAGGCTGGAATTGAACCCAGATCCCTGGCGCTGTGAGGCAGCAGTGCTAACCACTGTGCCACCGTGCCGCTCCTGGTGAAATAGGGAAAGACTATTTCCTCACACCCGAGAGTCAATGTTGAGCGATTTCCAATTTCAAATTGAAAAATAAAACATAAAAGAGAGATTAAGACAAAAGTCTTGACGCAAAGTCATTTGGATGTGGAATGCATTGCCTGAAGCAAGCCAGTGAGGCAAAAACTGTCAAATCCTTTGTTGAAAAATTAGATCAAAGCCTCAGACAGAAGATGGTATCGGGATGTGGGGAGAGGGAGGGCACTAGACCCAGGGAGAGGCGGTGTGAGGAGTTGAATGACTCTTCTGAGTTGTAAATAACTTCAGTTTTATGTTCAATGCTTTGTAGTAACATTGTAAACATGCCTTTTGTAATGATAGCGTCAACTTTGAGACGACCAGTGAGCAGAGAAAGTCTTCTGTGGAATTTTCACATGGAATATTTGAATTCTAATGAATTCAAATTATGAGTTTGAAGTTTTCTACTGAATCATTTGCGTGTTAGATGGACTGCATTGAAATGGCAAGGAGTAGGAATTCTATTGGAATTCCATTGAAATATCTATCAATCCACGGCTTTCCCTCTATTAAAGTGAATGAGTGGATGATTTGAGAATGGTAAGCGTCAAGATTGGGGGTTCAATGAACTTTTCCTCAATTCTTAGGCAATTGTCTCCTGGGCGGTCGACCACAATGTTATTCAGCCTTCAACCTGGCTTGGGAAACATTTGTAATTACTTTATGTCGACCTTCAAGACCTAATCATAAGCCCAGAAATTCTGAGTTTCTTTCAGTCTTCCTAACTTAGTTCTATTGAGAGACTGGCCAGATTCCTGGGAAGATAGTTAACGATGGATTATCATGAAGCACCACAGGAAATCTCAAAGGACACATGTCAGACCATAAGACATAAGAATAGAATTAGATTCGGCACATCCAAGTCCGCTCCACAATTCAATCATGGCTGATATTTTTCACGTCCCCATTCTCCAGCCTTTTCCCCATAACCCCTAATCCGCTTATAAATCAAGAACTTATCTGTCTCTGTCTTAAAGATTGACCTGGCCTCCGCAGCCTTCTGCGGCAAAGATTCACCCACTCTCTGGCTGAAGGAATTCCTCCTTGTGTGTTTTAAAGGATCGTCCCTATAGTCTGATGTTGTGCCTCTGGTTCTAGTTTTTACTGCTAGTGGAAATATCCTCTCCGTATCCACTCTATCCAGGCCTCGCAGTATTCTGTAAGTTTAAATAAGATCCCCTCTCATCTTTCTAAACTCCAACAAGTACAGACTCAGGGTCCTCAACCATTCCTCATATGACAAACTCTGCATTCCAGGGATCATTCTTATAGTGCTAGTCAACAGAGAGTTCTAAGATCTTGACTCAGTGACAGTGAAGGAACGACAATATTGTTCCAAGTCAGGATAGTGTGGGGCTTGGAAGGGAACTTGCACATGGTGGGGTTCTCGTGCATCTGCTACCTTCATTCTTCTCGGTGATGGAGATCATGTATCTAGGAAGTGCTATTGAAAGAGCCTTGTTGAGTTGCTGCAATGCAGCTTGTAGATGATTCCACTATGTTGGTGGTGGAGGGAATGAATGGGTAACTTGGCAGATGGGATGCCAATCAAGTGGGCTTGTTGTTTTGGGCAGTGTTGAGCATTTTAAGCATAATTGAACCTGCACTCATCCAGGCAAATGTAAAGTATTCAATCCTATTCCTGACTTGTGTCTTGTAGATGATTAACATGTTTTGGGATTGAGGGGGTGAGTTACTAGTTGCAGAATCCCCAGCCCCTGATCAGTACTTGTAGCTACAAGATTTATATATCTGGCAAATTTCTGTTTCTATCAATGGTAACCTCTCCCCCACCCACCCACCCACCCCGTTAACCCCCCGCTTTCCCCCCAGGATGTTGATAATGGGGATTCAGCAAGGTAATAACATTGAATATCAAGTGGAGATAGTTAGGTTCTCTCTTGATGGAGGTAGACATTGCCTGGCACTTGTGTGACATGAATGTTACTTGCCATTAATTAACTCAAGCCTAAATATGTCTTGCTGCATGTGGGAACAGGATGTTTCCGTATCTGTGGAGTTACAAATGGCACTGAATACTGAGCAATCATCAGTGAACATTTCCCACTTCAGACCTGATGTTGAAGGAAAATTCATTGCTGAAGTAGTTAAAGATGGCTGCACCTGGGGCAATGTTCTAGGGCCGAGTGATTGGTCTCCAACAATTATAGCCAACTTCCTTACTCCGAAGTAAGTAAGGATTACCTTTCACTTCAATGTTGCTCGGTCCTTTGACACCACACTTGATGGAACGCTCCTTGAAGTCCAGGGCAGTCACTCTCACTTCTCTTCAGTTCAGCTCTTCCGTCCATATTTGGATGAGGGCTGTAATGGGATCTGGATCTGAGTGATCTTAGCAAAACCTGACCTGGGAGTCAGTAAACATCATGAATAAGTGCAGGATGATAGCACTGTCAATGACACTTTCCATCAAATTGATTGAGACCAGACCGATGGGACAATAATGGACCAGATTGGATGCGCCTTGCTGTTTATGGAGAACATAGCTGGGCAATTTTCCACAATGTTGTATAATTGCCAGTGTTGTAGCTGTACCAGAACAGCTTAGCTAGGAATGTGGCTGCTTTGGGAGCTCAAGTCTTCAGTACTATTGCCAAAATGCTGTCAAGACTCATAGTTTTTGCTGTATTCAATGTCTTCAGCCATTTTTTGATGCAAAATTAGCTGTAGATTTGACACCAGTGATGCTGGGGTCCCCAAGAAGAGAATGGATCAAGTACTCTGCAGATGCTTTAGCCTTGTCTTTTAGAATCATAGAATCCCTATATTGCAGAAGGAGGCCATTCAGCCCATTGAATCTGTACTGACCACAATCCCACCCAGGCCCTACTTCCGTAACCCCGCAGGTTTACCCTGCTAATCCCCCTGGCACTAAGGGTCAATGTAAAATACAGTAAGAAGTCTCACAACATCAGGTTAAAGTCCAATGGGTTTATTTGGTAGAAAACGCCACTAGTTTTCAGAGCACTGCTCCTTTGCAAGTGGGTCGGGAGTTTTGATCACAAACAGGGCATATAAAGGCATGCACAGTTTACTGAATACTGATTAGAATGTGAATCTTTACAGCTAATCAGCTAATCAAAAGACTGCACTCTAATCAGTATTCTGTAAACTGTGCTTGCCTTTATATGCCCTGTTTGTGTTCAAAACTCCCTGACCCACCTGGCGAAGAAGCAGTGCTCTGAAAGCTGTTGGTGTTTGCTACCAAATAAACCTGCTGGACTTTAACCTGGTATTGTGAGACTTCTTACTGTGTTTACCCCAGTCCAACGCCGGCATCTCCACATCAATTTAAAATAGCCAGTCCACCTAACCCGCACATCTTATGGAATATGGGAAGAAACCTGAGCAAACCCACTTGGACACGGGAAGAAACTCCACACAGGCAGCGACCCGAGGCTGGAATTGAACCTGGGTCTCTGGCGCTGTGTGGCCAGCAGTGCTAACCACTGTGCCACCGTACACTAGGCTCTTCCAGTGTTAAGAATGTTTGTGAATCCTTCTCCTCCAGTTATTTGCTTACCTTTACACTGCCGCTCGTGACTGGATGTGGCAAGACCACAGATCTTTGAGCAGACCTGTTGGTTGTGGGATCGCTCTTGCTTAGCACACATGTAGTCCTGGCTTCATCAATGGTTGGTCCCTTGCTCTTACTCCCTCGCTCGACACTGCTCCTGGCATGCTCATCAACACTCCTCCCTGAAGCAGAGTTGGCTTAATGATATGGGTACAAGGAGGAATATGAGGTTACAGATTGTGGTTGAAGAGAATCTTGCCATCGCTGATGACTCAATGCCAAACAGATGCCCAGTTGTGACCTGCTAAACCTCTTCTGACTCCCTCGCATAGCACAGTGTTCGTGCCACAATGCACGATCATTTGTTTTGATTTAACCAGATGGCTCTCCTCGTTGTTTAAACCTTACCAAGGAATCACTGGGCCAGAAATGAGAGGGAAGAGCCAGAAAAGTTCCACATTACGGGATCACTTTGGGTGAAGGAAGCTCTTCCCCTTGTTTGACCTCCTCCTTTCGACCAGCCGTGTTGTCATCTTTTCATCGCAGCTCCCCGCTGTTTTTTTTTTCCAAACCTCAACAGCCAGCCACCTGGGCTGACCCGTGACCCATTTCAGCTGTTGCACTGCAGCAATTCACCAAAGATCCTTATTTAGCACCTTCCAAATCCAAGACCACTTCCGTCTAGGAGGACAAGGGGCAGCAGATGCAAGGGAACACCACCACCTCCAAGTCACTCACCACCCTGACTTGGAAATATGTCGCCGTTCCTCCGCAGTATCTGGGTCAAAATGCTGGAATTCCCTCCCTAACGGCACTGTGGGTCAACCCACAGCACACGGACTGCAGCGATTCAAGAAGGCAGCTCACCGCCACCTTCCCAAGGACAACTAGGGATGGGCAATAAATGCTGGCCAGCCAGCGAAGCCGATATCTCACGAATGAATTAAAAAAAAAATCACTGATAAGGAAATCCTGCCAACATACTATGTTTGCTCTTACCACCACAGGCCTGCCTTGTGTGTGGCAGATATCTTGGATTATTTGAGTATGTTTTTCAGGGTTATGTTCAGCCCTATTATCTGGGTGCATTTTCTCCAGCTCCTGAATTATCTTGCGTGCCTCTGTGTGGTGGCACTCTGTTAGACACCTCTTGTCAAATCTGGAGAAGCTGAGTTGACCCAGTCATTTCTGATAGTTCATTCCTCCTAATTCCAGAGATTAATTCAAGCTCATTAAACTGAAGCTTTGCCACGGAGAGAGGAATCTGAGGGAAAGGTGACTTGTTTTCATCTCAGCATGCCAACTGTACCAACAGCATGTGTGGGAATGTTCCTATGCTGCCCTGCTCAAACCCAAGCCAGTTCAGCTGGGTGTTTGGATCTAGGTTGGATGTTGAAGGAAGGAACACCATTTTATAGCCCAGCTCATCTGAAGAATCTCTACAGAAGGACATTCAGCCCATTGGGTCTGCACTGGCTCTCTGACAGAGACTCAGGGCTTTACTCCTACCCTATCCTGGTCACCCCATGCATTTACCATGGCTAATCCATGTAACCTGCACATTTTTTGGACTCTAAGGGACAACTTAGCATGGCTAATCCACCTCACCTGCACACCCTTAGACAGTGGGAGGAAACTGGAGTATCCAGAGAAAAACCACGCAGACATGGGGAGAATGTGCAAACTCCTCACAATCACGTGATGCTAGATATGAACCTGGATTTTGATTTGTAACATATTAGTATATGGTGAAAAGTATTGTTTTTTGTGTGCTGTACAGAGAGAGGGAAAGGGTGCAGAATGTAGTGTTACAGTCATAGCTGGTGTGTAAAGAAACGTCAACTTAGTGCAAGGTAGGTCCATTCAAAAGTCTATGGCAGCAGGGAGAAAGCTGTTCTTGGGTTGATTGGTACGTGACCTCAGACTTTTGTCTCTTTTTCCTGATGGTAGAAGGTGGAAGTGAGAATGTCCAGGATACATGGAGTCCTTGATTATGCTGGCTGCTTTTCTGAGGCAATGGGAAATGTAGACAGAATCAATAGATGGAAGGCTGGTTTGCGTGAGGGATTGGGTTTTGTTTACAACCCTTTGTAGTTTCTTACAGTCTTGGACGGAGCAGGAGCCAGACCACACTGTGATACAACCAAAAAGAATGCTTTCTACAGTGCATCTGTAAATGTTAGTGAGAGTCAAAGCTGACATGCCAAATTTCCTTAGTCTTCTGAGAAAGTAGAGGCATTGGTGAGCTTTCTTAACTAATACTGTCAGCATGGAGGGACTAGGACAAGTTGTTGGTGATCTGGACACCTAAAAACTTGAAGCTTTCAACCATTTCTACTTCATCCCCGTTGATGGAGGCAGGGCATGTTCTCCACACTATATTTCCTGAAGTCGATGACTATCTCCTTCATTCTGTTGACATTAAAGGAGGGATTATTATTGTCGTACCCGTTCACCAATTCTCTATCTTTCTTTTGTACTCCATCTCATCGTTGTTTGAGATCCGACCCACAACGGTGGTGTCATCAGCAAACTTGAGAATTGAGTTGGAGGGGAATCTGGCCACACAGTCGTAGGTGTATAAGGAGTATAGTAGCGGCTGAGTACACAGCCTTATGGGGCAGTGGTGTTGAGGATGATTACGAAGGAGGTGTTGCCTGTCCTTACTGATTGTGGTCCGTGGGATCGGAAGTTCAGGATCCAGTAACAGAGGAAGGAGCCAAGCCCTAGAACTTGGAGATGAGTTTTGGTCCCTGCTACAGTGGTGCCAGCCACTGTGCCACCCTTTTGTTTGTCATGGGAATATTGCAAAGCTGGGCACAGTTGCTGCAGTCAAAGGGTTAAATCCTCACTTCTAATGTGGCCAGGTAGGTTTATTTCTTGAATGAAATAAACATTGCAATAAATCAATAAAGTTTACAGCAGCTGCACTATCACAGTTCAGTTCCCATTACCGGCTCCAATGTGTCCATAAATTCACTTCTGTGTAGCTATGAGGGACGTGGCCTTCATTCTCGGCCCTTTGAAGTTCAGAACTAAAGTTTTGACTCCCACCTTATTCTAAGAAGCCTGTGATGTTTCCATTTCTTTCTGCAGCATCTAGCAACAGGTCTCTTAAAAAGAATGCTGCTTTGTGAGGGGATGGGGAAGATCTTCATGCCTCCAATCTGTCTCCCCTCGCCCCACCACCTCCTGTCTTTCATTTTACCTTCCCACCCCTTTCTTCGGGGAAGTTTTCTATTGTTTATGACATGTAACAAGATGATAACTGTGTGCTCTTTATTCGCCATTAGAAGTCAGGCAGCACAGCAGCATTGCGCTTAAGCACTGCTGCTTCACAGTGCCAGGGACTTGGGTTTGATTCCCAGCTTGGAGTTTGCGCATTCTCCCCGTATCTGCATGGGTTTCCTCCCACATTCTGAAGGACATTGACCCGAACAGGTGCCAGAGCGTGGAATTTCACAGTAACTTCATTGCAGTATTAATGTAAGTCTTATTTGTGACTAATAAATAAATTTTAAAATAAAAACAGCCAGGGATAGATGCGCATTTGTGAAGAGAAAGAATGAGGCTGAGATATCTAATCTTAAGTTCATAAGTTTAAATTTATTTATTAGTGTCACAAGTGGGCTTACATTAACACTGCAGTGAAGTTACGTGAAAATCCCCTCGTTGCCTCACTCCGGTGCCTGTTCGGCTATGCTGAGGGACAATTTAGCATGGCCAATGAGCCTAGCCAGCATACCTTTCAGACTGTGGGAAGAAACCCACACAGATGGAGAGAAGGTGTAGATTCTGCACAGACAGTGACCCAAACCAAAATCGAATCCAGATCCCTGGCACTGTGAGGCAGCAGTGTTAACCACTGTGCCACCGTGCTGCCCAGAGGGACACGCAGGCATTTTGGTGTGGCTCCTTTTACCAAACACAGGTCAGCATAATCCAGAATTAAAATCTGTGAAGTCATTGTTTGTTGTAAAAAGAAATCTGGTTCCTTTCTTTAGGGAAGGAAGTCTACCATCTTTAGTTGGCCAGGCTTACACGTGACTCCAGAGCCACAGCAATTTAAAAATGCCCTCTGACATGGTTGAGAGTTCATGGGAAGTTGTGGATGGACAATAAATGCTGATCCAGCTCACATCCTGTGAAGGAATTTAAAAAAAAACAGGCGCTTTCATTAATCCTCCCAATATTGACCATGTGGGATTCTTGACCAATAAATGTAAGCAAGCTACAAGCGACTGTTTTAGATTATTTTGGCCAGAATAATATGGTTCAATTCCAGTTCAGATGATTTCTTTGTTATGTTTTTTAAGACTATCTCACTCATTCCAGCAACGTGAAATTGAGATAGTGCAATGGTGTTTAAAGTCAGCCGCTAAAGCTTTTTCATTTGTTCGCTGGACACGGGCATCGTTGGCTGGACCAGCATTTATTGCCCATCCCTGGCTGCCCTTGAGGGAGCAGTTAAGAGTCAACCCCATTGCTGCGGACCAGAATAAGGACAGCAGAATTCCTTCTCTAAAGGACATTAGTGAACCAAATGGGTTTTACTTTTTAACTCAAAAATCATAGTAAGCGTTTAATTTCATTGGTGGATTGAGCAAAAAAAAAATTTAGACAAGGAAAAAGAAGTCCTGCTTGTGATTAAAGCTGAAGTACTCTAGCTTTAGCACAGCATATAAGATTGAAGATTTCTGGCGAGTGAAAACGATTATTGCTGCTCGCAAGAAGTGGAGCACTTAATGTACTCTCACCAGCAATGCTGGAATTGGCTGTGGTGCAAGTGGATAAATTGTCTTTTGGACTTGTTTTAAACTTGTATGTTTGAAGTAATGAGAGGCCATAGTGATAAAGAGAAGCTTGCATTTATTTACACAACACCTTTCACAACCTCAGGGCGACTTGCTTTGCTTTGCCAAATCGCGCTGAGTTCATCCTGCCGTTGACAGCAGTGCCACACAGCAACATAAAATATACTTTATTTATTCGGCATAAGTAGACTTACATTAACGCTGAAGTTAGTGTGAAAATGTTTGGGTAACTTAGCTAATGATGGGAGCTAACAGGCTGACTAGATAAGACCTATTTTTCATTTTACTTACAATGCTGAGTGATGTATCCTGCAAACAACTTGCACCAATGGGTTTTGCAGCCTGCTATGTATTATAGTCGATTGTCGTAAAAAGCATCTGGTTCACTAATTTCCTTTAGAGAAGGCTCTTGGTCGACTCTTAGCTACACTTGAGGATGGCTAATAAATGCTGGCTCAGCCAGCGATGCTCACATTCCATAAATGAATTAAACAAAAGTTGATGTATGTTCTGTTGGGACAGTGCCCCTTTAAGAGGTGAGTGGCATCATCAGCCAGTTTTAGGTTCAGTTTTGTATTAAGCCTCACTGAGCACACAGCTCACGGAAGAACCTCCCTGCTGAGTTATGGTAAACCATGAGTTTGAACCATAGAATCCCTACAGGACAGAGGGAGGCCATTCAGCCCATCAAGCCTGCACTGACAACAACACCACCTCATGCCTGTAAGCCCACATATCCACCCCACTAATCCCCTGAAACATGCCCAATCAACCTAACCCACACGTCTTTGTGTGTTCTTTGGTTCCAACTGCAGCCCAGTAAATTGCTCAGTATAGAATATGACCTATCTCCCAAACATTATTTCCACCCTACTCAATATAAAAAGGGTTAGATGATCATTTGGCTAGCAACAAGATTACAAGTTATACAATAGATACAGATAGAACTCAGCAACTGTTAGCTGGAATCAAAAGTCCCCTGGGTTTTTGGAAAAGCCAATCCAAGGACTGCAACTGGTGCAGGAGATAAAATGGTAAATACAGTACCCTGGAATTTGATTGACTAATCTTAGGCGAGATAGTCAGGAAACATTTTCCTCAGGAAGTTTAATGAATTGTTAAATTCCAAGCTAGGGGAAGGGTTCTGTATGCAGTACAGTAGGGATGGAATTGATGGGGCAAAGATTGTACTCGGTGTGAGAAAATGAAAATGCTCAACACTGAAACGAGTGGGATAGTCCACTTGAATCACTACAGAATTCCTACAGTGCGAAAGAGGCCAATCGGCCTTTCAAGTCTGCACTGACTATTACCCAAGCTTGCCCCATAACCCGCAAAACCTAAGGGAAAATTTAGCATGGTCAACCAACCTAACCCACGCATCTTTGGACTGTGGCAGGAAACCGGAGCATCCAGATTAAACCCACAAAGATGCTGGGACAACATGCAAACTCCCCACAGACAGGGACCCAAGCCAGGGAATCCAAACCT